>OU015498.1:100023342-100623342 GCA_907164885.2 Dolomedes plantarius | reverse complement strand
TCAAATCTCGAGCATTCAATTCGCGTTTATTTTCGATTTTATGTGGTGAAATGGGAAGTGCCCATGCCACACTTTTACTTCACACCGAAGTACGGTGGTTGTCACGTGGTAAAGTCCTCATTCGATTATTTGAGTTACGCGATGAAATTTATATGTTTCTGACCAATTCAAAAAATTTCAACGGAGATAATTTGATTGATGAGCAATGGTTGTGTAGACTAGCCTACCTTTCAGACTTTTTTCAAGATTAAATGAATTAAATTTGAGTTTACAAAGAGTTAACAATTCTGTGTTCGACTTGTATGACAAAATAAGTGAGTTCAAGAGAAAATTGCAGTTCATGTAACAGAAAATTAAAAACAAAATGTTAACATGTTTCCTTCCCTCTGTAACTTTATCGAAGTAAATAATTTGTCAATAAAAGACGATGCGATGAGCGACATTAGAAAACATCTAACATCAACTTTTGAATGTTTCCAAAATTATTTTCGTGAAGATCTCACAGCTCAAAATTGGATTCGAAATCCTTTCGCATTCACAACGGGGGTTCCAGACGATGTGATTGCAAAAGAGTCTTTTATAGACCTTTGCAGTGACAGTGGATTAAAATTAAGCTTTCGGAGCTCCAACCTATTCACTTTTTGGCTATCTATTCGTAAAGAATACCAAGAACTTTCTTGCCAAGCAGTAAAATTTTTAATGCCATTTGCGACCACATATTTATGTGAAAAAGGATTTTCTGCAATGACTGCGATGAAAACCAAATATAGAGCTTTGCTGGACGTTGAATCGGATCTTCTCCTTAAGCTGACAAACATTGAGCCCGATATTAATTTTTTAGCTAATAATAAACAGGCCCAACCTTCTCACTAATTATATATTTTTAAAGTGATTATTATATTTTATGTATATGTTTAGCAATAAAAATATATCCCAAGTTACTTGTCTTTATTACAAATGTTCTCCATTGCATTTTATTCCCCATTTCAAAATTTTTGGTCTACCGGTACGTCATCAAATTGTTTACAACGTACAGGTACGGTACTATAAAAAGGTTGGGATCCCCTGTTCTAGGTTATTCATTTGACCGGGTAATGTTCGAACCGCTGGGGTGATACCGATGGATGCCAGAGTCATTTAGTCCCGTATGCCAGAGTCATTTAGGCACGGGTGTTGGTAGCTTTAAATAACAGGTACTGACTTTTTTAGCCTTTGAGCGGTAATAGGAATGAGAGCCAACCAACCACATGCCGCCTGTTTTACTCTTTTTTATAGATATACCAAACTGGGATGGAGCCCGCATGCAAAGACGAGTTGCGCGAAAGGGCAATTGATAATGCTTGATATTTTGTGATAATATTTGACAAATGTTTATGATAATCGTAAATAAGGGCACGAGGTAGTCTATCGGTAGCGCGCCGGCTTACGGTGCTGAGGGTGCTCGGATCGAATCCTGACGAGCGCCTTTAAATACCTCCATGTCTGGGCCGGATATAGGCACGTTAAATCCGCAGACCAGAAAGTGCCTCCGTGAGGTCAGAGAGGGTGGGAGATGGTACGGTCTCCCCCCAGATATCACCCTTGGGGTGCTCTCTCAAAATTGAGTTGGCACTTGGCTAAATCGGACTCCGACCCTTGTGGTGCCGTTATCAGCCGCAGCCGCACACCTCAGCCCTCTAGTCTATATGATCTGGAATAAATTTCCGCCAGGGGGCATTAGGAACAACAGCAGCAACAACAACAACAACAACAACAAGGGAGATTGTTTACAATTAGGTAGAAATTTTCAAAAGAAAACACAACACCGTTGTTTTAAATATTATCTGGTTCGGTTTTCTCAGTTATTTTTTGTGCTCAACTAAATGTCTCCTCGATCCTCGCATGACGGATACCCGGGGGTTCAGTGACCACAGTGTTGGCAAGAGTGCGTCACCTACGCCTCTGGTCGACGGATAATGGAGATGGGTCCGAAACGGGGCCCCGAGACGCGTCGTGTAGGCTCTTCTCCATCACCCCTTTTGTTTTTTCCCCGTCTCGTACCACAAGGAATGAGTGGGGTGGAAAGTGCCTGTGCCAAAAAATAAAAGGCCTTCTCTGGCTGCCCATCTAAGGGTTCCGTCGTGCCCGCACTCCGGCCAAACCCAGCCCTCGGTTTTCCATAGAAAGTGAGTTCCTTCTGCGAATGCCTCTCAGATCTGGGGGTGGGTGAGTATTAAATTCGGAGAAATGAATGCTCCGCAATTACTCGAGTGTTCATCCCGCCCCGGCTGCAATAATTCCCCGAAATACGATTCAAAAAACTGGTTCGCGAAGGGTCTTCGAACTTGTGTTTGGTCTGCGAATGAGTGTGTTTGTGCCTGATGGGAAAATTATTCGGTCTCACTCCGCGATGGGTGATGGAGTTGGAGAGCGACGGGGCGCCATCTGTTGAAGGGCAAGTGAAATGTTTTGAGTAGGATTCGGGCAGGGGAAAAAAATTACACTGAGAGGGTCATTTCAGACCTCTTACTCTTCCGGATTAGTGGCTGTTGAAGCGCAAGTGGTCTGTTAATAACCAGATGAGTGTGTGGGGTAAATTTTTTTTTTCTAGGAACTCCACAGTAAACTGATGAAACAAAAATAATCGAAAAAAGATGAAACAAATGGTCGTCCAAGATCAAATGTCAGTTCAATATTTCATACAAAAATTATTATGACTATCAGTACCGTATTTTTCTGGCCATAAGACACACCGGAGGGTAAGACGCACCTCAAATTTATCGGTGGACTTTTAGAAAAAGAATATTTTGCATTTTGTTAGGTATATAAAGATATTTTCAATTTCTTACTTAATAAAGATAAAATATATATATAGATATAATAAATATAATAAATAATATATATGAAACATATGTAATAAATATATATATATATATATATATATATATATATATATATAATATATCTGTGGCTTGGTACAAGAAGTGTCTAAGTCAGTTTTCTCCAAGATGAATTTGCTTGCTTGTGTCTCTTTAAAAAAATATTTTCAATGTAAGAAGTACCCAAGTCTGTACAATGGTTTAGAAAACACTTTTAAAGCATCGGACAGACTTGGTTACTTCTTACATTGAAAATAATATTTTTTAAAGAGACATAAGCAAATAAATTCATCTTAGAGAAAACTGAGTTAGGCACTTCTTGTACCAAGCTACATATATATATATATATATATATATATATATTCAGCCATTTGACAAATCTTGGGGCCCTTTTAGTGAGAGATGAGAATTTCAAAAGTCCATACAATAAAAACGTGTAAGTCACATTTATTTTAACATCAATATTCAAAAAACTGGTGTTAAAAAATGAGGTGTTATATAAACGAAAAATTGAGTTCCCTGACGTTGGTTATTTCAAAAAATTAAGTATGTTCCTGGGGCTCGAAGTGGCCTATCGGTAGCGCGTCGGATTTTCTTACTGAAGGTGCTCTAATCGAATCCGAGCGTTGTTAAATACCTTCATATCGACGCCGGATGTAGGCACGTTAAATCCGAAGACCGGAAAGTCCTTCTATGAGGTCAGTAGTTGGGGAAGGTATTTCTATGAGGTCAGTAGTTGGGGAGGGTCCAAACGCCGCCACTGGTGATGCTCGGTCAAAATTGTGGTGGTACTTGGCCAAGTCGGACTCCAACCCTTGCGGTGCTGTTATATACTGGAGTGGCACTACACAGCCCGGAGCCTATATGGACCTGGTCTGGAAGTTCCGGCCAGGGGGCATTAGGAACAACAACAACAAGTATGTGCCCGATTTATTTTAAAAATAGCTTATGGGTATTATTTTTGAAAATTCTTTTAAAGAAATCAACTTTCCATGCAGTTTCAAAATTGATAGCTGTAGTTATTGCTAATTCGTTTTTCATTCTTGAGGCATTGATTATGGTGTGGTTTTTTTAATTTTCTTAAAGGCACTAAAATCTCTCATCTCTTATTCAGATCAAACGAGTAAATTTAAAAATATTCCGGAACGTACCAGCAAATTTTGAAAAATTTTAATTAAATTTTATATCAGGATATTGAGAAGATAATTTGCTAAATTTGTTCCTTTTTCCAATTTTATTGATGATTTCTTTCTAAGGAACTATGATAGTTCAAAATAACTCGTAACTTTAGGAAATTTCATTATTGAATTCATCGTTAAATTATCATGCCCACGAGCAACTGTCAGTGATTTTGAGATTCGAAAAAATCGCAGAAAATCTTATTCTGTAAAACGAAACTATATTTCATATCATCGCCTAATGATACGAAACGGTTTCACTTGAAATATTAATATTGTTATTTCATTTTAATCTCAAATCTACCTCTCGGCGACTTCATGTATAGATCTCATTTTTTTATTTTCCGTGTGATACAAAACCACTTCGCAGACGTAAATTCATGCATTCATCAGCGATTCTAGCATCTCCAACAGCTAAGAATTGTCCGTACTAGGAATCTGATGACTTGTAGATGCGCGAATTTTCCAACCGATGTCGATTTTTTTTCCCTGTGAAAATATTTACACTGTTAATAATTTCGTCTAAATAGCCCTCTTGATCACCTCACCACTTCTAGTCAGGCATAATAGCCCTAAGTCTTTGAGAAAATTTAAAAATATACATTTTCTTTAAATATGATTTACTTTAATTCTTCAGGAAAAAAACTGCCCACGTTTGTACAGGAATCGTAAATACACAAATTCACTATCTTTCATCTCTTAAAAACCTTGAGCGCATTATACAGAATTTGAAATTCTATAGAGCGAATAATAATAGCTTAGCAATGCTCTTTACGCTTTCCTCTACGTTAGTGAATACATACGTATAAAGCTCTTTTAGCCATTTAAATATTCGCTGCTCCAAAATTTGATAAAGTGTAAACGCACTGAATTTAATTCAATATGTATCGTATGTTGCCTTGAATGTTCTCTCTGCTCTACCTCATTGCCGCTATGTTATGTTCACTTAGTGATAATATTTCGCCAACAAATGTCCCAAGAATACGAGAAGTGATTACTGAGTGTAAACGCTATTTTCGAAACTTCTGTATCGTGTAACAAAGACGTGTATGCGTATTGTGCATATCGGTGATTAAATCTTAATGTTCCTGCTGCTTTCATAAATTTTTTTAGCGGAAAATGGGCCATTCTTTGAATGTGTTATCCTCCTGCCTTACGATAAATAGCGACTCTTCTGACGAAAAATTAAATTCTGATTATTTTTCACTAAGGCCCTTAGCACCTCAAATGATATGAGAGGGTCAGATTAGAGATATTCGTAAGCCTTTGCCTAGCCCTAAAACAGACAGGCCCATTAGACAAGTCTTGAAGTTTCCACCCTTTTAAGTCGGGCCTGGAGTGAGCTTTTAGATTGCGCAATTAGGAGATTTTAAAACGAAAATGTTTAAAGAAACAAGATTCGCACAGTTTAAAATCGAGCAATTATATATTATCTAAAACTGCCTGACTCCAGTAACACGTTTTTAAAAAAATGAAAATTCAATGTGTAATATATGCCGTGCTCTACTAATTTGGTTAACTGTTTGTATAGATGCCCGGTGATGTAGTGGTTAAAAGATTCAAGCTGCCACACCACAGGTCCAGGGTTCAACCCTGCGACTGGGCAAAGTCGACTCAACCTTTCATCCCTTGAGTGAGTCGATAAAATAAGGACCAAGCATGCTTGGGAACTAACTCTGGGAGTCCCGCGGCAGGCTGACCACCTGCCCGAGACATATGCTGTATGGCATCCCAAGCCCACGGTCAAGAAAGCGGAGATTGGCACCACTGGCCTTGGTCCACAATGGACTGTTGCGCCACAGGTTTTTTTTGTTAGTTTATTTATGTATATCTTTCTAAACTAAAAAAAAAGGAAGAGTACTCTGATGTATGTCATATGTTTTATAAGTTTGCAATTTGAGGACAAAAACTTGGCTACCATTTGAATTCGTGGTTAATCTACATATATAAAACAGTTCTGTGACTGACTGACTGACTGACTGACAGATAATGCACAGACCAAACCGCTGAACCTAAAGGGTTGAAATTTTGCATTGCGATTCTTCTTATAGTATAGGGGTGCACTAAGAAAGATTTTTGAAAAATTCTTAGATTTTTTTAAATTAAAAAATGTTACAAAAACAGCTTAAAAATTTAAAGTTTGCTTTTAAAATAATAATCTGAGGGTTGTAAAATTTATATCACGAAAAAGATCATAAAAATTCCTTTAAAAAGAAATCTTTTTCGAATCTTTGCCTCCACTTTCTAATTTTTGGTGAATTTTTAAAGATTAATTTTTAGAATTTAATTTATTAAATGCTGATCACGTGGTTTCTTTTTTTGCGTCACGTGCATAGCAACGAAATAAATTGACAATTTTCTTTCTTACTAATGCGGCAGACGATTGGGCATTATCCAAAAAAATATTAAAATACAGTAAAGAAATGTTCCTCAAACTGTACTATATTCTTTTGTATGTTCTATTAGATTTAATTTCAGTATTTTCTTCTACATTATTTTGTCTGTAAAAATATCCGCTACGATTTTTTCAGAAATATATACATACACACACACACACACACATATATATATATATATATAGGCATTAACTGCATACATTATCTGTTGTAATTAATTTGAATGTACTCCGTAGCGAAGCACGGGTATTCAGCTAGTATAGTTATATTTACTGAAATGCTCTGTTTTTGTGTGAAAATAAGATGAAGCTCTGAATGTGTTTCCCTGGATTCTTTGGCTTCAACAGTCAATAAATCTTTTTAATTACACCTTTCATTGCCAAAAAAATATATATAATGCAATGTTTAGATGATCATTTATTTGTGCCCTCAAGTTTTGGATTACGATCCTGGCAGTCAAAGAAAGCATCTATCGTGAAAGCTTCTCGGGCAAGTGGCTGCACGATTTTCAGGTTTCCTCTGTAGGTTATTGAAAACGAAATAAATGGAGCTTCTCCTACTTTTGACACCGAGCTATTTATCTGTCTGCCTAGATAAACGCAGAGAATGCCGACACGGTTGTGATGAAGAGAAGGGGTGTAATAATAACATTTTGATGTGTGTTTTATCGTGATTCTTTTGCCATTATCTGCTGTCCATCGCCTCGAAGACTCACGTATGCAACGGAAAAAATGTATGCGAGTAAATAGGAGAAGAAACAAAAATGTAGGTAAACGAAACTCTTTATTGTAGAAACTTGCATTCTCTCGGTTTTCCTCTCTTTGAAGTTGTATGCCTTTTTTACTTTTGAATGAAAGTTTCATTTAAGGCGAACAATGCCTGGGGAAAATATCCCGTCTTTCCTATTTTGATATGATTTTGTTAGCCTCCTATTTTTCTCTAAGCTTGAACAGGTAACCCCCACAGATCTCTGATCCTGGAAACATCTTTACTCATTTCTGTTCAGTAAATTTTCCTACATGAACGAGAGGCATAAAAGCAAACATTTTATTCAGTTAATGTAGTGGTTTTTTTTCTATAAACATAAAAACTACCATATTGGTCTAACATAATAATTCTGGAAAAAAATCATTTCAAATTCAGATAAATATAAAAGTAAGTTTGAGCCTTGCTTTTTTTTTAATACTTCGTCGTTACATTTCAAGAAGGTTTGAAATTTAACATTCTTGTCAATCTCTTAAGTCTGCTATGTACTAAGAAAAAAATGGTATTTCCCTTTCTTGCAGAAGCGCTGCCCCCAAATTTTTTATTTAAAATATATTTATGTCAACTATTTACAGGTACATAAATGCTGATAATCAAATAAAATTGGTATTGTCAGAAAGCCTGAACTTTTCTGCAAAGCGCTACAGGATTCATTTTATAAATTTCGTCCACGAAGGAATTTATGAGCGTTTAAAACACACTATAACAGATTTTTCCCCGAATAATTTAAATTTTAAAATATTAATTGAATTTTAAAAAAAAACGAAAAATGTACACAAATGTAAAATTTCTTTCTCTATGACGGAGTACAATTTTTTTAAAAAAATCTTTGAATCCAAGTCGGCAATCCGTGGACAAATTTTCTCCATAGGTTAACATTGAGGTGAGCGAATCCAATGGGGTAAAATAAAATTTGACTTTTTTATTGGTTTCTTTTTTCACACTAGCATATACTTTCACTTAAATACATGATATTCATGATTTAATAGTTTTGGAGATGAGCTACCCATTAAACGTAGAAGCAGACTACTACAGTATCCATATAATACTGTACACCAGTGGTGCGCACACTTTTCACGATCACGAACAATTTTGTTCAATAAAAAAATCACTTGATCTAATGAAAAATGGAAGTAGCATTTTTTTAATGAGTAAAATGCTAGCAAAAATTGAAAAAATGAAATAAGCGACTTTCGACAAATGATTTTAAAAACTGATGAAATGTAGATTTTGGGCATAGATTTACTTTGTATGATAAAAATATAAAAATGTCTTGCATACCATCTGCATTTGCTTTTGGAAAATGTCATGTAACTTATATTTAAATATTACTATGTATCTATATTTCATTCAGGTAAAAATTAATAAATTAATAAATATTAATAAATATTAAATTTGTTTTAAAAAAGCACCATTTCAAAATTACTAGCTTCATATAAAAACATTGAAAATAATAAACTTCATCAATTTATACAAAATAAAATAGAAAAAATATATGAAAATACCCTTCTAATTTATTTTGGACATCACATAATACTTGTTCAACATTTGGTAAAATATTTGAGAGTTCTTCTCTCATATCATCTTCCAAGTTAGGTCTTTACCGTTGTTTAGTTTTTATAACAACCTATTCTGAAAACCAAGTCTCACACAAATATGTAAAAGCGAAGGGAGGCAATGTAAGTATAGACTTTCGAAAATGCTTGGAACCTTATTTAACAATATCGTATGATATATTTTTAACATAACAGAAAGCAAATAAAACTGTACAAAATGTTATTATATATTACATATACTTTTTTTATTAAATAATTCAGTATGATAAAAATTTATTTCAAACTATCCGCAGAAAGTCGGATTTCCTCCAAAGGAAATCGGAAAGAAAAACAGTCATAAAAATCCTTTAAAGGTTATATTAGATGTTAAAATGCGTTGTGTAACTGAGCAATAACCAAAATATGCAGGTTCTAACTGATGCATTATGGGTTAAGAATAAAAAAATACTTAACGAAATTAAGTTCCCGAAACAAAAAGAAACCTGGAAAAAAGTTGAAAAACAAAAGCCTGAAAATTAAAGTTAAAACCTATAAAGGAAAAGGGACTGAAAAATTAAAAATCTTGAAACATATACTGATGGGCAGAAACGATAGGACACAGCTTTAGAGAAATTAAATTACATTATTAATTTAATGATGAGAAATATACATAATTTACATAACCATCGCAAAATTGAAACCATCCTTAATTACAGTAGGACACAAATACCATTTAGGTTAATTCATCATTAATTATACTAATACACCAATAAAATTTCGGGTCTGCAGATTTAGATGGCGAATTAAAAAAAACTTAAAACAATTAAGTTAAATAGAAAAAATGGAAAATAAAAATATTACCGGCTGCGACAAAAAGAAAAAAAATAGGAACAGGAAAAGATTGGGCATGCTCATAAAAGCAATTTTATCTCTTGCACAGGCTTCCCTCCATCTTGCTCTACTGGGGTTTACGCTCGCCGATCATTCTGACCTCCTAGAAGCATAGGCGTAGCGTGCTTCTAACTTTTATTTATTTATTTTTTTTTTTTTGGGGGGGGGGGCACGAATTGAATTCTGTTAGGGCCCTCCTCCGCGCATTGACTTCCTGGCGGTCCTTAAAATATGAAATATTAGGATTTTTTTTTAATTGAATCACAATAGAATTGATGTTTGAGTAGTATTCAAAAGTTACACAATGAAAAAAATAAATATAATATAAATAAAATGAGATTAAAAATATAGCATAAAATTTTTTTTATGGATCATAGCATTGTTAAAAATTATATTAAGGTTAATGACATATTCAGAATCTTCATTTTTACAGTTTGAAAAAACGGGAAAAAGCCAAATTTCTTAAAAGTTTTCCACAATTTTCCGATTTTAACTGAACTTATATTAGCGTTTTAATTTATTTCAAGTTAAGTTGGCGAGGCACGTCCCCCCCCCCCCGGCGCTACGTCTATGCCTAGAAGACCTTATTGTTCGAGCTCGCCTCCCGTCCGAATCTCGGAAAAAATAAAGCTCCTTCACCCCCGAACTAGGCTCTCTCACCCCTTTTCGTCTTTCGCCACCACGAACGTTGCACGAGACACAGACGAGCTGGCGCGCCATGAAATTAGTACTTGAAAAATATAGCTGCATGTCGAAAATTCGCTTAATTGGAGCTGTTAGTATCTTAATTTCCATTAGGCATCTTGTTTAATTGAGATTTGGGCCGATTTCCAAAGCCTCCTACTAGTGCACTTTTTGTAGACCTCCGCGTAGCCGTAATCAAGATTTTTTTTTCCCGGTTGCTGGACATCGCTGCAAAATCGCTTAAAATTCCTTTGATAACCCCGTTTCCTGTGAAAGTTGGGGAGATGCAAACGAAATGGCCATAACTTAACGTCTTTGGTTACGGGGGCTTGGGACTTCTGCTTATATTGAGTAGGATAGGATAACAGAAAAAGGAATTAATACTCAAAAAAGGCATTAACTTTTAGAAAAAAGAAGAAAAAAATTCCCAAAAATTAATATTTAAATTTATATTAGTGAATCGGAGCCTGTGGTGGCCTTGTGATACAGCGAACTGGCTTTCGATGCTGAGGGTGCTAGGATCGAATCCCGGCGTCGTGTCACTAAAATACCTCCGTTTATGTCGTCCCTTCATAGGGGTAATCCTTGTCCGCCTATACGGTGCCCCCCATGATAAAATGGCCAGCAAACTGCGGTGAATTATAGCCAAATGTCTACACGACGAGTGCCTCCGATTAAAAAAAAAAAGTCAATCTGACGACGTAAAATTCACCAGCTAATTTACATAATATTTCATGCAATGCTTATTAAAAAAATCAAAACTTGTTTAGACCAATTAATCAATATTACCCTATTACTCTTAGAGTTGCACTGGAGATTCAGGAAAATTGCGCACTTTTCCCATTTAGGCACTTAAAAATTAGATCACTACCAGTTTAACAAAATAGAGAAGAGGCTCAAAAAAGATATGTAAAACAAAGCTGTTATATTTAAGGTAAATTAGAATTAAACTCTCAATTTCATAAAGCATACTGTTAAAAAATGTTTCATAAAGCATACTGTTAACTTATAATTATTTAAAGAGTATTTATCTCACGTTAAGATACCAAAATTAAAGGTTAATTTAGCGACACAACAGTAGACCATATCCCTAGACAGCAGACTTCACACAGGAAAGAGACCAATATCATGTCTCAATAGGCAGATTATGATTTAGATTAATAAGGATTAAATGTGCGAGCTGTTGATACGTTGTATCTATTAAAGATTGGGAAATCCACCACGTCCTATAAACCAAATGGGTCAAGCTTAGATTTTAGAGGGTCACACCTTAAAGATACAATTTATCTAGAAAAAGGAAGGGAGTCTGTTTATTTACTTATACACCCAACTCTTTTTTTACACGAATTGGAAGTTACACGGTCCAAGGAAAAAAAAGTCTTTTTTTAGTGCTTTATTTGGTCTAACACGATTTGAAAATCTTTGTCTTATAAGTACATATGTATGTACATTTCAAAAACATATTATCACACTTTAAAAACTAGCAGCACTGCTATTTAAATGAACAAAAGAAAATGTGCGTTTTGACAGAAATGTACGTTTAAGCTTTATTACATCAAACGGGAATTCCAACATATTTTGGATGCAGTTGATAAGGACAACCTCACAATCGTTGATGCATGGAAAAAATATTCAATTATGGATTTCATTACGTATGCTTTATGATAGGGATTTTGGTCCAGATCGTTGTAAATAATTGCATTTATTATCAAGTAGCGACGAATAATTACTAAATATATTTTATATCCATTTTTAATTTGAAGTTTTCTATGCTTATTTTTGGATTAATCTAATATTTTTTATTTGACGTTTGCAGTTGGGTTTTTTTTTTGCTACTAATTTTACCTATGAATTATGTATTTTGAACTTAATTGCTCCATAAAAATGCATATGTATGTATATCAGAACTTTTACAGCAGTTTCATTACTTTTTTTATATGGTTTTTCAAACTAAATACAGTTCTTTATTTCATCTTACACAATTTTCGGATGACATGGAACGTATCCCCCATTTTACTATAGGAAACGTATCCCCTTTTTTTTTTACACGGTTTATTTTTACACGGATTTCTGAGGAACGTATCTACCGTGTAAAAAAAGAGTTGGATGTATATTAAAGGACTGTTAAATTAAATGGCTAGCAGAATTATAATAAAAAGGACGTTTGAAAAATAAAACATGTAACTTACATTTGATATATGATTATCCTCATTCGCGCATCCATTCCAACTCCATTGGCGTGTTTTGTTTTCATGTACGTCAGTGGTAACTGGTGAAGTCTCCTTTTAAACATTAACCAGGAAAATTACTAGAACTTTTATTCAAGAAAAACTAAATGTTGTTTAAAAAAATTCAAGTTTTCGTAAAGTCAAAATTTTTTGTTCTTTTATTATAGTGCTTTGCTCAGTATGCGCAGAAATGTGTGACCGAAAATTTCATTTGAATTTGTTTTCTATGACTGATATGTTAATGTTAGATAATATAGAGATGGAATACTAGATTTTGTTTTGGACCCCTGTAATGTGTCGAATCACAGGTGATACTTTACAACTGTATTTATCAATGTAGTAGAGGCGTCTGACGTATGACATTTAAGGGCATAAAAATAAATCTACAGTTGTTTCGTAGTTGTCAACAAGACGTATATTGTTGACAACCGGCTAATATAAATGCAAAATGGTATATAAGACAAATTTCATTTGAAAGAGAAATTGCAAAACTTTGACAATTTCTGTTTGTCATATGTGTCAGAGGTTGATTTAAACCACATTTAAGAGATTTTTATAACAGAAATTTGGTTGAAAAACGGTTAGAGATAACTGAGTAACTGAATAAAATAAAACAAATTTCATTTTAAAAGAAAATTGCCAATCTCCTTTACAATTTATAAATATAAATATATCGGGGGTGACATTCCAGACATACATGTGTCCAAATGTATGTCTGGAATTTATAAAAAAAGATTTAAAATTAATTTATACGGGGAAAAAGTTATTTCAGGAACTCAGTGAATAAAAAAGCGCAGGACCGTGCATATTGCTGTAGAAGAAACATGCTGTCTATGAGATAATTTTTGCCCAGATGGCGGATTCGTTTTTCGCATGAACATCTCATAACAATCAAAACAACAGAATCTGCAAGAAATAAGTTCAAAGTATTTCTTTGTTGAAATAAGCTATACAAATCTTTCAAAATACCTTTATACACATGATAGTGTGGATGTGGAGAGGTATTAACGAAAACTATGAGTTCTATACACCAAAAAAAATAGTCTGAAATTAAAGGAGAACGAAGAGAATGTTTTGAAGTTTCGCGCGATTACATAACTTAAAATGTTGATCCAGGATGATCTGTTAACTTTTCAGCAACACTTGGCACCGGCGCACGAGGGAAAATTTGTAAACAAAACCGACCAGGCTTCCTAATCGCATAAGATGAGCCAGTATTCAGTTCATCACCTTGATCGTATTGATATTTGCGAATGGGATATGAAGAGAAAGTCGGAAAATATATAACTTCTCTAGCAGCAACACAGTCTGAAAGGGCCAAGGCAGTCCCAGTAAGTTTTCTCCATCCAGCTCGATCAGACGCTAATATTCTCCACTATCATTCATTCTAATGATCTTAAGGTCCTCTCGATAGATCAATCCATCTAGCACATGGTCTCCCTCTTCTTCTGGTACCTTCCATTTTATAAACCAGGGATTCCCAACGGGGTCCAGGTGGACCCCTTGGTGGTTGATGGAAGTTTAAAAAGGGTCTATAGTATTCCAGGGGTATATTGGGGGTTTATGATAAATTTTTCTGATTTAAAATTTAATTTAATTTTTTAGGAATGTAATTATTAGATAATAATATCCTTTTTAATATGTGTAAATACAGATTTGCATAGGGCGGAGTGATCCACGCATCTAAAGTCGAATGTCATGAGGCTTTTGTATACGCCTCGAATGCCGCCCTCGGCTTTTATTTATGTACTAAGCAGAACAGGGAAATCCACTGGACCTTAAACAGCACATGGGTCCTCCCGATGCAACCAATCAGAGGCAGTTTCGTTTTTCCCTTGGCGATGTTTGTGCAATTTCAATCTGTTTTTGAAATCTTGTTTATATTTGTGAAATTAAAATTGAAAATAGTAGAAAAATAATAAAACATAAACTTAATGAACCACTTTTTCTAATTTTTCGTTCATATTCTTAGTCAAATTGTTATCTTTAAGTGTTTTATGTGCACCTATTAGTATTATAATTATGTTGTAGGCTGTATATTATAGAGAAGAATGTGAGGGGGTCGATCAAGAAAATCATTCTTTTAAAAGGGGTCGATGTAGGAAAAAGGTTGGGAACCCCTGTTATAAAAAGTCAGTTTTTTTAACAGGGTCAGTGTCTTCATATCTATAAACACGGCAGAGCCATCTGATACGATAAGATTTAATTGCCCTTATTATATATGGTTGCCTATATTTAAGGTATAATTTCTGGTTATAATGAATTCACCAGAGGTCAAACATATAACTTACGTTAGCAAAAAAAAAAAATTTTTTTAATTCAGGAAATTCCATCGGAAGGTTTATAACGAAATCACCTAGATAAACTTCTCAGTGCAGCATTAAAGGATTTTCCTAGAAGCCTATTTTATAATAAAGTCAAAGAGGAAAGATTAGAATAAGTAGTTCAACACTGCATGTTTTATCTTCTAATCTTAACTGATTTGGAAGATCAATAACTTTATTTAGATTAATCTTTCTGGGAAAATATTTGTGACAATTTTCAAGCACAATCCCGTGTTCCGACTGGACAAAGTGTAGAGATATTCCCCATTAAAATTTCTAAGAGAAGAAAAAGATAATTTTCTTAGCAGAAAAGAATATTTATATCGTTAATTTTGCAGCCGAGATTAGTATTCAAGAGAAAAATACAAGTAAACAGTTCCCACCAAAAAAAGCACATGTCATACTCCGAGTAAAAGTACTTTTATAACATGTTTCACCCGACAGTAGTAAAAAAACGACAGTAGTTGGTATTCCATTCAAATTACCGTCCAAAGAAAAGTATCTTCACGTCCAGTTATGCACTGTCATGTTTAAACCGTGATGAGTGGTTTTATAGGTAAATTGGATCTCGGCGAAACTGCATTTCCACGAACACGCATTTCGCAGAACTGCTGCCAAACGGGAATCGGTAATTGAAAAGTGAAAATGATGGAAAACATTTTCTCACATTTTCCGATTTGTTTGCAAATGGTAGCTGCGACCTTCATGCATAAATCTCGGTATCGGGAGAGACTGCGCATATTTTCAGTCGGGGGAAACCGAGGTGTTTATCGCATTCGTGATATTTTTTCCGAGTTATCAACTTCTCGCTCGTGCATAATTCTGAAATGAAGGATATAGACATATGTCGGTATTTTTCTTGAATCTGTGTGTGTATATGCGTGGTACGTGTTGAAGTAATCGTACTGATAATAGAAATCGGATAGGCAAGGCCTTTTTGCTAATGTTCTTTTCTTTTATAAGCGTTGCATTGTCCCATAACATACTTTTTTAATATTGAATCTCTTATGATGCTATTCAGGTTCTGTGGAAAGTTAAATTGCATTTCTTACATGAAGTATTCCCAAAACACGCTCAACGATTCGTAGTTAAGAGTAGATGAACTATAGTTCCACCTAAAATAGTTCAATGTAACGATATCGCTTGACGTTTGTCGTACTGCTAATCAATTAGACGTTTGCAATATTTTTTTCTTTTATTATTTCTTTCAAGATATATGTAAACCGATTTTACTTACTTACTCTCTCTCTCCCTCTATCTCTCTATCTATATATATATATCTATATTATATATATATATATATATATATATATATATATATATATATACATATATATACACTGCTGGCCACTGTAAATGCAACACCCTGAAGGAAACATGCAAATAACATGAAATTTACAACATGTATTAGCGGAGGTGAGATATGCAAATGATTAGAATTTCAGCGTAGACGCACATCACGCGCGCCTGTGGCGCCACTTCAAAGCGCTATTTAAGGCTTGGAGATTTCGATGATTTCAAGTTCGGCAATTGTGTTTTTCTTGTGGTTTTTTCAAAAAAAACGATCTATTATGCCTCGTCGAAAACAGCGATCACCTTTTGATCAAGTATCCGAGTTCGATAGAGGAAGGATAGTGGCCTACCGAGATTGTGGATTATCTTTCAGGGACATCGGTAGTCGTGTTGGACGAAACCAAACAACTGTAATGCGGATATGCGATCGTTGGATGCAGGAGGGTACGACGGACCGGCGTGTTCGATGGCATCCACCTCAGCGCACCACTTCACGTGATGACAGGCAATTGTGCGCATGGCAGTGACGGATCGCTCAGTCACATCACGAACCATAGCACAGCACATGCAGTCTGTAACGCATCATCCAGTGTCTGCGCGTACCATTCGACGCCGTTTACAGCAGAGTGGTCTGTCCGCAAGACGTCCATTGCTTTGTCTACCCTTGACGCAGAACCACAGACGTCTCCGCCGCCATTGGTGCGATGACAGAAGGATGTGGACGGCAGAATGGAATGAAATTGTCTTTACTGACGAGCCACGCTTCTGTCTGCAACACCACGATGGTCGCATTCGAGTCTGGAGACACCGTGAAGAGAGGATGCTGAATAGCTGCGTTATGCACCGCCACACTGGTCCTGCACCGGGTATTATGGTATGGGGCGGTATTGGATATCACTCTCGCACACCTCTAGTACGCATTGCCGGTACTTTAAACAGCCAGCGCTACATGTCCGAGGTGTTGGAGCCAGTTGTCATTCCTTACCTTCAAGGCTTGCCCACAGCCATATTTCAACAGGATAATGCGCGACCACACGTGGCACGCATTGTCCAACGGTTCTCAGTCAATCGCCAGATTGAATTGCTTCCCTGGCCGCCTCGCTCTCCGGATCTTTCGCCGATAGAAAACATGTGGTCCATGGTTGGTCTACGATTGACCCAGATTCCATCCCCAGCTGCCACAGCAGATCAACTTTGGCAACGTGTGGAAGCTGCTTGGTCTGCTGTACCCCAAGAACTCATCCAAAGTCTCTTTGAATCAATGCCGAGGCGTGTGGCAGCGGTGATCTCCAACAATGGCGGCTACTCTGGCTACTGATTTTGGCAGGAACCACACTTCACAGAAGTCTATAAATTTAATCATTTGATACTTGGTCAACATGTTATCTACAAAATAAATTTTGTTGTGATATCTCTTGTATTTCTTGGTGTTGCAATTTGGGTGGCCAGCAGTGTATATATATATATATATATATACATATATATATATATATATATATATATATATATATATATATATATATATATATATATATATATATATATATATATATACACATACACATATATATATATATTTATTTATATATCTATCTATCTATATATATATTTATCTCTCTCTCTGTCTCTCTCAGTCTCTCTCTGTCTCTCTCTCTCTCTCTCTCTCTCTCTCTCTCTATATATATATATATATATATATATATATATATATATATATATATATATATATATATATATATATATTATTTAAAAACCAAAATTTTCTGCAGAATGGAGAGCAAATGAGCTCGAAATTTCATCACAATTTGAGAAAAGGTATATCGCTTGGCAAGCGTAATTTATAATAGACTTGAAAACGAAACTAGACATTTAAGTTTAAAGAATATGAATTCATATTTGCAAGACTAAATATTTTGTAAACGTAAAAAAATTGTGAAGGGCATCAACTTTAAAGCTTTTTTTCCAGAACAAGATTTTAATGAATATTTCAACTAGATTCTATTTACTGGGGAACATAGGCGGATTCAAAATAAACGAAATTTCCCTCAGAAAGATGTTGGATAATATGCTTAAATTTAATTTAATTATATATCTTCTCTTTGGAGGTATTCATGGTTACAAGAAGACAGAAAAAAGATCTAATTACTTTCTTACTGAAGTTAGACAATTTTAATATTAACATCTCAATTGCTTTCTGTCTTTTACTACTTTCTCAAATCCTATTAGGTCTGGTTCGTCTTGTATGTCTAATCACACAACGTTCTGTATGTCATATTTATGAAGAGAATGGTTCGTGCAAAGGAGTTCACCTTGACATATATGAAATCTATTATTTTCGTCTTGGAAAAATCAGGCTGATTTTTGTCACGCTTCTATAATGTATTCGTTTCTTTACGTATATACGAATGAAGTTTTTAAAAAAAATATTCCACATCGCACGTGAAGGGGCGAATGGCCAGATTGGGTTCAAAAAAATTCGCCGTAATTACGCTCGTTTTTGTTTTTTTTTCGAGAGTGAAAAATGCCGTACTAGCCTTGAAAGTCGGTGTTTTGTTTTTATTGAAAAATGCATCTATGCGAAATTCTGCCATACCGATTCCGTGATATCACAGATGCGGAGGAAAAGAAAATAACTGTGACCATTTGTTTTCACGAGCGATCCAAATCTCATCCTGGGTGAGACGAAATTTGACCTTGTTCAAGGATGCTGAAATCACGCCAGCTCCGAAAAAGGGCCCGTAGCAGCCGCAACACATAAGGGCCCGTTCCACACTGTCTTCAACCAACCAGATCTTTTAGAGAAAAAAAACATTTTTCTGACTCTTTACAAGAAAAGAGAAATATTTGTACTCTACACTAAACATATCTGAGAACTAGAAGTAAGTTTTGTGACCCCAACCATCTTTCGTGTAAGAAGTTCAATATTATTTATTTATTTATTTATTTATTTTATTTTTATTTTTATTTTAATTATTTATTTATTTATTTTTACATTAAAATTAAAATTAAAATTATTTTATTTTTATTGTTATTCATTTATTTTTTTCCTGTGGCAAGCAATAAATAAAAACAAGATAAAAGTACAACAAGAAAACAAACAACAAGATGAAAAGTTAAATATCTTTTTCAATGAAAAAAAAATTAAGTCATTGAATGGACAGTTGTGAGGTATTGAATCAAAATTAACCCCCCTGGTTTAAATAAATCGCCTTATACAAATGTGCGGCGCTTTTCTACTACACGGGAATCCCCATGGATAGTGTACACGCTTGACAGTGAGAAAAAAAATACTACGAGGCGAGGTCTTACAGAGGCGAGCGGCGAACGAAAAACAATTGGAATGAAGATCGCTTTGCCGTACAACAGCCGGACATTATCGTTTTTGAAGTTAGCTACCGTTCCAGCGACCTGGTGATAAAGTGACGACAGAAGGTTAGTGAGGCGTATTTACAAGCAGTGGCGTGGCTGAATTCTGGTAGGGTTTCCTTAATATAACTACAGCGATTAACACACGCGATAAATAATTTCCCGTTGCCTGCTAGCATTTGAGTTCGGTATTTATGTAGTCTAATTATGTTGTAACAAATAGTTTACTGTAGAAAAGCTCGTCGGGTCTTGTTAATGGTGAGTTCATTGTTTAGTATATACATTACCTTAAGGGTAAAGGAAACAGTGAACTTCACACAGTTTAATTAATGTTTCAGTCAACGCTATACATTGGGAACTGTAACGTCATCAGATCCCCAGCTCTCTTCGGAACCTTTTTCCAATGGCAAGCAATAAATAGAAACAACAAGATAAAGGATACAAGAAAACAGACAACAACAAAAAAAGTAAACCGACGATGGAAACAAGACATATTAATTGCTCAATGCTGTTGTCTTCCAATATGGGTTACAGATATCCCGAGCCAGCAGTGCCTCACAGGTCTAAAGGTGGGAAATGTCCATAACTTTTATTTGTTCACAAAGCAGAAAGGAGCTATAGAATTTTCTAGCGGCTCAGATGTTTAGAGAAAAATCGAGAACGCTCCTCGTGTTCAGTACTGCTTCTACAAAACCTAACTCGGTTGAAATTCGGTCGTTCCAAAAACTTTTTTAGCATTTAACTCTGCCTATAGGTACCTAAGTCACTTTTAATGAACAGATATTTATGTCTTACAAAAATCTTAGCAATCAATAAGTTTATAGCGTAATGAAAATATGGGGTTATTTTTCCCAAGACCTCACAGGGTGCACGAACACAGCTGCGAACTTATCGGAATACCATTTTCCAGCTCCCATCGAACGAACACGTGTGTGGGTTCCAAGCGGATTGAAAAACGATACCAGCGAATGCCGCCATAATTTTTAGCCTGAAAGCTAAGCCCAGGCATATCGGTTTTCCAAGCAAGCTGTGGGAAAATCTGGTTGAAAAACAGAAGCGTCTCCCATCTGATCGTAAAACTGTCTTTCTTAGTAATAGCTCTATGCGAGTTTGACACTGGAGCGTAAAAAAGTGTCGTCGATAAGAACTGTCACCAGCAAATCTGCAGGCCCCCGCTCAGGAAAACAATTTCTAAGAAGACGCCACGCCGCCGGCGAACACTAAAAGCAGAGTATATATGCGAGACTGTTATTTTCTATAGATCCCTCATGTAACGGCCGGCTAGGCAGACGTGTTGTTTAATCTCCTGTTTTGAGACTATCCGGGTCTCGGAGAGTGCGGCTAAATCTGCACTTAAGTTCAAATTCATTTAATTATGCTGTACTTAATTAATGCTAATTTTCTTTGTTATTAAATGTTGAGTTTTTGTTTTAAAGTTGGCCTTATCATTTACAATTAGGACTCTGTCTATCTTGGTCACGAATTTAGTAAATTTAAATAAAGGCCTCAGAGAATAGCCTACCTACTTATGATGTCACAAGTTACTAATAAATACAAGAATTGCTTATGAGAAGTAAACGTAACCATCGAATAAATAAAAAATACAGTGTATGACATTTTAATAACAGAGTAAAGTACGCTGTCACTGATGTTCAATTTAAAGAATAAAATTATTGACATCTCTTCAACTACCAAAGAACTATTATTTCGACGCATGCTTTACCCAACTGGAAACTTTTCTCATCCGTAAAACTTTAATTCCTACTCTGATCGCTAGAAGATACATCGAACGGTAAGTACATCTGTAAAGTATCGATAAATGCAGCGACTTACCTCAGAACTTCCCACAGATATAAGTATTTTAAAAATAAAATAAAATGATCAATCATACAGATCCGATATGAAGCAAATTGAAATAGTTGACAGGCTTATCACTTCTATTACGCCTCATTTCACTCTTTTAACTTCATAGCCTACATATTGGTATTTGTTTACTTTTTGTTTGGAATCTACGATCGAGATGCCTAACTGAAACGACAATCAGTAGAAATATCAATTCCTTCGTATAACGATGTCACTTTAGAATTGAATATATATTTTAGTGTCTTGTGAGGTATTTCTAGTTTATTTTTTTAGAAGTATTCTTATTTTTCGTTGCCGTTGTGACATCATAAGTAGGTAGGCTATTCTCTGAGGCTTTTTAAAAGTTACTAAATTCGGAACCAAGAAAGACAGAGTCCTAATTGTAAATGATAAGGCCACATCTTAAAACAAATCTTGACATTTAATAACAAAGAAAATTAGCATTAAACAAATACAGCATAATCAAATGAATTTGAACTTAAGTGCAGATTTAGCGCAAGCTCCGAGACCCGGATAGTCTCAAAAGAGGAGCTTAAAAAACACGTCCGCCTAGCCGGCCGTTACATGAGGGATCTTTTGAAAATAAGAGTCTCGCATATATACTCTGTTTTTAGTGTTCGCCGGTGGCGTGGCGTCTTCTTAGAAATTGTTTTCCAGAGCGGGGGCCGGCAGATTAGCGGGCGACAGTTCTTCTTAACGGCGAACATTCCGGCAAACTTTATTAGGCTACAGTGTCAAACTCGCATTGAGCTATTTCTAAGAAAGACGCATTGAGCTATTTCTAAGAGGCGATGGGAGACGCTTCTGTTTTTCCAAACAGATATTCCCACATCTTCCTTGAGAAACCGATATGCCTGGGCTTAACTTTCAGGCTAAAAATTTTGGCGCCATTTGCTGGTATCGTTTTTTTTAATCCGCTCGGAATCCACATACGTGTTTAAAATGATGGGAAATGGAAAATGGTATTCGGATAAGCACGCAGCTGTGTTCGTGCACCCTGTGAGGTTTTGGGATAAATAACCCCATACTTTCATTACGCTACACCATATATATATTTTTAATTTCCTCTCACCATTGCCCAGTACGCTAATCCCATAACGGCCAAGGAGGAAAACTTTTTTTTAGGTACGCACAAGGAGGTCGGAAATCGGATAGTACACAGTATGTAAAAGTTGAAAAAGGAGCAAATCTTGGATGTCAGGTAGATTGAGAAATGAACATTCGTGGCTGCCCATTCGTGCCGTGAATTAACACGCGAGAAATATTTAACATTTACAGCCTTTATTATATACAGAATTATATACAATTTTAAATATATGCTTAAAAAACCACTTTTCGGTATGTTGTTGTTGTGCCTAACGCCCCGTGGCCGAAAGTTCCAGACCAGGTCCATATAGCCTTCGAGCTGAGGAGTGCAGCTCCGGTTTATTATAGCACCACAAGAGTCGGAGTCCGACTTGGCTCGGTGCCACCACAATTTTGGCCGAGCTAACCCCAGGGGCGACATCGGGGGGTTGGAGAATCGTACCTTCCCCATCCATTGACCTAATAGAAGTACTACTTTTCGGTTTAAACACGATAGATTTAACTTTCGATAATTGGATCGCCTGCAATTATCCCCTGGGCAGCTTGCTTTGCTCACACTGGAGTCGCCTTCCGAATCCGAAACACCGAACAGCGTGGTGTTCGTACAACCCTCCTCTCCGAGAGTCAGTTCGAATCTCTCACTCCCACACTGGAAATTCCCGTGAGGTCTAGGGGTTAGAACACAGGTTCGTCTAAGAGGGTCGTTAGTAGTTCCGAAGAGAGCTGTGGTTCTGATGACTTTACAGTGCCCAATCTATATATAGCAATGACTGAAATGTTAACTAAACCTACCATTCTACGACGACAAAATTCTTTTCTTTGAGAAAGACATTTAACCGAATAGAGATATTTCAATCGATATTGTCATCGAAAAATATGGATATACTCTTACTTCTATACAATTTACATAAAAGAATCATGCCCTTATATAGATCGAAATGTAACATAAAAATATTTTAAGGGAAATTTAGGGAGTATAATCAAATTCCTGAAATAGTAGAAAACGATTTTAACAACTCCCCGTAGAAAGCCGGCTAACTTCGTTATCCAATTGTTCCTTCGTCCGATAAAAATAGTCGCTCCTTTGTGGTTCAAAATGTTATGCTACATTAATTTTTGCGTTGAATGTTATGCAATATTAATTCTTGCGTTGAATGTTACGCAATATTAATTCTTGCGATGTTGATATTAAAATTTATTATCACTATAAAAGGCTAGATTTATATTACGAGTTATATCTGATCGTCAGACAGATAGCACATGCTTTTGTGGGAAATGAGTTTTTCACTTACACATTTGAATACTTGGTATACTTTCCTGGGTAAATAATAAAAATAATGAAGACGCAGGCCAAACGATAAAATATTTAATTATGGTGAGTCTAGTTCACATCACAATAACTAGAAATTCTCGCTCTGTAGAGGAAAAAATTAATATTAGAGAATAAAAGGAAGGAAACATGATATTTTCCGTGTTGCAGATTTACCCTTATTTATCTTGTTATAAAACTTGTTGTTTGTAAATATAAAAGGAACTGTATGTGAACAGTTTGCGTTAATAATTATATTTTCTGATTATTCCAGTGTGTTTATCGTACTTTACTACTCCTTTTACCAAGTCCAGAACACTTCAGTGTTGTTAGAAAGATAGAAAGGTGTATTTCCTCTTCCTACAACTGAAATATTATTTTATTGTTATTGAGAATGTCATATGGATACATTTAGCATTAATTTGTTTAACATTCTGTCCATATTAGGACACTTCTAAAATTCTATTTCGTCATTCAGTGTGCTTGAATTCCGTCCACTACATCAAATGACAGCAGTCTAAAATGTTTCATTAACTTTTTCGTACCATAGGGTGATCAAATTTTCCTTTTATCCGTGTCAGTAACCCCTTGATATGAAGAATTTCGAGTTTTTAAAAATATTCATAATGTCTGTACTTTATCTTCCTTCATAATATATTACATTTTTACCATGTTTTTATTAACTTGCTTTCTTGTTCGTGTGTTTGTGTGTGTATTTGTCAAGAGCAGATCTTGAAATCGATTTTTAACTAACTTCCCAACTAGCTAGACATTTGAAACTTTTAGAATAGCTCAGAACACGATGACAATGCATTTTTAAATACTTTTTGCCATCTTTGAGCAGAATTACATTAATTTTCAGTTTTTTTCAGTTAATTTTGTTTTGTAGACTGGTGCAGCCATCTATTGGCCGGAACGGGAATGAAAGTTAAAAGCAAGTTAACTTCCAATTAACTTAATTTTCTTTCAAGTTGATGGGATAATTCATCAAAAAAATTTTAAAGAAGTATTTATTAATACATATAATTGTCAAGTTTATATGATTCAACAGAAAGTTAAAAAACATGGTATATAAAAAGTTCTTTTTGTGGAATTTATAAATAATACAACTGCGATGCAATGGGAATTAATTTTCAATAATAAGCTTAGAATTCACTTACCAAAAATGAAGTGGTTGAAAAGTTTAAGGAAATCCAAAGGTTTTTGCCATAAATGCATTCTAATAAAATGCCATAATGTGAATTTATAAAAACCCTGGATGTTCTTATTTTTAAAAAATAATTGGAATTGCTCAAAAAATGAATGAATAAGAAAACAGAAAAGCAAAAGGCGTTTTCAAGAAAATCACCACATTAATTCGTAGAACTCACAAACAATCCGAAGAAAATTACCCAAAATGCATCAGTCGTTTCACAATTAAGAGAAAAAAATAAGAAAAAATACATTAGGTTTAAAGTAATAGATGTTTAAACAAATTATTCAAAAAATTCTTAAAAATCAAGAAAGTAATTTACCAATTTAAACATTAATCTTTAAGCTATTAATTCTAATACATAATACGTATAATTTTTAAACATAAACCAAAACAATTTTGACAGGTGCTGCCATCTTTTGACAGAAAGGTAAAGCAATGCTGAACGAACACACACACACACATATATATATATATGTGTGTGTGTGTGTAGGATTTTATGCAAATTCTCTGCTTATGCCATAGTTACGTTCTCTGTTGCTATGCGTAGCGCAGAGACGCACCAAACCCTTGTTCCTGCGAGGATCCTAATTCCTTGAGGGAACAGTCGAGGGTTGAATGACCCTACTTGAAGGCGATTCGAAGGGTGGTGTGTGAAATGCTCTGAGCACGAGAGAGAGGGGAGACAGGCCTCGAATGGAGAGGTTGTGTTTTGAAAGTCCGTGCGTAGGCACGAGGGATTGTGTATTTGACGGGAGCGGGAAGGCTGCCTGATCTTTTGTTCTGTTGAAGGGAAGCGAAGCATTACGCTAGGCTATCCCGTGATTATTGTTGTATTGTACTGGAGACAGAAAAAGTAGGCTCTCCGGCATCTCGTAATTGCTATCTACATTAATAAATGATTATTGTTGAGTTTTAGAAAGTTTAGTTGTATTAATGATTCAAGTGTGTTGTTCTTAGACACCGCTAGACGCCGCCACGTAGACAGGAAAGTCTATATATATATATATATATACAGTGGTACCCCGACTTACGAGTTTAATTCGTTCCATGGCGGAGCTCGTAACTCGAAATACTCGTATCTCGAATCAAATTTCCCCAATGAAATGAATGGAAATGCCATTAATTCGTTCCGGGCTCCCCCCAAACACAGCAATTTTTGGTTATATGTTTTTAAATAAGGAAAAATGTTCTTATAAATGACGAACGTTGTATATAAACGCTATTCAATAGAATGTAGTGCAATAAACTTGTTTTATTAAGTGTAATGTACAACATTTACATTGGAGATTAGACTTGAAGATGCTGATGAAAGAGGAGGAGAAAAGCTGAACTGAAAAATTAAATCTTATTCGTTGTTTTTTTGTCTTTTCGCCACATTTTCCTAGCTTTCGCTTTTATTACGAGCTACTCTCTTAAAGCGAGACACGGAAGTTGAGCGAGTGTTGCATAGTTCACTGGGATGTAATG
This sequence comes from Dolomedes plantarius, assembly GCA_907164885.2. NCBI lineage: Eukaryota > Metazoa > Arthropoda > Arachnida > Araneae > Dolomedidae > Dolomedes > Dolomedes plantarius. The sequence continues at coordinate 100,596,904 of OU015498.1, read as the reverse complement.
CCCAAATTCCTCTTTCTGAGAATCCGAAGATCGTTTTCTCAGAATCCGTAGGAGGAGGAGAGCTTGCGATCCTAGGACCAAGGTTATCCCATCCCCTAGAACCCATGGCGAGTACCAGTGTGGGGGAGGGAATTAAAGCTATCTCTCTGCGAAAGAGGGAGGACACTGTTCGGTTTCGGATGGCGACTCAAGTGTGGGCCGAGCGAGCTGCGCCGGGTGATAATTGTTGAGTGTTAATCTCTAGGTTTTAGACTGGATAGTAGTCTTAGAATGATATGTATACAATTGTATAATAATTGTACATAAAGGTTGTAAAGACTATATGCTTCTCGTGTTTTCATTTGATGACCACATGGCGTTCGCTGCCCAAACTAGCTGTTGGGTATCTCAGACTTGCTCGTAACCCGAATTTTAGTTCGTAACTCGATGCAAAAAATCTGCCGAGAGAATGCTCGTATCTCGAAAAACTCTAAGTCGAGACACTCGTAAGTCGAGGTACCACTGTATATATATATATATATATATATATATATATATAGGGGAAAGTAGGGTAAGATGACGAAGCACGTAAGAGGACGAATTCGGTATTTCTCCGACGCAATCATAGGTAGCAGCACCTGTCCAGGCAATTCTTAAGACTCCAGTTTTGGGTTATGACGCCCACAACAAGTAATATAAGTTGAGATCGTTTTGTGAGTAGTGGCGACTCAAATGTATTTTTTTAATCTGTGTTTGTAAATTTTGGACTTCACAGCGCAAGGAATTACCCGACTACGGTAAGTTATTTTTTCTCCTCCATTTTTCTCTCTCAAAATACAACTCGTAACTTTAAAAATCATGTATGTTATAGTTTATTTACGATAAGCTTGGATACTGATAAACAAGTTGAAATCGAAAATGGCGTTGTGGGGTAAGATGACGAGGAGCCTACCTTAGAATTAGTACTGTCCAGATTGATGTGAACGTATTCAGAACTACTGGCATTGAGCCTCTAGACAGCAATATTTTCACAGACGAAAATTTTCACGCTTCATACACCCTCGATGTTGTTGAAAACAACCAATTAGATTATCCTACCATTTGTCAGCAGCACATTTCATCGGCATTTCCTCCTGAACCTACCATTTCATCAACCCTATCTCCACAGCCATCAACTTCCTCAGCTCTTCCTCCACTTCCGATGGACATCAAGAAAACAACCAGAAAACCAAGGAAGAAACTGCCTTCTTACCACATTTCTGGATCTCCTGTAAAACAAGCTCTTGAAAATAGGAAGAAAAAAAAACAGTTGATGGAACTGAAACGACAGGAAAGATTGAAAAGGAAAGCTGAAACATTAGCGTCAAAGAAAGCTAAATGTTTACCGAAAACACCTAGAAAAAGAAGGAAAACTAGAATGCGTCAACGGGATTACTGGTCATCTGATGAGTCATCACAAGAAGAAGTTCCATATGTGGAGGACGACGACTATGATACTGAAACATTATTGGAAAAAGACTGCATTATTTTCGGGGAGGAGGGAAAGGACGAATTATGGTATCAGTGCTTCAGGTGCAAATATTGGGCACATGCTCAATGTTCCGGCTGGGATGATAATGAAGCGAAAGACAGACCCTGGAAATGCGATTTTTGTATATGAACTTTATTACCTATGTTTTTTCTTAATTTTTGTATCTAATTCATTAAGTTTTCGTTTCATTATGGGTAATCTGTCATTGTACTTTTAGTGTTATCTGTGCCTTTTTCGCTAAGTACCGAAGTGAAATTATTTCTCTGCATTTTTGAAAATAAACCTTTATATCTTGATTTATATTGTTATCGATTCGTCATCTTACCCACCGCCCTTAGTCATCTTACCCCATCTAATGGGTAAGATGACGAAAATTACTTTCTTGGGGGAAAGGAAATATTTTGCCATCTTCCAACAGGAGATGAAATCGTTTCAATTTTTTTTATAAAACATAAAGGTTGAAAGAAGTTTTTCTGTAAATTTCAGGTTTTTAAACAATTTATTGAATTTAGGAAAAATATTTTAAGCTTAAGTTCGTCATCTTACCCCACCTTCCCCTACAGTGCCGTAACTAGCCATTACTGTGCCCTGGGCAAAAATTTGCATTTTGAGCCCCTGAATTCATTAGGTTTGGGAAAATAATAAAACAAATACAGCATTTTTGACCCCCCCCCCTTCCAAGTGGGCCCTAGGCGGGTGCCCCTGTTGCCCCTGCCTAGTTACGATACGCACAATATATGTATGTATGTACACTGCTGGCCACTGTAAATGCGACACCCTGAAGGAAACATGCAAATAACATGAAATTTACAACATGCATTAGCGGAGATGAGATATGCAAATGATTAGAATTTCAGCGCAGACGCACATTACGCGCGCCTGTGGCGCCACTTCAAAGCGCTATTTAACTCTTGGAGATTTCGACGATTTCAAGTTCGGCAATTGTGTTTTTCTTGTGGTTTTTAAATAAAACGATCAATTATGCCTCGTCGAAAACAGCGATCATCTTTTGATCAAGTATCCGAGTTAGACAGAGGAAGGATAGTGGCCTACCGAGATTGTGGATTATCTTTCAGGGAAATCGGTAGTCGTGTTGGACGAAACCAAACAACTGTAATGCGGATATGTGATCGTTGGATGCAGGAGGGTACGACGGACCGGCGAGTTCGATCGCGTCCACCTCAGCGCACCACTTCACGTGATGACAGGCAAATTGTGCGCATAGCAGTGACGGATCGCTCAGTCACATCACGAACCATAGCACAGCACATGCAGTCTGTAACGCATCATCCAGTGACTGCGCGTACCATTCGACGCCGTTTAAAGCAGAGTGGTCTGTCCGCAAGACGTCCATTGCTTTGTCTACCCTTGACGCAGAACCACAGACGTCTCCGCCGCCAATGGTGCGATGACAGAAGGATGTGGACGGCAGAATGGAATGAAATTGTCTTTACTGACGAGTCACGCTTTTGTCTGCAACACCACGATTGTCGCATTCGAGTCTGGAGACACCGTGAAGAGAGGATGCTGAACAGCTGCGTTTTGCACCGCCACACTGGTCCTGCACCGGGTATTATGGTATGGGGCTGTATTGGATATCACTCTCGCACACCTCTAGTACGCATTGCCGGTACTTTAAACAGCCAGCGCTACATCTCCGAGGTGTTGGAGCCAGTTGTCCTTCCTTACCTTCAGGGCTTGCCCACAGCCATATTTCAACAGGATAATGCGCGACCACACGTGGCACGCATTGTCCAATGGTTCTTCGTCAATCGCCAGATTGAATTGCTTCCCTGGCCGCCTCGCTCTCCGGGTCTTTCGCCGATAGAAAACATGTGGTCCATGGTTGCTGTACGATTGACCCAGATTCCATCCCCAGCTGCCTCAGCAGATCAACTTTGGCAACGTGTGGAAGCTGCTTGGTCTGCTGTACCCCAAGAACTCATCCAATGTCTCTTTGAATCAATGCCGAGGCGTGTGGCAGCGGTGATCTCCAACAATTGCGGCTACTCTGGCTACTGATTTTGGCAGGAACCACACTTCACAGAAGTCTATAAATTTAATCATTTGATACTTGGTCAACATGTTATCTACAAAATAAATTTTGTTGTGATATCTCTTGTCTTTCTTGGTGTTGCAATTTGGGTGGCCAACAGTGTATATCTACACACTCGGTGTGCTCGGTATGTATGTATGTATATATACACACTCTGTCGCAGAAAAATGTATGCATGCGTAAGAAATCGAGCTACTATTACGAAACTTGGTAGGAACGTAGTCTGGTAAGAGATATGCAAATGATTAAAATTCGGACGCCAATGAGACAAGGATAAGCGTGCTATGCGCATATGAGATCCGCAGCTGGGAGAGTTTAAAAGCATGATTGCTCGTGCCATAGGATTATTCAAACAAATCTGTCGACTTGGATGGAAGGTATTGTGACTGGAGATGCCTCTTAGACGTAACTGGTGACAGTACGAACAATTTTCATACTTTGAGAGGGAGCGTATAGTAGGCCTCAGAGAAGCAGGTTGGTCGAACAGGCGTATCGGCCGCCACCTCGGTCGGAGCGATATGGTAGTTGCTCGGTGTTGGCAACAATGGATCACGGAAGGGATAGTCTACGGTCGCGGAGGGTCAGTGCGTCCCAGGAACACAAATGTGCGCGAGGATCGCGCAATCATAAAAGCGGCCACGTCCGCACCAACTACGTCGTTAGAATCGGTTCGACGCCATTTACCACTTTCCAGACATCCGGTGGTATCAAGGGAAACCATTCGGAGACGACTGGCAGACGCAGGTATAAGGAGCCGACGTCCATTAAGACGCCTACCACTGACCCCACATCATAGGTAGTGTCGATTGGATTTTTGCCGACCTCAGGCAAGCTGGAGTGTGACCGACTGGAGGCGTGTGATCTTCAGCGATAAATCCCGATTCAGTCTCAATGCTGATGACCAGCGCATACGCGTGTGGAGGCGGCCAGGCCACCGGTCCGATCCGGCATTTGTTGTCGAGAGGTATACGGCGATTTCACAAGGTGTGACAGTGGGGGGAATGATTTGTTGGGACACACGATCACCTCTAGTCGTCCTTAAACATACTTTGACGGCACGCGGTTACGTGCACGAGATTTTAACGCCAGTTGTACTGCCCATGCTATCAGTCGCCCAGGTGTCATCGCCAGGTGTCGCCCAGGTTATCAGCAAGACAGCGCTCGTTCACATACTGCGCGACTCTCCCAACAATGTCTTCAAGGATATGACGTACTCCCATGGCCTGCCAGGTCACCAGATCTCTCGCCAATAGAGCACGTCTGGGTCGTGCTTGGAAGGCAACTGCAGCCGTCCCGAAATACTGGTGAATCAACTGCCCAGTAGCAAAGATTATGGCATAATCTTCCGCAGGAGGTCATAGGTAACCTCAATGATTCGATGCCACGCCGTGTTTTGGCTTGTATAGCTTCCCGAGGTAGATTTACTACTTACTGATTTGTAACCTTTTCCATGCCATATCTTCTTAATAAAATGGTCTTTTCTTCTGAATTTGTAATCATTTGCTTATCATCCCAATAGAGAGGGAGTCCTATTGGAATAGTATGTTGACCGTGTTGGCAACTACTCGCTGGTCTTGGTACTACTCGCTGTGTGGATGCGATACGTGCTGGTCGTTAAGCTGTAGTTTGTCTCGAAGTTAATGGAGTTAATAAAACTTATTTAATGAGAAACGAGTTGATTTCGGTCTTGAAACCAAATCACGACATATATATATATATATATATATAGGGCCTGCTTGGAAGTTGTATTAATTACTGTCACGACCGACAAATTATGACACAAATCAACGCACTCAGTTTGCGAACGAGAGGAATTCATTGATCTCTGCGCTGATTTCACACTCAAAAGTTTACCAAAATTGAGGCATCGGTGGCTGTTTTTTGGCTTGGACTGGCAGAGGAGCACCCTAACCTAGTGAAGAAAGCAACAGACCTACTTTTGGCCTTTTCAACTTGATATTTCTTGTAGCAAGCCTTCACTGTTAAGCTCATAATATACAAAGTAAGAAATATACTGCTAATCCTTGAGGATGATATAAGTGTTTTGTCGTCAACTTCTAGGTCTGATATCCAACATTGGTGCTCTAAGCACCAGTTGCGAGTCTCACATCATTAAAACAAAACTCTTTTTAAGGATTTCCACTGCAGCCCTCTAGTGTAACATTATACACAGTCCCATGGCTAATTTTAAAACTGTACTAATATATTCTATCTTGTTGTGTTGTTTGTTACCTATATCTTTCAATAAAAGAATAAAACCAGTAATGGAGTAAGTATTTATTTGAAATTACATTTAACGTGTTCTTGATATACGCTATTTAATATTTTTAAAAAATTGAAAAGCTAAAATTATAACAAGGGACTCCAAGTATGCAAACTCCTTCCTATGGTGCCGCAAGCGTAAAAAGTTTGGGAACCCCTGAGTATAGTAAATATTCCAACTGTCATTTCCTAAAGTACTCAGTATTCAGTCTTTGTTGAATGAATTTTTGCTGACAGTTTAAAAACATTTTTTTTTCTTTTTGGAATGTCAGAAGAATGAATATAGTGTTATACCCCTTTCTTTTCTTATTTGAAAATAATTTAACGCACTTTTATCGGGGTAAAAATTTGAAGAGGAACTCAAGCGACCCCACCCGCTCAGTTCTTCTCGATTTAGTTAAAAGTTGTCTCCTCAATGACCATCCGCCCATTTTTCTTCCTCGCGGAAATCTGGCCTTGGGAAGTCTCCGACTTATCAATATACTTTACCTTTACATAACTGAGTTATACTACGTCTCAAGGGATTCCATCCCTCTTAGGCTGAAAAACGAGATAATTCAGTCGATAAACCTGTGAGGTCAGGGAGGATACTTTCAATTATTTGACAGGAATACGCTCGAAGATTTCTCAATAGGAAGGGAAGTGCGAGAGAAACTTGGCATCGGGTAATAAGTGCGTTTTAAACACTCTCTCTCTCTGATAATGCAACCACGAACAGGGCTCTCAGAGAGAAAAAATGTAATAAACTCATACTGTAATTAATAAAACCCAGATTTTTTAAAAATATGTATTCTTATTAAAAATTATTTTAAAATGTTACAAATAAGGTAACACACATCCCCAATTTCTAAACTTAATTGAAGTTAAATAAAAACTATTTTATTTAATTTTTATCAGATTGAATCCAGACTAATTTGGAAGTGAATTGGGAAATGAAGTTTTTTTTCCTTTAATGTTTTCTTCTTATAGATTTTAACAGGCTCCTTTTACCCGTTCTGTCTTCGGTATCCAGTACGACAATTTGGATTTTATCTATTTATTTTGCCACCATACGATCATTTAGAGTTTCGGTTTCAAGAGAATATATGTCTTTTGTTGGGATTCTATTAACTTATGAAAAGACTCTCGCTGTGCACCCAGGAAAGAAAACTGTCAAAAGGGTCATGAAATTTGATAAGATTTCATATTAGGGGCTATTGAATCCTTCTCTGATATGACGTGACAAATACCAAATATTCTGAAATGGTTTCGTAAGGAGATATGTCACAGTTCAGTTGAAATGATCTCCACATGGAGCATTTTACATTCATTCGTTTACGTTATTAAATTACACGGGCCCGAGGTAGCCTATCGGTAGCGCGTCGGCTTTCGGTACTAAGGGTGCTCGGATCGAATCCCGACAAGAGCCCGTTAAATACCCTCGTATCTAGGCAGGATATGAGCACTTTAAATCCGGAAAGTCCCTCTATGAGGTTAGTGGGTGAGGAAGGTACGATTACCCCCAGATGTCGCCCCTGGGGATGCTTGGTCAAAATTGTGGTGGCATCTAGCCAAGGCAGACCCTGACCCTTGTGGTACTATTATAAACCGGATCCTCACTATTTAGCCCGAATTCTATATGGACCTGGTTCTATTTCCGGCTAGGAGGCATAAAGAACAACAGAATTAAATTACATAATTAAGTTATGCTCACAATGAGAAATAAATATTAATTTTTTGCTAACTTATAAGGTCAAAAACCTAGATTTTGAGATTTTTGCGAAATAAAACCCATATGGTCATTGAAAAACTCAGATACAGGTATTAAAAACAGCCCTGACCACGAACATTCCCAGGACTGATATATTTCACCATAAAAGGTCTAGGAAATATTTCAACTGTTACTCGTTGATGTTTATTTCACCGAATAACTAAATCTAGGTTTTATTATTATATCGCCATGAACGTGTTTACTGCAAAGAGATAAAGCAATTACGTTACACATACACAATTAAACTTTAATGAATTATTAAAATGGATGCAACTTTTCAATAAGCTCTCGGCTGTTCTTTTGATTCATTTCGTCACTAACCTTTCCCTCTACGAAATTCGCTTTTACTGGTGATATTAAATCTAATGTTTTTAGTCTATTCATTGTGCTTCTTTAACTAAAACGCCGATCAGTTTGAAATCATTTTGCGTTGTTGGCAGTGTTAATTTTACCATCTCGCACCCTTCTCCTTTCTTTTCTTCGCCAATTTCTTCACATGATTAGTATTCTCTCTTTATGTCTGATGTTGCCCGCTATTTCTCCTTACCACCGCAACAGAAGAACGGTCTTCGAAGGTAAGTTTGTAAATCCAACCTTTTGATTCCAACGCTGCAAAATTTCTGGGATTTGAAATCATATAAAGGAATATCAGAAACGATATTTAATTCCTATAAGCAAAATATTCCATGGTTTGGTTGAAAATGAGCTAATATAGAGAGAATGAAGCACTCAAAATCAAACGCTAAAAAAGTATTTGAAATGTATTGTATCATTGTTAAAAATCCATTAAATATTACTCTTCAATAAATATACGAATCAAAGACCTTTTTTCGACAAACATATTGTGGATTTTATATTTATTAATTTATAAGAACTTTTTCTATCTTTTTAAATTTTTTATTTATACAGATTTCTATTTTACTTGTTGAATGATTTTTTTTTTTTAGAATTCTTGAGAAATTACATTATTTTATATTATTTTATATTCTGTATTTAATGGTCTTGAATGCAAGCATTCGCGTTGTGAGTACAGCAATATTTTATTCCCCAATATTTAGGTTTACGTTATTTTGGAATAATAGGTCAGAAATTTATTTGAGTCTGTAACAAATATAATTTTCGCCCCTGCTATGGCGGAAGCTCTAGCCTTTCTCCCCCCCGAGTGGTCATAGTAGACTCATTGGTATTGTAACGGCACGTGAAACTTTGTTGGACAACTAATGGCAACAGAGAATTTAAAAAAAACATCTGTCGGCTTGAAGAAAACATCAGTATAAAGTCCCCATATTCTAATATTCTTTAGGTCGGAGCTTTAATCTCTGCGTATCTGATCTTGATCTTTACCGAGGACTTGAGAAAATATCTGTGTGTTAGAGTCGGCGACCACCTTGCGGACTCCTAAACCTGTCACTTTGTGGCTGTTATTCAGAGATTTTTACACAACAGAAGACATAAGTTCTCACTTAAGGGGATGGTGGACATTAGAAAGCGATTTTTTAAATTTTTACCTGAGAGATATGAAATTTTGCATATATATTCATTAAAATATTACTATATCAAAAACCTTATAAAATTTTATACATATTTTAAATTTTCTTTATATTTAAAAAATTGAAATTATTGTTTTTTAAATGCTCCTCGCGATTCAATTTTTAACCTCCCCCCCCCCTTAATTTTGCATTTATATTGCTTATAAATACCTTTTGAACAGAGTTATACATTACTTTGTGCTTTAGTTGAATAGTTAATTTTTAGGGAATATTTTTATTCTTGTACTCTGAATTTTCGGGAAATTTTTGTACTTTTCTACACTTAAGTTAAACTTTGATAATCTGAATGATATCGAAACCTGAAATGGATGTATAACTTTATTTTAATGTATTAGAAGAGTCTTTACTATAAATTTTATAAAATTTCGTTAAAACTTATGATGCAAAGAGCATTTTAAAGACTTTCAAATCTGGAAATGACTCATTTTGAGAAAAGGCCATTTAAAAGATGTTCTTTCACCTACCTTTTAATATTTACTTTTCTATAGCCACCAAGTTTTCATTTTACTTTTCACTTCGTATTTTAAATGTATTTTATTCCAGTATTTACTTATTTTTAAAATATTAAAAAACCGAAAAAATTTTTTGTTCGATTTTCGGCAATTTGAAAGTCCGCCATCCCCTTAACGACGTATCGGACCGATCCAAGACGTGGCCTGTCATCGGGAGTAAGGCCGTCTGCACACGGAGCAACTCAAAAGAAACTGATTACCGACTCAAATCACTAACCAGTCCGTGATGAGTCGCAACCTATGTAATTGAATGGAGCCACGCACACGGCGCAACTGGTTACAAACCCGTCGGACGGGCCGTGTGCGTGGGGACAAGACAATCAGTGTATATGTGTAATAATGTACATGTCGAAATAGTTTGGTTTTAACAATGTGGTCGAGTGCTTGTCCAGTGTGTGCTTTACAGGAACTTTGTTGTTGTTGCTAATGCCCCCTGGTTGGAGTTCCACTCACCAGGTCCTAATAGGCTATTGGGCTGAAAGGGACGACTCCCGTTTCGAATTAGCACCACAAGGGTAGGAGTCCGTCTTGGCTAAATGACAGGTCCCGTAATTTTTAACTGAGTCAAGTGACGAGACCGGAACACTTGACCCCGCACCTCCAGAGATAAATTTGAAAACTAGGAGGACATTGCAGCCACGACCTATTTTACGTGCCCCGGCCACCATTGGTGAACAGGGCGGTGGATTTGCAGCAACGAGCATCGAACCAGGGACGTTCAGATCACTGGCTCGCTGCTCTTGCCAACTGGACCACCGCGCCCGTTGTAACTATGTGATATATGTGTGCGCTCTTAAAATATGTGTTTGTCCGTTGTTATATGTGCATTTTTGTGCCAAGATGTTCTGTGTAATAAAGTCCATGTCCAGCTAGCCGGATATCGTAATTTACTCAAACTAGGTCATTTGCCACAAGTCATAATTTCATGAGTCGAATAAAAATTCAATGCCCCAAGCAAATAATACATTTATCTGCTACCAAGGCTTTGATAGCATGTAAGAAGTAAATAAGTTATCATACTTTTTAAAATACTCTTTATCTATTAAAGTGAATAATGTGTTAAATAAATGAAAAACGAAGAAAATTAATGTTTCTATTTAATGAAATGGGAATTAAATTCCAGCTCTTTTCCTTTGCGAATGTGCTTCCTTGAAAAGAACCTTCATCTGTTACATCTTATTATCTGCTATCAGAAATTTATACGTGTACTAGTCTTACATACAATTTAATAGATTACTCGGAACTTTTTCTTATCGAAAACAACATTTATCAGAGTTTACTTGTTTTGTTGAGCAGACACGCGCATTTGCATTTTAATGCAATCATTTTCTGAGAGAGCGAGAGAAAGCCCATGCATGCTTCTTTAGAGGAGCCGTAATAGAAAGCGAGCAAAATGAGAGGTAGATCTGTTGCAAAGATATCACGTAAGGAATTCACTTACAGGTTCTGTCAATTACTATACTCGGTAGACGCTCTCTCTCTCTCTCTTCCTCTTTTTTTAATTTACTTGAGAATAGATTTTATTTACGTGAGAGAGATGTCCGTGAGAGTCAATTCAAAAATTGCACGTTTTGTTTCCATTTATTAGATTTTCTATCATTTTACATCCAACGCACGTTTTTGCAATAGATATATGTTGATCACTGAAAGCTTTCTTTGTCAAAACTATTATTCAGAAAAAAAAATTGAAGAAAACGTTTGCTGTTATTTGGGCGAAGATTTATCATTGAGATTGAAAAATCAAGGTTTATCATTCAGAGTGCAACAAATAATTATGATTATTTTACTTTTTCTGTTATCCGAGCAATGGAAATATGAACAGAGGGCAACCGTTTGTTACTTTCGAATAAAGCGCGAAATAAAATGCACGAACCCACACATTAAGGCCTAAAAGCTGTTTCCAACCATTTGCCAGGCCAGGATTGAACCCCGGATCACCTACTCACTCGGACATTCGGGAGTTCTAATGACTGCACTATCCTGACGACTGGAGGAAATTATCCTTTGGAATCCCTTTTCTTTGAATCTAACAGAAAACGACCTGGTATGTTGGCTTTACATATTTTACTTTTTGCTTGTTTGTTTGTTGTTGTCGCCAGTAATGATTTATCTTCCTCGAATTTTTATCCATTGTTTGCCTGTAGATTCATTATCGTTCTTTTCGGCAGTCGGGGGTGCTACAGTTATTGCTGTAACTGCGGGGCAGGGGATCTAATTTATGTCTCTAAAATCCAAAGGGGGCACTTTATCAGTTGCACTATGCCGGTGGTGAGACGGAATTCTGATTTTCAAAGACTTTTATTCGCGTAGTTATTACTAAATTTCTAATTATATGCACTTACGACAATAAAGATTTCCGTATGCGCGTTTGATATCTTTTTCAATCCATCTGAGGTCTTGCCTTAGGTGATAGATTACAATATTTTAAGAAATATGGATGTTTTATCAGCGCAAGTTTTCCGTGTAATCCAAAACCCACAACACTTACGTAAGGATCCTTTGTTCTTTTCCCTTTGAAGTTTTGACATATAAGCACTACATTTAGCCGTATGTGAACTTCCTTAGGCCTTAATAACACGCCAAATAACTAATCACGAAAACTTTCAAAGTGAAGTTTACATTTTTAAACTCTATCTAAAACGAGTTCTTCAAATTATAATGCAATTGATGTATGAAAGTTACAATTTTCGAAGATATTCTTCCTTTTTTTCCTATTTTTAAATACATTCGCAACAAGGAATTATCCCTTGAGGCTGGTGACCCCCTGGTACCGATCTGATGATTTATACGCATAAGACTTAATTTATAATTAAAATATACTTAGTAAAAAGGTTATAATGTAACTAGTGAATGAAACCGATATAATTATGTATAATTTTATTATGTAATGTATAGCGGATTAGGCTTCTTGGCACGGACCACCTGAGAATGCATGGTTACGGACCAGTTACATCTCTCTTTGGCAACTGTATACTCCGATGGATATGACCTCATTCCCTAGAATCATGTAACCTGCCACAGAATATTTTTTGGAAATTATTTAAAATCGTCTTTGGTGTCATCTTGTGGTGTCATCACACAGAACAGAAATACCGCAGTTTTCTGAATTCGAGTTCTTGTACAGTCCACGCTTCAAACGACAGAAAGCAATGAGTTTTTTAAAGTTTGCTTGAGTACAAATTGTTGAATGAGAGATATATATATAAAGCGTAGGTGTGTGTACGCTCTCGTAATTCATTATTTTTTGTTTCTTATGCCCCCTGACCGGAGGTATTCAAGACCAGGTCCATATTGGGTGCGGTAAAATTAAATTTTTAAGCTGTTTTAGTAACTTTTTTTAAGTTTGCATTTCAAATAATAATTTTAGGGTTATAAAATTTATATAACGAGAAATATCATAAAAATTCCTTTAAAATGAAGTATTTTTCGAATCTTTACCTCCATTTTCTGATTTTTGGTGAGTTTTTAAAGATTAATTTTTAGAATTTGATTTATTAAATGCTGATCACGTGATTTATTTTTCTGGTACTTTAAATTAATTTATCGTCACGTGCATAGCAACGTAATAGACAAAAAAATATTTTTTTTCTTGCTAATGCGGCAGACGATTGGACATTATCGAATAAAATATTAAAATGCAGTAAAAGATATGTTCCTCAAACTGTTCTATATTAACTCTACTATATTCTTTAGTATGTTCTATTAGATTTAATTTGAATATTTTCTTCTACATTATTTTGTCTATAAAAATATCCCTTATGACTTTTTTATAAATATATATTTTTTTACATCAATTGTATGCATTGATCGTCGTATTTATTATATATATATATATATTTATTTATTTATTTTTTATTTATTTTGGCATTAATTGCATATATTGACCATTGTATTTAATTTGAATGTACTCCGTAGCGAAGTGCGGGTTTTCAGCTAATATATATATAAATATATATATATATATAGATAGATAGATACATAGATACATAACACATACATATATATATTACATGCAAAAGAGGTATGCAACGATAAGTAATCCTACGTTAATAAACAGCAGTAGTTTCGTAGAAGAGAGTACCTTAAATTTTTTTCCTAAATTCCAATAATTGTTAAACCATGGCATCGTTATCATATCTCTATATATCCCAGTTTACCTGTGGTGCTTAACTAAACTAAAATTCACCGAGAATGACTTTGTTCTGTTCAGAAATTGGCTCAGTATGAAGTGCAATGAACGGTAATTTGTCAGTAATGTAATATTTTTAGTTGTAAACTCCACTTATTGAAAAACAGCATAAATTCTGAGAACAGTGGCGAATCTGTCCCACGAGCGGACACTCATAGGTATGAAACCAGTCATAGCCAAACTGTTGTTTCCCTATTCGGGCGTTCGACGTAAGTTCCTATCTTGACCTTAGTAAAAGTCATTTTGTGTGTGACGCTGATTACTAATAAGAGTCCTAGCTCATACTTATTAATGCGAGAGCCTTGAAGGGTGTATTAATGAGTTTAGGAAAGCCTCAAAATTATAATCATCTCTCGTTAAGTCGTTTCGATAAAAGATGGTATTAAAAAATCCTTTATCAAAATAATAAAATAGCGTTGCATGTGCTAATTCATGCCTCTGTTATTCTCTCGGCTATTTCCCGAGCCTAAAAATAAAACGGAAATAGAGAGCACGTTGTATTCTCATTTCTTTTCTCCCGTTTTTCCCCCTCTGAAAACCAGTATTCGTACGGGTTAAACACGTGATTTTGTATTCGTCATGCTTGCAAATTTCCGCTGGACGCTGAGCTTATCGTAGCAGATTATCTCAGCGCATTCGACAGCACCCCTCCCACGACCTTGGCTGGAGGGTCAAATTGTTCCTCAAAGCCCATCATTTGGAATGAAAACCCTTCGAAACACTTTCTTTTTATGATAAACACATGCGTTTTGGACTTGCTGAGAAATCGTCTGCCAATTTTTATTTATTTTTTCAACTTTCTTTTATTTTTCAAGGCCGCTATTGGCAGCGGGAAGGGAGAAAATGGCGAACTTTGGCCAGGGAAAAATATAAAGCAAAATGGCGATTCTTCGACGAGAAGTGTCAATCACTGAAAACTTCTTCGCCTTGAACTTCTGCCCAAAAGGGAAAGGATGGATCGTTTCATCCTCTCATCCATTATGCATGAGAGGCACGTGGAAGTTCTGCGCAGCGTAACTGTTGAAAATAAACCCGGCTTCTGGTGTTTTAGCCAGAGGCAAATCGAACAAACTGCCAGAAAAGCCAGCTGCATTTTGTGCAAGGTATCCCAAAATGATAGTCTGAGGGCCACACGCGGTCAGGGCCTCCCATAAAGCGTTCAAGACGTGCCAGACATCTGATAATACGCACATAAACAATAGAACTATTCCATTTCTCATTCATAATTTATATTAGCATGAGGCGAGCCCAGCTTTGCAAGGTGTTTCGAAGGAAATGATAATCGTAAAAAATGATTAAATATGCCCAATCTTTGACACCCTCTTTAATGTCTTTATACTCCTTATCGGAGTGATCTTGCAATCATATTCACGAAAACATAAAATGGTTGCTAATTGATTACTGGAAGATGCATGGAAGCGTGGGCGGCTCTTATTGGGCACGTTTTGTTCAATAAGGTAATTTGTAATGGATATAACGGCATGCAATGAAAGAAAATACGACTACTCCGAATTTTTACGGTCACACTTAGTGAGACTTGACAGTGTGTTCAAATCTTGCTTGGGATATAGGTTTCATATTTTGGCAGAAATACACGTAGTTCGTAACACTTTGAAGACAAAATATTTTGTTTTTCAGGCATAATATGTACCAATATCTTCAATTGTACAATATGTCAAATTGTCTCAAATGGGAATTCTTCTAGAACATAGAACTGCATTACTCGCCAAATGAGAAAAATGACACGCCCAATGAACTGCCGGACGATGGCCGAATGGCTAGGGCGCTGGCAATCGGTACCAAAGTCTGTGGGTTTGAGTCCCACTCTTGGCATGGACGTTTGTAGCCGTTCGGAATCGACTTTAGGTAGTAGGTCCCGGTAAAATTAGCCCTCGCGTAGCAAAAAATTGACCGCAGTGGTCCAAACCAAACCAAATCAAACCAATGAGAAAAATAATTAATACTTGAAAAATATAACTACAAGTAATTTTAAAAATCTGAAAAGCTGATATAATTGGAAAATAGTGAAATCTAACTCGATCACGTCATAGTTACCGATGCCATGATTTCCTGAACTTCTCTGTGGAACAAAAGAACAGACGTGACATACACTTCTTGTTAGTAGAACAGCGGCTATTAAATCATTTTGGAGAAAGCCGCCATGTGAATACTTAGTATCGGATGCTGAAATATTTTAAAAGTCAGCACGAGTAAAAAATCACAGCCTTATAATACGAGTGTACGAGAGACACAGCTCAGCGGAATATGCATGTGGATTTTTTCAGATCCTCAAAAAGGGCATATTTACCGAACACGGAGTTTTACTAAATTCCAAACAGTTGGATACTTTTAGATGAAGTCGAGTCCTCAATCCAAGAGATGCTGGAAGATCTTTCAGAGGATGTGTCGATTTCCGTTTGAATCGAAATGATGACACTGCCGCACATTATTATGCCAATGATTCTGGGAAAGGAAACATAGCCACCGAAAAGTTTCTAAGGGGCTTGTTGTTGTTTACAATCCCCTTGGAGTATGAAAGCCTACACCAAGTCCAAAGGACCTAGGTCTTCAAATCATAGGTCAATGGTGAAGAGTAGTAAGCAGCTTCACTTTAAGGCAAGGTACCACTAGGGCTGAAGTCTGACTTGACCTCGAAGAACATCGGTCCCGTAATTTTGAACCGAGTCAAGTGACGAGACCGGAACACTTGACTCCGCACCTCCAGAGGGGCTTAGAAAGCGATACCACAGGCTTATCACACTAGAGCACAAGTTTAAAAAAATCCATCCTGAGAGCTATCGAAGGACCCACTGCGTCTTGCCCATTGTAAGTGTCGTTTCAAGACGACGAGTTGGTAGTCGACCAACTAAGATCGGGCTAAAAAATCTTTTCAGTTAACATAATTTCAATGATACCTGAAAAATGAAATTTTTTTAGGGGAGGTATGGGTCTCATTTGACCTCTTATGTACGTCTTTGTCTACCACTGACGGCTCGTCCTCAGAGTGCCCATCTTGATTGTTGCGTGTCCCGACGAACCCGGCAAGCATCCGACTGGAGTAGCAAATTAGCAATGAAGTGCACGTCCCCTTAAGGACAACGACAACCTCATTCGTATGTATTGCAGGTTCGGTTACAGAGAAGGATTATCACACAGACGCATCAAATATGTATGTGCTTAGGGATTCCAAAAATTGGGGGTCTCCGAAAATTAGTTCCTCATTACTATCTGTAAGAGAAATACTGTGTTTTCAATAATTCAACTGATGAGTAAACGTCAGTTGATTCATTCTTGATCATGAATTATCATCAAATACATGTAAAAACTGGGTTATTATTATTATTGTTATTACTTTTATTACATTGTCCATCAGTAACGCTAGTGACGAAAATTTTTTTTCAATGTTTAGACGCGTCAAAAACTATTTACGCAGTTCATTAATGTTGTAAATAAATGTTGTTAGAACCGTTCGATTATGAACATTTTATTCATAAATCTCACGAACTTAAAGCGAGAGAAAAGTATCACCATAGACTATTTAAAATATATGCTATAATTTTTTTAAATAGTGTAATTTATATCTATAATAGTATGCGTATTTTTAGTAACATATATTTTTTATTCCATCCAGACAAATCAGGTATGTTTGTAGACTGTGTAGAGAATCGTTCGATGCCTTTACTTAAGCTGTCGCTATACTCATTATCTCTTAATTACGTGGTTCTGTGTTTGAACGAGATCGTACATACACGTCATTCTGATTAATTATTTTTTTGTATATTCAAATCTTAATATAATTCTGTTTTATTTAGATCAGATTTCATTTAGAAGTCCTGAAATATATTTAATCCAAGAATTCGTGGTTCTCAAATCCTAGCACTTTTTTTTTTTAAGAGAGAGATCAAAACACTTAACGGTAATTTTTTATTTTAAACGTTTATTAAGAAAAATCTCTGAAAGAACACTTAATTGAATCAAACAATAGCCGGAAAACTGGAGCTATTTAAATAAGTATTCCTTATAAAAATTTTGCATTGCATAAACTTGTTAAATAAACGGAATTCAAGGAGAAGCTCTAGTTCCATTTACCCAAATGTGTTGCCCAGCACTGCTAAATTTTGTTCTGTTAATTACGACCTGTCCTAATAGATTGGCGATAAAGCTGAAAAGTAGCATTTAATATCAAGCAATCATGGAGTTAAAATAATAAAGCTATAACATGAAGTTAAAGCGAGTTTTAAATCTTAAACATATTACCTATAGATACCATAAAACTTAACCTCGTTTTCATTTAGGCTCCAAAAATGCTACACATAAACTTATAGTTTAGGACAGTAGTTCTGAAACTTTTCTTTTATTGGTTCCCTTGGTCATGACTAAAAGCTCTGTGTAACCCCCCCCCCCGCTTTAACAGGTTTACCCAGATCTAATTTTTAATTTTTTGTACTTCGCCATTTTACCAATATTCCCCGGTGAGCTCGCGTAACAGCGCATACCCCAGTTTACGAACCTTGGCTAGGAATCTTTTGAAAGAATCGTTTTTAAGATCTACTAGTTTATAATCGTTGTGGCACTGAAAAGTCATTAATCGTAAAGCTTAGCAATCTAACAATCCTCTTCAAAATTATCGTACACGTGCACAACACATTTTTACCGGTTTAGATGGAGGAAGAACTTCAACAATGTTTTTTCGCCGTGAAACGTTAAGAAATTTCATACCACACAAACGGTTTAGTTGTATTCTCTAATATTATACTAAACTGCATTATACTCGTAAATGTTAAACTGAGTGCCATCACTCTTCCATTGATTTATCATTCAGTAACGAGATTACGTTGCGTAAGGAGAGTTTATTTGAGTTATAAATAATGTTGTTTTCGTCATAAAATACTATTTATGTATTAAAACGTGTATTCGTGTGATTTGGGATTCCCCCTTTCCTTATATAATTTTATATCATTTTAGAGAGAAATTAATACGACCGTTTGAGGTTTCCTTCCACAGAATTATGAGAACCTTCGATGTCCCTCCAGCTACTTCGGCCGACCCATAAAATCGGACTTTGCGTTCATCGCACTCCGTAAATACTGAGAACGTAAGCAGACCAAGGGAGCAACTTTTTGAACAAGACTCGTGCAAAGGTTACTTGTGACACCCTTATTACTGCATGATCGCCATGGCGGCTTTGATCCTCCAAGCTTGATTCAATCTCAGCCCGTCGGAAATTCTAGGAAACGCCATGCCTGACACAAAAGATCGAGCCTCGTTCCATAATACCTCACATGTTATTTTCGATGTCGGCGGCAAACACTCAGTAGTTTCTAATTAAATGTTCATTTCGATTTTCTACATTCATGCGTATAATCAACTTGTCAACCGTCCATCTTTTTTTTCTGAAACCCCTTCTTTACCAAACAAACCCTCTGCGCGACTTGGTGAGTGACGTCAGCAGGCAATTTTCCTCGCTGGCATTGAAAACGGTTCTTCGGTTTCATCCCCCTTATTTTCCATTCTTTTTTTCGCTGAAGTCAAATCTGGCATCAAGGTAATTTACGCTTTCAATGAGCGCGGCCCACGCTCGGCGAATACCTTGTTTTTTGGTTTATTTCAGCGCGTGGTTTTTTTCCTCCTAGAAGAGCATTTTGCAGCTCTGGAGTGTGTGTCGACGCAATGAATTTGTCTGATCTGGGCGGTCGCGTTCAAACAATCACTCAGACAATAACTATGCTGCAGATGGCATTGACGAGCGGGGATAAAAACTATAAACAAACAAGTTTGAGTTGCTCGTGTGCGCGTTTGGGAGACAGTTCCTGCGGTTGTGAAAGAGGAGAAATTAGGTGGAAGGAAAACTCTTTAAGCTATCATAAGCTCGTTATAGAACGTTATGGAAGTTACAGGAAGTAATGATATATTATTTATTACAGTATTAAGCGGGTAAACACACGTGGATGACATTCCCCGAAACAACTCAAGCAAATACCCTGTCTTTTCGGAACATTTATTTTCAGTTAGGACTACAACATTAGGCAGTTTATGCAATGGTTATTCCACATCAGCTCATTTCACAACATTATTCACATAATTTTCGAATTCGTTTATTTTAATGTGATAGTCTCGAAGAATTTACGTCACTTGAAACAAGGTGGTCAAGTTTTGTTGTTCCCGTCAGGTTAAATTCATATTTCTTTAATAGATAGTAATTGATGGCATCACGTTTTCGCCGATTAATTCAAAATAATTGCACAATGGCAACAACATTGAAGATCATTGAAATCTTCCATTGTTCCACAAAAACACATACAAGTTTATCACATGTCCTAGATAGGCGCTATTAAAATATGTGTATGTTTATGATTTCCATCTTGGCCGTCCGTTTCGTTGACGATCTAAAGGGGAAAGATCTACTGTTCAAAGCCCTGTCATTCGAACTAGACTTCACGACACTTATACAATCACACCTCGGTACTCCTCGTTGTGCCTTCTAGAACCAATTAACGACGAGTACCGAGGTACCACTGTATTTACTTTCCTCATATGAGTCTTCAGATTAAACATTTCCCTTATATATGTGTGTGAGTGAGTGGGTGGGTTGGTTTGTTTGGTTAGTAACTTAGTTAGTTAGTTAGTTTGGGTGGTGGTGGTGGTATGATGTTGAAGCATCATTTATATGTACGATAACCGTTTAGAAAATACAGCTGAACATCGCCTTTAGCTGATTAAATAATTCCTTTAAACTGTCATTACTAGCTAAATAGGAATATTTTTTTCAATTTTTCAACTTTCTGCTGCTCTTAAAGAAAAAGTTTACAAAACACATATTTTTATATAATTGTATTTTATAAACTTTAATAATTTTACTTCCATCCAAATACTGTACATGTACTGCCCTACATACATCTCGTTCTTCATGTAATCACTGTTTGTGAGGATAGGAGGGCGTTAGCCTACAGTTTTTAACTTACAATTCTAAATTTGTGAAATTTATTGTGTATAGTATATTATTTTCCTTTTTGTGCGTTAAATATGTTTCTTACTGGTACATATTTGTACAGATGCTTTACAATGCGAGAGCACAACAGAAATTTCTCTCTATTCGATTTTCGAAACATATGAGAACTACTTCTAATGCTCGAGCCGTTCCCCAGGAGGATATCTGTAAGGGTGTCGATAGTGATTCACTTCGCTTTGTCCGCATTTTTGAATTCGTTTAATTTGTCAAACTGTTACCGCTCACTATTGCATTCGTATTGGAGACCTTTGGTATAGATATTGAACAAATTTAATAAAAAACTTTCACAGGTGTTGATAAAATAACATAATTTGAAGCTGTAAGGTAGAGAATCGGGTAGGTTATCTGCTTGGTTTGGAACCGAGTTCTATTTCCATACAGATTTGATTTAGTATTATAGTTACCACAATTAAACTTAATATAATCTTTGAACAACCACAGATATCGCTGGTCCTACCTGCACACACACAGAGACACACATATATATATATATATATCCACCAGCAGGCCACGTATATATCAATAACAAATAACCAATAATAAATAACAAATAGCATTCGTAGCCATGCGCCAAGGCAGCCATTATCCACAAAGCATCTATACACCATTTTCAAAATTTGAGAGCTTTATAACAGTATGTATGTTGTAGCCTAGCAATTAACTATAAGGTGAGTTTAACTCCAGAAAGAGAAACACAGTGAGTGAATTAACACTCAAAAACCTTAGGGGAATGAACACTAAAAAATAAAATCATAGGAAATTAACACCCAAAATATAAATCCGTAGGAAAATTAACTCTCAAATGTAAAATCATAGGTGAATCAACGCCCCAAAACCAGTATATTAAGCAATGAAACAGAAAGGATCCCCTATCTTCGCTTGGCTCGTCAGCCGTGGGTAAAGCGAAGAATATATATAATCTATACGATGTAAAATTACGTACAATGCTCAAACCAACTATACTTTTTCGTAGTTCATTTAGAAATGTCGTAATCAATAGTGAATTATTTTTAATGAATTGGGATCCCCTTTAAATAGATGTTTTGGCTACAGCATTGAAACAGGGGAAGATTATAGTGCTGCCATCTATTGGCATGACACCGTACTGTTGCTAAAATTGCGGCAGTGCTGCCATCTGTTAGTCCTCCTTTCAAAGGTTATGTTTTGAAAAGCCGAGACCAAGATTATAAATCTCTATTTATGTTTATATACTTTGCTGAGTGATAGATTACGAAATGTAACGAAATATCTTATTTCGAAGATTTAAAAAAAAATATTTTGATTAGGTTATTAATTTTAAAAGAGAAATTGAAACTGCTGTGCTTGGGAATTTTATTAGTTTGCGGTAGGATGTAAATACCTGGATATATCATCACATATATAAAAATACTACAGGGGAAAAAAAAAAAAAAAAAAAAACAGAAAATCGGTTTTCTTAGATTATTAAAAGACAAATCAAATGGCTAAAAACTTTATTATTCATGCTTTAATATTTTTTTTTTTTTAACCCTATGGCTTTATTTGGAAAATTAATCCATATTTACAGGAAACACAAACAGCAAAGAACTAAGCATTGAACAGATGCATAAAGCACAACAGGAAACAAAGTAAGGTAAAAGGTGTTAAAAGTTCATAGAAAGTTCATCATATCTCTAGCGTCCCAGTATAATTTGGTAAAGTTCTCACTTTTCTGGGCTTCCGTATCAAGTCCTGGGCATGTAAGTAAATGATCTGCATTCATATTGCCAGCCCTGCAGACCTGGCATTCACTTTTGGGTAGGATGCCAATTCGGTTTAAATGTTCTGCTAGACAGTCGTGGCCTGTTTTAAGTCTGAAATGTGCCACTGCTTCTGTACGGGATTTATGACTATAGTCTTTCCAGCTGTCCTGGATCTCTTCCCAACGTTTCCCTTTAGATAGCAAGTTCTGTTCTGTCTTAAGTTTTAAAGAGATTTTGTTGTAGATGTTTTTCTTTATTGAGTCATGCTTTAATATATTTTTATTAGATAAAAATTAAAATAATAGTTGAAATAATAGATAAAAATTAAATAATAGATAAAAATAATAGATAAAAATATTTGCTTTTTCATGCTTTAATATATTTTTATTAGATTTGCTTTGATACATAAACAACACTTCCTCAATTCCACGACAAGTTAAAAAGGATGGCTACATGTTTCGAACTACTTAATAGTTTATCGCCAGGCCGAGGAGCATTAGGTGGGATTGTCACTATAAAAAGTTCACAGATGCGAGGATCTTAGAAACTCTTTGATATAAATAGAGGCAACAACCTAAAATTTTAGGAGAAATAAGAGGGGGACGGTGGGTGTCCGAAAAGAAAGGAGGGGGAGTTTTATGACCACTAGACAGCACACGGGACACACCCGTTAACGAAGCTAACAGATAAAGCAGGGAGATGGAGAAAATAGGAAAAAAATAGAGCCGAGAAGACGGAGTAATAAAAAGGATTTTGAATTGAATAAAATAGATCAGTTACTGAAATATATATCCATGCAGTAGATAAAGATAACGTAGACATATAATTAACTAAAACAGAAGAGTTTTTATAAATACTGAAGTTGTCAAGAAAATCTAATTCAGATGCGGAGTTAGTATGGTGAGGAATTTTTGCGTCCGAAAATTTCTATTTATGTTCGTATTCCCAGGAGTGTTAGGGTTGGTATATGTAACCATCCTTTTTAATTAATTGTTTGGGGGTGAGGTAGCCTAGTGGTAGAACGTTGGTTTTCGGTGCTGAGGATGCTCGGATCGAATCCCGACAAGCACCATGAATACCTCCATATGGGGGCAGGATATGGGCACGTTAAATCTGTAGACTTGAAAGTCCCTCTATGAGGTCAGAGAGGGTGGGAGAGAGTACGATCACTCCTGATGTCACCCCTTGGGGTGCTCGGTCAAAATTGAGGTGGCACCTGGCTAAAATGGACTCCAACTCTTGTGTCCCCATTATAAACCGGATCCGCGCCCCTCTGCCCACTAGCCGATATGGACCTGGTCAGGAATCGTTCCGACCAGGGGACATTAGAAACAACAACAACAATTTATTGTGGAATTGTAAAAATGGGGATTACGTGTGTGTTTTCGACAAGTTTCCTGTAAGTCATTTGTTTTGATACTCTACTGAAAAACAATTAGTCCTTCATGCATAAGATATTCACTGAATTATCACATTACTACACTGCTGCTAACCTTTTTTTTTATTATTCATAGAGGTGGCGTAGAAATTTATTATGTTCAAGTTCATTTAAGTAAAGTGTCGCCCTGTTTTTCCTTCCAGTTTCTACATCAAATATTTTGAAATCCAGGGTTTCAGCTCTTTAGGATTAAGACTGCCCTCGTATACAAGAGGGATTCTTTTTATAAAAATCTTACCCAAAAAGTTTTTAAGCGATGCTGAAAATCTCTGTATTTTGGAAGACTTGTTTGTCTATACAAACATACATGTATGCTTACTATAATTGAATAAAATGTTATCTTTATGCACAAAAAAATTGGCTTGACAAATGTTAAATATAAATTTTATTTGGTTTTTGTTTGCACTAGGAGAAATTAAATATTTAGGTAGTTAAGGAATAGTAGGCGTTAATCACTTTACTGCGGTATATGCATGTACTTTATCAGTTTGATAAGATTTTGGGAAGTTTTCAATACAGGATTACTAGGTGGCCCGTGCTTAATGAACAAATTTCTATCCTCATCCGACATTTGGACAGGCAATCAAGAAGATCAAAATATATATGAAAAATATAGAACTCGAAATACATATACTGTGCCTGAAATAGATTTTATATGGAATACATATTAATAACTAAATGTTTTGTTACACATTTAAATTTTATTGAGAACTGTATTAAGTTATTTTAAAATTAATTATTAAAATAAAATAATACTACTACTTAAGTACTATAGATTTAATTACGCAAATCTTTTAATTGTTATATTTTAATAGTGGTCAACTGCTAAAACAATGCAGGTCAATCAACTAGTAAATTTTGATGGTCAACTTCTAATGCAGAAACTGAGTTTCCAAAAATGGATTTAAAAAATATAAAAGTTTCATTAAAAAAATTACAGTTAATATGTTTATTCGGTAAGGGTCTACGATACGGTTAATACATGCATTTTTTGTGATTCAGTGTAATCTATTAGTTGTATTAGAGTTTATCTCGAGCACATCCGTTAAATAGTCAACTACTTGTACCTTTACCTTAGTTGAAGTAATAATATTATAATGCTTTCAGGGGATTATTACACGTATATGGAATAACGCGTATTGTGAAATTTAAATTATTGTTTAGAGCAGTAGTTACCAACCAGTAAAAGTCTGAGGGCCATTAAGCCAGAAATTGAACCATGTGCGGACCACCCCACCCCCCACCTCCACCTACTTTCCGGGAGTATAGGGGTATAGAATGTCCCTCAAGCAAAAGGGATACAGGATTAACGTACTCACATTCTTATGTATCATATTCTAACATAATAATTATGTTAAACTTTTAAGAAATTTTAATTCAACACTTGATAGTCATCGGATATATTTGGCCCATCTGGTTCAATGAACATTGCTTTCAAAATCCCCATTTATTTGGCAACTTTTTTAAATGTGGTGCCGGACCATTCCCTAGTCTCTCGCGGACCTCCGGTTGGGAACTACTGGTTAAGAGGAACATGGTAGTAATAATTTTAAAAAACCTTCTGAATTCCTTTTTTAAGCTTGTGACACTTTTGTACGTAACCTCCCATCTCTTCTTTACCTCTAATATTTGTCAATTAGCATACAGTTCGTTTATTTTCTTCAACCAAAACTTTCTCTGCTGTTTCAGTGTATTGACACAGTCAGTCTGTCTTCTGACTTAATTTTGATACTGCTCCATTTCTTGATTTACTTTGCATAAATCCCCTTGAACATTCTTTCATCCAGGTGTAGGAAGTCTCCTTTGGAACCTTGTGCCTTAATATCTCGACTACCAGGAAAATTAAGGAAAAGATGTAATTTTTGCTGCTAAAACTTCCCATGTAGCTCGTACCAGTTAAAACATCTATATATTTAAGTTGCTAAGCCAATTCTTTGGGCAGTCCGTGAGAGAAAACTACTGCACCAATTTACTTCATTTCAGTCTTAAACGAAAGATTTTTAATCCATATATTATGTGTCAAATTTTGTTTTTGTAACCGCAATTTCGATTAATTATTGATAATTTACAACTAAAAATTGCTTTCTGCGCATTCTCAGTGACATGTTTAAATCTGGCTTTAGATACTTACTAAGCACGAAGCCGCATAAACACGTCAATTTGTTTATTCCGAGGAATCTAGCTAGCTCTCTCTCTTTCTCTCTCTCTCTGCCATTTTTATTTCTAATTATGTTTATTTTTGTGAGATATAGAATTAAACCTTACGGAAATTGTTTATTTCGCGCTGTTGAGTAACCTTTTTTTTTTTTGGAGGGGAGGGGGTTCAATAGTAATTTTTTAAAGTGTATTTCTCTCTTCTTAATATTATGATTTTCAACATTTGTCAATGATGTGTTGAGTATAATTTGTCTATTCGTACATTTATTTACTATCCATCCGTCATGTTTTGAAGGGTACCAACTAGTTTATTTAAATACGTTTGAGGAAGACGCCTTCAATCTATAACTAGTGGCTTCGATGAAATCGAGCGAATTTTATTTAAGACTGAAATACTGAATTTAAAAAGAAGCTAAACTTCGGAAAAGTTTATTAGCATTGTTATTATTCATTTGCACCAATAATACTAGGGAACTAAAGGTGTGTTCCCGGAAGAGTGTGAGAAGCAAGCCATTAAAAACAAATGAACCATGTCAGAAATGTAGCAATCTAGCAAAGCATAGAGAAGTACGTTATATGCGCAGCTACTGGAGCATTTGAGGCAAAAAAAAACTGTTAAAGTTGCAGTCAAGTAGTAGTTCAACTTCTTAAGCGTACATTTTTAGCAAGCTTTATTTTCCAAACTGTTTCAGTAATTGGGCATTAATATTTCTTCATGTGATCCCGTAACTATGCTTCTCCCACAGGTTTCGTAATATTATATTAAATCTCTTCAAAAAATTAAAAATGTGGTAGCTCCTTAATTTTTTCTCAGTGGTATAAGAACCCTCAATTTTGGATGGTCCTAATTATCAAGGAAAAGCAATGAATATGATTTATTTTTTATATATTTATTCTCCAAGAAGCTGCAATATATGTACTGTAGAAGAAAAACTAAAATGAGTGCTTATATAGGTAATTTTAAACTGCATAGAAAATTGAGGCGGTGAAAGGCAAAGTGGTGTAAGTCACATTTTAAACTTTTTCTACTTGAAGGAAAAACTGTAATCTTCATGTTAAATTTATAGTGGAACTGCAAATAAATATTATTTGCAATATTATAATAATTATTATAAATTATAATTTGTTCAATTTATAGTGGAATTTTTTGCAGTTTTTGCAGTAAAATACATTTGACTTACACCACTTGACTTACTGACTTACACCACTTTGCCTTTCACCGCCTCAATTGTAAGTCAATCTTGTACGTTAGGTAAAGAATATTATGTTTAATATTATGTTTGTTGAGGTCTATTTTGATAGTTTAGATGACATAACTTTTTCTTGGGCTTAAGGGTAAGATTGATGTACTTCTTCAAAGAGAACCCTTCACTCCTCTGATTCCGCATATTTTTCCTCCATTGTCATCCATCTCTACTTTGCGAAAAATTTCGCACAAATACGTTAGTAGATGTTTAAAAATATTTAATAAAAAATTGAACATTTTTTACTTCATACTGTTCATAGGACTGTATTTATTTTTGGTTGCTGACTTCAAAGTTAATTTTATTTGGATATACTGAAGACGAAAAGGAAGCCTTAAGTAAAGGAGTTTTAAATACAGGGTGGTTTCATTCCGAGGTAGCCCAGTAGTAGCGCGTTGGGGTTCGGACTGGGTGTGTACAGACGGAATCCCGACAAACGCCAAGAAAGATCTTTGGATATGTGCAAATTAAATCCGTAGATCTAAAAGTCCTAAGAGGTCAGTGCATGGGAGAAGGTACGAATCTCCCTGATATCGATCCTAGGGGTGCTCGGTCAAAATTGGGGTGTCTAAATCGGAGTTCGACCTTTGTGAGGCCATTAAAAACTGCCGTCGCATCCCTATATAGACCTGGTCTGAAATGGAAAGGGGGCATAAGCCACAATACAACACAACTCACAACAATAACAACATTCTGACAACAATTTTAGCAACGTTAGCCCCTCCCCCTCTCAGAAAAATCTCCTCCCTTAAAAATATTTTCCGCTCAGAAAATTTTCTATAATCGAGAGCTACTAAATTCAAATCCTCTTTTGATTCTGCAGTTCTGCAATCATGATTAATAGTATTACATCTTTCATGCTGTGAGAAAATTAAAAATGTCACTTAAACTGTACAGTTTTACTGAGTCCTTTTTGGGTCATCAGATTTTGAGTTAAACAATTCTTAAATAAGCTTCAGATTTCAGAAGGGAGAGGACTACTTTTGGTAAACCCATTAGGTTTTTCTCCATAATTATTTCATAAAATTATCCACAAAAAAGAGATATTCTCCTAAAAATTAGAAAAACTGGCCGAGACGTAAAAAATAGGAAACTAATTACAGTTTATCCTGAAAAGACCGAAAAAGAAAGATTGGAAAATTGTGCTCTCCTTAATCATTAATGTTAGGAAGGCCGTTTCATTTAATTGTTGTTTTGCAAATGTAACCGAATACATGTTTAAATTTGCAGAAAATTTTAGTCAGAAACTTGGAACTGATTATAATGCATACGTTGGGAATGGAATAATCGGCGTCCTGTAATTTATTATTACCGTTTTCGGATGCAAATATTTCAAAACAAGTCCATTCGTGACGTCCTCGTGCTCATGTTGAGCACCTCGATTAATGACCGAAAAAAGGACAAATCGATGCAAATTTTGAGCGTGGGAATGAAATCCGAAAGGCTGAATCGAACTTAATTGGGTTTTAATATCATATTAGGTGAGATGATCACTAATTCAGACATTATGCTTCCTTTATTAGCAAGATATAATGATACCTCACTCATTACACTTAACATAAATATGTAATTAAAAAATTTCCTATTTCTCATGCATGAATCTTGCCTGAATCCGAATTTAAAAAATTCATTCGCTTGATGATTATTTTGATGTGTAATTTCTCAGTGTGGCCTTGGGTGAATATAATAACATTTAAATGAAATTAGCTTTGTTTGATATGTTTTCCTTCCTTCTTACTTATCAATCACGCTGTTAAGCATAAAGAAGTAACTTAACTTTAACCGAAATTGAACCTTTAACTTAATATATGCATAAATACCTTTATCTCAGAAACTACAAAATATTTGGTGATTTTCCATTCCTTCCTTATGTAGGCTTCTGTGACACTCGTGTGATGTTTTATCCTCAAATATTTGATGAATAATTAGGAAAAAAAATTTTTTGTAAGATTTCACATAAAGTAAAATACTCAAGTCAGTGTGAATATTTAACAGTCGGTGTATCAATTTACTAGAAATTTTGAGTGAGCATATATCACTGTAAACGTTTATGCATCAAATTGGTACTTAAGTCTTTCTTCTGTGTACTAACCTTATTGGATTCATTCACCCTAATGTTAACCTATGGAGAAAATGTGTCTATTAATTACAGCTGCGTAAATGCTGATTATCCAATAAAAATGGTATCAGATAGCCTGAAGTTTTCTGCACCTTGCAACAGTATTCATTTTATAAATTTCGTCCACCAAAGGAATTTAGGAGAGTTTAAATTACACTAGACCAGATTTTTCTCCCGAATAATTTAAATTTAAAAATAGTATTTGCATTTAAAAAAAATGTCCCCAGGTGTAAAATTTCTTTTTCTATTACGGAGTATAATTAAAAAAATCTTTCATTCCAAGTCGGCAATTCTTGGACACATTTTCTCCGTAGGTTTACATTAAGGTGAGCGAATCTAGCAGGGTTAGTATACAGCAGACTTGAGTAACAAGAAAATCCGCCGAGCGGAGGGGTTAATAATTACAAGATAAAAAGAACTTTTTATATACCGTGTTTTTAAATCTTCTGTTGAATCATATAAACTTGACAATTCTATGTATTAATAAATACTTTTTAAAGTTTTTTGATGAACTATCTCATCAACCTGAAAGAAAATAAAGTTAATTAGAAGTTAACTTGCGTTTAACTTTTCGCTCCCGTCCCAGCCGATAGATGTCTGCACCAGTCTACAAAACAAAATTAACTGAAAAAGAATTCAATTCTGCTTAAAGATGGTTAAAAGTATTAAAATAATGCATTGTTATCGTGTTCTGAGCTATTCTAAAAGTTTCAAATGTCTAGCTAGTCGGGAAGTTAGTTAAAAATCGATTGCAAGATTTGTACCGAACAAACACACACACACACACACAAACAAACAAACTAGAAAGCGAGTTAATAAAAACACGATAAAAATGAGTTGCGAGCTTAAAAAATCATTTAGAAATCTTTCATCTTTTCTAGTTTATCTTTCCCTTTTACGACATTTGTTTCACTGTATTATTACAGGCTGAATCGAAGAACTTAACTCTCATTCTTTGAAAACGATCTTCTATATATTTTAGTTGCTAAGCAGATTTTTTGGGTAGTTCGTGAGAGAAAACTACCGCATCAATTTATTTCATTTTGTTCTTAAACAAAAGATTTTTATCTTTAGATGTATCAAATTTGGTTTTCGTAACCGCAATCTCTATTAATTTGCGGTAATTTATAATCAAATATTGCTTTCTGCGCATTCTCAGTGACATGTTTAAATCTCGCTATAGATGCTCACTAAGCACGAGGCTGCATAAACACGTTGATTTGCTTATTCTGAGGAATCTCTCAAGCTCTCTCTCTCTCTCTGCCATTTTTAATTTTAATTATGTTTGTGAGATATAGAACTAAACCTGACGAAAATTGTTTATTTTGCACTTTTGAGTAAACATATTTCTCTTTATTGGGTTCAATGGTAATTTTTTTAAGTGCAATTCTCTATTCTTAATATTATGATTTTCAACATTTGGTAATGATGCGTTGAGTACAATTTGTGTATTAGTACCTTTATTTACTATCCAGCCGTCATGTTTTGACGAGTACCAGCTAGTTTATTATTAAATTTCGATTTCAAGGAGTTCCTCACTAGTTAGGGATTTTTACCTACGTGCGAACCCTGAAAACTGTTCCAGGTTAATTGTGGCCAAATAAATATCTTTATTCCAGAAACTGCAAGACTTGTGAGCTTTTATGGGAAAAAGAAATATTTTGTGGAACATGGGTGCTTATTTTTCTCTGATTTAAATTCTTAATTACAAAGAAATCACAAAAGTTATTTTCAGGCAGCTTTTCGGTACCTAATTTTCGTTATATGTCATTCTTTTAAGATAGAACTTATCAAACCTAGAAAATATTGAGTTAAAACGACCGATCTTTGGCTTTAAGTTAGTGATAAAAATTTCAAAGTTTGCTCCCAATAATTTATATGTAATGAAATATTTTGAATAAATGCTTTTTAAATTAAAACCCACGATTTTTATGAGTTCATAACTCAAATGCTCTTTCAAAAGAAATTATTTAATATTTTATTCACTAAAAGTCGTCATCATCTTATATATATACTAGCTGAAAAACCGCACTTCGCTACGGAGTACATTCAAATTAAATACAACGGTCAATGTATGCAATTAATGCCAAAAAATATAAATATATATATATATTTATTTATAATAAATACGACGATCAATGTATACAATTGATGTAAAAAAAAACATTTATAAAAAAATCGTAAGGGATATGTTATTAGACAAAATAATGTCCAATCGTCTGCCGCATTAGCAAGAAAAAAAATATTTTTTTTGTCTATTTAGTTGTTATGCACGTGACGATAAATTTATTTAAAGTACCAGAAAAAGAAATCACGTGATCAGCATTTAATAAATTAAATTCAAAAAATTACTCTTTAAAAATTTTAAAAAAGTTACTAAAACAGCTTAAAAATTTAATTTAAAAAAATCTAAGAAGAATTTTTCAAAAATCTCTCTTAGTGCACCCCTACACTATAAGAAGAATCGCCATGCAAAATTTAAGCTCTTTAGGTCCAGCGGTTTGGTCTGTGCCAGTCAGTGAATGAGTCAGTTACGGAACTGTTTTATATATAGAGATTAATTAGCTGAAAATCGTACGGAGTACATTCAAATTAAAATCAGAGTTCAATGTATGAAATTAATGCCAAAATAAATAAATAAATAAAGATATATATATATATATAATAAATACGACGATCAATGTATACAATTGATGTAAAAAAAACAAAAAAAATATTTATAAAAAATTGTAAGGAATATTTTTATAGACAAAATAATGTAGAAGAAAATATTAAAATTGATCCAATATAATCACTAATAGCTTACAATTAATATCAAAAATCAAAAGTTTAAACGATATAGAAAAAATAGAATCTTTTGACGTAGTAGACCTATTCAATAATATAGACACTACTTTTCTATTTTCAATTCTAATTGAGTTTTTTCACAGGTTTGATTTACAAGAATATATTACTTTTACTCTTTTTAAAAATACTCTTTGTATCATATTGTTTGAAAATTATTTATTTAATGGTACTACATATTATATTCAGACATTTGGACTGCCAATGGGGGGTGGATCATCGTCCTATTTGGCAGATTTATATTTATATTATTTTGAATCTAAGTCATCAATTTTACCAAAAATAGCTTTCTTTAGATACGTAGACGACATTTTCATTGCTTAGGAGGTTAACTGTAACTTTGTTCCTACTTTTTATCCAGCTAATATAAAACTCACTAAGACCGAACAAAACTCCAATAATGAAATAAACTTTTTGGATGTAACCATCACTTTGTCTAATGGAACACTATCTTTTTGCATATTCGATAAAAGAGATTTATACGACTTTAAAATAAACCGTCTATCCAATTGGAATACAGCCTTGCATTCAAATGTAAAGCGTAATATAGTCAACAACTACATAATTCGTTGTGATAGACTGTGTGAATCTAGGATTGAGATGAATAATAGAGTTAAAAACTTCATTGAACTGGCTGTACAGGCGGAGTATCCGGCTGGCTTTCTGGTGGATATTCTGCGGCGTTATTTCGGACGCGTGGATGTCCTTGGGCACTTTGACTTGGAGGTATAGTTTTTTTTTTTTTTTTTTTTCCTGCTGTTTTGAATTTTAAAGTTTTAATGGTATTATTTGAAATAGTTTATAAAGTGTGGTGTTTTTGATGGTAGTGTAATTTTTCATTGTAGTGTGGCTTTTTCAGTGCTTTTTCTTATATTTTTAATTACTGTTTTTAGTAAGGTAGTTTTTAGAGATCATCTTATTATGACATTATGTCACTTTATTTTATTATAGTATATAACTTCTGCTTTTATGTCTCACTTTTTCTATTTCTTGTCTTAAACCTTTTTGAAATGTTTTAAATTTTCTAATTGATGTATGACGAATGCTGGGAAAGTTTTAGCTATGTAAAAAGATCTTTTAACCAGGATAGAGGGGTCTTAATCCCCCTCACGTCTTTTTAAATACATCAATTTCCGTTTTTGTTTCAAAAATTTCCTTTTTGCTTTAAAAATTCACTATCCTTTTTTAACTTATCTTGGTGTATCATTATTGTTTTAATTATATCTTATATAGTATTGTCTAATAATTGCAGCTTAGCGCATATTGACAATATACATATTAATGCCTATATTTATAATGTATTGGTTTTGGTGCAACACATGCTTTAAATATTTTAGTTATATATATATATATATATATATATATATATATAATAAATACGACGATCAATGTATACAATTGATGTAAAAAAACAAAAAAAATATTTATAAAAAATTGTAAGGAATATTTTTATAGACAAAATAATGTAGAAGAAAATATTAAAATTAAATGCAATAGGACAGACATACTAAAGAATGTAGTACAGTTCATATAGTACAGTTTGAGGAACATATGTTTTATTGTATTTTAATATTTTTTTTTAATAATGTCCAATCGTCTGCCGCATTAGCAAGAAAAAAAAATATTTTTTTTTGTCTATTTAGTTGTTATGCACGTGACGATAAATTTATTTAAAGTACCAGAAAAATAAATCACGTGATCAGCATTTAATAAATTAAATTCAAAAAATTACTCTAAAACTAATTCACCAAAACTAAGAAAATGGAGGTAAAGATTCGAAAAAGATCTCATTTTGAAGGAATTTTTATGATCTTTCTCGTGATATAAATTTTATAACCCTCAAATTATTATTTTAAATGCAAACTTTAAAGAATGTTACAAAAACAGCTTAAAAATTTAATTTTGAAAAAATCTAAGAAGAATTTTTCAAAAATCTTACTTAGCGCACCCATTATAAGAAGAATACATTATAAGAAGAATCTCCATGCAAAATTTCAGCCCTTTAGGTCCAGCGGTTTGGTCTGTGCGTTGTATGTCAGTCAGTCAGTTACGGAACTGTTTTATTTATATATATATATATATATATATATATATATATATATATATATATATATATAATTTTTGTTGGTAAGACTTTTTACTTTTTCTTCACATCTTTCATAGTCATCGGTACGTTCTTTTACAAGTTGCTACATCGTGTCCATATGACTGTTTTATGGCTCAGTTCCGACACTAAATACGAAGAAAAATAGTTTAAAACTTACTGTTGGCTGTAATTAAAGATGTTTCACTCCTGATTATAAAATCCTTCTCTAAAATCATGTTTAATTTTAACCAATTTTCTGATAAGCTTTTGTATTTTTTTATGTTTGAGTATTAGAGAGAAGATAGTATTACCCTAAACAATTTACATTATTTCTACATCAGTAAGAGGTCAGTAGGAAGACCTCTCGGTATTCACGATTTTTCCTTTCTCGTGAGAAGCCCATGCACTTAACCCGCGAATGAGGAGAACCAACTGTATTTTGTCGCACTCAGATTCATTACAAATTTTCAGATGTGAAAACATAAAAACAAAAGGAAATGGCACTGAAGACTTAATGCAAAATATTAATTTATTTTTTCTTATTGAAAAAGTGACTTTATGTATCTTTAAAAAAACTCAGCGTGTTCTGATGGATCATAAGACTGCAATTCGGCGTCCAAGCTTCCTTCGCAAAGCTGAAATAGAAAGATAAAATTAATTTGTGGGTTATTCAGGAAATTGAGAATGTATACACTATGATTTTTTAAAAATCTTACTCTACAACTAGGGAAAAAATGTTAATACATATATTCTTTGTGTATACATATATTTCTATGTATATTCTCTCTTTTAAATACCCTAGGAACTTTTTTTTTAGTAAAAGATGAAATGCCACTTGGCCGTCATATTGCATACTTCCAGATATATCGCCACAAAAGGAGCATCTTAGGGTGTAATTGTCCAATTTTTCGCTTGACAAGTAATGTTTTTATTTATGGAAATAATTTGTTTCTAGTAACTGCGCAATTATATGTAACGATCCAAATATGGGAAAAGATGTCAGCTGAATTCTGTTGGATGCTGGTACTTGATGTCAAAGTCTCTGAAAAATACTGACTTACAAATATACATACATCCCCAACTAGGATGAAGACGTTGCTTTCTAGAGTTATAGATCTCCTGGATTAAAAGTTAATTAATTTGTTTGTTTCCCGATGACATGTGGCTATTTGCGTTTTTTTCCCTTCATCGCTAACTTGCATATTTAATTATGCTATAGCCATCTTAAACTATAATATTAGCGAAAAAAAAGGCAAATACACTTTTTAATTTTCAGAGAAGATGAATTGTTATCATATCTCATTTCTAAATTTCTTTACCCGCCTCCCCTCTTACACTACCCGTGTTACCATTTTATACCTGTGTTACTGTAACTCACTTTTTTAGCATTTATGCATTTGGAACTCTAATCTCATCTCATATTTTAATAAATAATTCCACGTAGAAAGGTCCATAACGGTAGTATGCTTGTGTTAGATAGAATTCCTTTGTACATGAGTCTTGTAGCGTAATGATCTTTGCTGTGGTTAGACGGTTCTCACCATACCTCGTAGTCATAAAGGGCGTTTGTGTTACGAAGTCTGCTGTTCTCCTTGATAACGTGTAAAAAAGTGTAAATGCAAAAATTTACTTCTAATTGAACTACGCAAGGCATCCTACCACTTATGTATGTGGTTCTAATGGTGTGTGTTTACTTGAAGATTTTTCAAAACAAGATCTAACCTCTCAATCACCAAATGCGATTTGTTTGAAATTATTCTTAAAAATAAATAATTCTTAAAAAGGATGTTCTTTTTTTCTTTTATTGAAGACATTTATTAATTTATTTAATTAAATCTTAAAATACCTGTTTGACGACACGTCTCGAGAAATTTCTGTACGTATATTACAAGTTGGTGTTCAATCATTTGACGAGGTACTGTTTCGTTGGCGAAATGTTGGATGTGCCAAGCGACACTTTTGGAGGATTTTCAGTACTTCACTCTGCTGTTTACCAACCCTATTGGATTCGCTTATAACGATGTTTACCTATGGAGAAAATGTGTCTAGTATTTACAGCTACATAAATGCTGATCATCCAATAAAAATGGTATTTTCAGATAGACGGAACATTTATGCACCTTGCGAGAGGATGATTTTATAAATTCAATCCACCAAAGGAATTGATGAACGTTTAAAACACACTATGCCAGATTTTTTTCTCGAATAATTTAAATTTTAATATATTATTAGCATTTTTCTTAAACGAAATGACCCCAGATGTAAAATTTCTTTCTCTATTACGGAGTAAAATGAGATTTGAAAGATTTTTAAAAAAATTGTATGGAGCACAATTTTTAAAAAAAATCTTTCAATTCAAGTCCACAATCCTTGGACACATTTTCTCCATAGGTTAACATTGAGGTGAGTGAATCCAATAGGGTTAGTACACAGCAGCCTTAATGGAAACACATAATGTTACAATATTTCATTTATCTGCTATCAGGAGTACTAACTGTAATTTTTTTTAACTCTCTCCGTAGATAAGTTTTATCAGTTAAGGGCGCACACTACCTTTAAAACTTCAAAAAATCGATTTTTGGTTTTTGCTATATTCTCATTTTTGGGACATTTCTTAACAATATGCAAAAAAAACGCATAAAAAAATTCGCATTATTTCTCGAGTTATGAGAGTTTATTCTGTTGCCATGGCCATGTATATTCCAACTTTAACTTCAGTTTTCTCAAATATGTAAATTTTTGGATTACGCGCACTGTTACTCCCAAACTATGTGTGCTAGTTACACAAAATTTTTATCAGATTTGTATTTTAAGCTTCTTTACATACTAAAACCAAAAAAAATATAAAATTGGTAAAAAAATTTTTTACACTTGAAAATGTTTTTAAAAAATTGCAAAATTTAAATTTTTTTTTAATTTTATTTAAATTTTTCAATTTAAACTATATTTTTGTATATTTTTTGGTTTTATATTAAACTTTAGTATATTATTAATTTGATTTGACCAAAAAATAGTTTCTGTATGCATATTTCATAATTTTATGATGCGCAAAACATCCAATGATTTTTTTTCCCTTTTTAGTAATATGTACATTTAAAAATAAAATCTAAAAATTATTTGTGGATTTACAATTTCTTTTTTTGTATAAAATATAACCGAAGAATTGTAATTTTGATATAAAACAAAAAAATTATATATATATATATATATTTTAATATTATTGGAGTTTCAGTAGCTCGAATTTGTTCATGTTTACGGTCATTTCAGTGTAGTCAAACGTAGTGTGCCCCCTTAAGTGCTCTTTTTTTCTTTCTTGTGGTAGAGAACAACTGTGCTCATTTACCTGGCGATAAGCTTCTACCGCTGCGCCCGACATTCGATCGCTGACCCCTTCTCGATCAGGGTTGCAAGATTCGCAGGAGTGCCTTTCTATAGTCCCCACTCGTGTCATCGGCCACGTCTTCGGACAAGTCTTTTTGGAACATCTGTAAGTAGGCTTCTTTGATGTCTTCCAGATCGATCTGTAAAATCGGAGCAAGGTTTAGAAACTTCTTTCCCCCAAGCCCATATATCATTTAGTTTATTTGTAAATTACAATTGTAGGTATATGTGCATATTGTTCCATTTTCTTGTTAGTGAATTAGCATCCGAAAATGTTGGTATATGCTCAACAAAATGATCATAATAAGCAAAAGATTTAGAACAAGTTTTAAATAAATCAAACAATTCTACATCTTGTAAACAATGTATGCTGTACAAGGAAAATATCGATTTTAATTTTTTGATTACTTGTAAGATCTTTGAAATTTACGGCGTTTCACACAATTCGTGACGTAAAAGAGTGCAGACCAAAATTTGTAGAGTTCGAGAAATGTCTGTCGGAATTAGTTATGAGAAAATGTCTGCAGTCCAGTGTAGTCAATTTCAAATCTTTTCTCCTGTTTCCTTGTCCGTATCGCTACATTTTTAAATCAACATTTTCAGTCAAAATATATTTTTTAAATGTTTTTATACCATACCCGAAACCTTTATTTTCCTAAATACGAATCTTGTTCCAAATTAGCCGAGTTTTAAGCTAGCTCGTCGCTTTGCAGTATCTAGAGAATTGTGATTGAAAATAGTTTTTCGCATTCTACTGCACGCATGCAATAAAATCTAAATACTTTTATCTTACACTTTTTAAAATAAAATTTTGAATGTATGACATCCCTTGATATTTTGCAGAGAAATTTTCCAAATGTTTATGCACAAAACTTTGAACTTCGATGCAACTTTGGGTAAACAGATGGTTCTTCGGAATTATTAGAACTCAGTTACACAGTTAGCGATGAACTTTATATAAACGGCATATAGCAGAAAACAAATTTACCCTGCGTGTGCTTTCCTCCCCCAACCAACAAACACAATATCAATTATGGCAGGGGGCCAGATTGCTTTAGCATTAGCGTGAGTGTTCTGTATGTGAAGTAGCTGCTGTTGCGTTATGCAAATGAAAACCCATATGCGTTGTAGCGTAACTTTCCAAGCTATTCTGACTCTGTGAAATGTATCGTCACACTCCATGCTATACAGACTCCATGGTGAAGGAAAACTTTTCTGTCAGTATTGACGGAACGGCAATGAGACGCGACAGACATTTTTTCGGGGTACCTCCCCTCTTTTTTTTGTGTGTGTTGTATTCCCCCGTTGGATCAAGAGGATTCTCAAAATGGTTGCGAATATTACATTTAGCTTTATTTTCCTATAACATTCGTTAAATCATATTGAAATAAATGTTGTGTCGTAAAAAGAATAAATGGATATTATCCTATCTAAAAGAGAAAAAAAAACACTACTAGGCAATGGTTTTGCTCGTAGGTAGTGCTAATTAGTCAATAAATACGCAGCAGAGATTATGAAAGCGATGCCAAATATGCTCTTTTAAGGGCTTAGCTTTGATCCTCGTGTTGTAACTTCTATAATATATAAAATGAAGACTTCTCCTCGTAAATAAGACGATTATGTAGAAACAGTTTATACACACGTCAGTCGAAAACGGCATTTTTACAGGAGGACTGCTCGTCACTGGTGGATTTGAGGCAGCGCATCACTTCACATCGCAACCCCTAATACTAAGCAATAGGGGACTTTCCTTTTAGTATTTCCTTTCTAGTCGCAGATTAACAAATGCATATTTTTTAGTTTTTTTTTTTTGAACGTTCCTCCATAACGGTCCTTCGGAAAGCAAAATTTCAGACGCTAAAATCGTCCAGTATTAGCCATCCGTCCTCGTGAGTTATAATTTTGGCAGCGTGCCAAACCCAGTCTGTATCGCTTCTATAAGCAGTAAACAGTTAAACAGAAAAGTACCGAAATGCGTTAAAATTTTGACATATATATATATATATATATATATATATATATATATATATACATACATACATACATACATACGTACGTACATATATATACATTATACATAACACATACATACATATACCCATGCAAAAGAGGTAAGCAACAATAAGTAATTCTACGTTAATAACCCACGGCAGTTTCGTTAGAAGAGACTACCTGAAAATTTATTTAATTCATATGAATGTAGACGTTTAACAACACTTAATTTTTACGGGGTATTAAATTATTGATGTCTATCGCTACAAAATGAATTTTTTTAAATATTATATTAAAATAAATAGATTTAAAAAAACATGTGTATTGCATTTAAAGATTTCAAAACTTAGGAAACAAAATTTAACAATATGCATTTTGTAATCTACGATTAGAAAAGCACTGAGAAAAAAAAATTCCCCATTCCCTTAACATGGGATTCGAACATCTGTGGTTTCAACAGAAGCACCGCGTCCCTACATGCCCTGACCACTTGTCCCTCACTGAGCTGTTGCCGAAAGATATTCGGACTCACTGTTGGCGACTATTGATTGGACAGTTTCATTCAGAATGTCTGTTAACGAACCGCCAATAGCGCCCTTTACACGTACGTTCTTTCGCGAGTGCTTGGAGCGTACGGGATTGCGTGAGGGAAAACTTGCAGTACGCTCAAAAGCGGCTTTCCCTTCCTCTCCGACACCTTACCCCGCGATTGAGTGCACGTGTGAAGGTGGGAGCGTACCGGATTGCGCGCGGGAAAACTTGCAGTACGCTCAAAAGCAGCTTTCCCTTCCTATCCGACACCTTCCCGCGCGATTGTGTTCACGTGTGAAGGTGTCGGAGAGGAAGGGAAAGCTGCTTTTGAGCATACTGCAAGTTTTCCCGCGCGCAATCCCGTACGCTCCAAGCACTCCAAGATACACGTACACGTAAAGGGCGCTAATTTCTTCGTCGTTCTCCGTAAAATCTTGTAGCAACATTTCTAAAAGGCACTTGGGTCTTTTTTCCGTCCTTTCAGAAATCCCTTAGTTTAAGCTAATTCATTGCTTAAGAAGAGTGAAAATAACTATTAGCCAGTAATAAAAAGACTTTGGACTTGCCTCCGATCTCGACA
The DNA here is from genome assembly GCA_907164885.2 of Dolomedes plantarius. Taxonomy (NCBI): domain Eukaryota; kingdom Metazoa; phylum Arthropoda; class Arachnida; order Araneae; family Dolomedidae; genus Dolomedes; species Dolomedes plantarius. The sequence goes on along the minus strand of OU015498.1, from coordinate 100,555,973 downwards.
CAAGAATCCTGACGAGGGCGGCATCGTCCGTCCCGAGACCTTTCAGAGAATCTTTCAGCTGCTTGGCGAAGTACCTGTTCTTGTTTATCATACAGTACACTGTAAGTGGAAGAGAGTAAAGGGGATTAAAAAAAAAAGTTGAGTACTTTTTAACGTAGGATTACGTTCCTCAATAACGGTCCTTCGGAGAGAAAGAAATTGTCCGGCGTCGCAAGTTATAATTTTGGCAGCGCTCCAAACCCAGTAGTAGTAAACAGTTAAACAGAAAAGTACCAAAATGCGTCAAAAAAAAAAGAAAAGAGGTAAACAATGATAAGTAATTCTACGTTAATAACCCGCGGTAGTTTCGTTAGAAGAGACTACCTGAAATATATTTTTTAGTCGTAAACGCTTGCACATCATTCAGTCAATATCGTTCTGTTTGAAGAATAATGAAGACTCGTTTAAGCTCCTTCGAAAGCTTCTTCGCTTAAGGTTGCTGTGTACTAACCCTATTGGATTCGCTCACCTCAATGTTAACATATGAAGAATACACTTGCCAGAAAAAGTCTGCATACAAGCGAAAACCAAACTTTCAAGCATCAAAAAATATAATATTACAGTAAATTTATCAACTTTCTTTTAATTTTTTTGTACTGATCGAATCATTTGTCTTTTAACAATGGTTTTAGAAATACAAAATACATAATTTTTTTAGAAATCAAATTAAGCAAAAAAATAACGCGAAATACACTAGAAAAAGTTAGCGTACAAATAAGAAAACCTGAAAAAATATAATAGTCATTGACTGTTACTGAAAGATAAGTAACTGGTCAGATAGCCCTTACGTCTAAGGACCTACATCAATCGTTTCTGCATAGATTGAACCAGTTTGAATGCTTCATTAGGAGATATATTATTCCATTCCATAATGATAACCTTTTTCAACATATCTTTGGATGTTATGGAATGTTGACGAATTCTGCGCTCTAGTATATCCCACAAATGTTCGATGGGATTTAAGTCAGGTGATTGTGGAGGAGTATGTAACTGATTTTTGATGTTGTACAAAAATCAGAGCTTCGCATTGTGGGCAGTGTGCTTTGGATCATTGTCCTGCTGGAACCAAAAGTCGTCTTCAAGGCCCAGGTTTTGAGCACTTACTTTTAAATTTTCTTTTAAAATGTTCAAATATTCCATATGATCCATTGTAGATTCTATAAATACCAGACGTCTCACGCCATTGGTTGCCATTCACCCCCAAACCATTATACCTCCACCACCGTGCTTTACTGTGGGCACGAGAATCTGCTTCTCGTAAGCCGTACCTGTCTTTCTCCACACCAGCTTTCGTCCTTTAATCCCAGAAATCCAAAACTTGCTCTCATCTGTAAAGAGTACCTTTTCCCAGAACTCCAGAGGTTTATTTACATATTCATTTGCGAAGAGTAGACGTTTTTGCTTATTGATGACCGATATGTGTGGCGTTCTACGTGCTACACAGCCATGATAGCCTGATTTTATCAAAATCTTCCGTATAATATCTTCATGAATCGTTTTCTCGAACCTCTCTCTAATTTCATTTACAATTTGAAATGCAGTAATTCTTGGATTTAGGTCTACGGACTCCAGGGTAAAACGCTTTTCACGTGGTGTCAGTTAAGAGAAATGTCCAGAACGTGGCTTCGAGATAATAGATTTTGTTGAATTGTAATTATTGATTACTCTTTGAATAGAGGAATGAGTTCTTCCAAGAGTCTTGCCAATTTCCCGAAGAGTTTTGCCTTCATTCTTCAGTTTCAAGATAATTTTCCTTTTATCAGGAGTAATCTCCTTTCCTTTTTGATTCATTTTAATTTTCCACAATTTACCTTCAAAAAAGCTTTGGAAACGAATATTTAGATAATGTTTTTACAAAACTTTAGCAAAATGAACAACATCGCATACAACTGAATTGGGTATATTAGTTTACTGCATTTGTACGCAAATTTTTTCTGGTATGAATTCATGCAATTTTTTTAAATTAATTTTTTTTATTTTAAAACGTTGCATGTTATATTTTTAAAACCATTGTTAAAAGATAATAAATGATTCGATCAGTACAAGAAAAGAAAAGAAAGTTGATAAATTTAGTGTAATATTATATTTTTTTATGCTTGAATGTTTGGTTTTAGCTTATATGCAGACTTTTTCTGGCAAGTGAATGTGTCTACTATTGACAGCTACATAAATGTTGATAATCCAATAAAAATGGTATTTTCAGATAGCCTGAACTTTTCTGTACCTTGCAGCAGGAATCATTTTATAAATTTCGTCCACCAAAGGAATTTATGAGCGTATGAAAACGCTATACCATATTTGTTCCCGGAATAATTTAAATTTTAAAATATTATTTGTGTAGAAGTGAAAATGGTATAATTCCCCACGGTGTGTGGACAATAAAGAATGTATTATAAAGGATGCAGAGGCAGGGGTAAATACAGGATTGTAAACCAATAAAAAAATAGAAGAATAACTGTCGGTGTGGCCAGTGATAGCGATCTGAAGTTTAAATTTTACAAGATGAATGGTCGTTATTTTATGGCCCACAGTAAAAACGTCAGATGAGAAGAATCAAAGTTGTTTTACAAAATAAACGTATGTGGGGGTAGGTACTACATAGACTATGGACAGAGGCGACAGAGGCGGTATAATAAAGAACCAATTAGGGATAGGAACCACTGAAAGAGAAACAGCCCACTGCCCAATGAAAGTGAGGGGCGTGCCAGAATGGCCCCCCTGTAAACGGACAACAGCTTCGCTAAGGACGGAAGGAAGAAAAAAAGAGAGAGACGGATTTTAGATTGGGTTCCTGAGAGTTAGATGTCGGAGGCTCTCGTCTGCCCCATAGCCGTGGAGAAGTGCCAATATCTCGCCAACGTGTTCCTACACTGGAGATGATACTGTTTCCCGGTCGCCGATGCTACGATCATCGTTGCATACATCCGTTATAGTAAGTGCCTCCCCGATAGACTCTAAAAATCATATTTGACTCTATAGTTTGCCTCTGCTTCTGGGTATCGTATGTCAAAATTGTTAATATGAAACTGATTGTAATATCAATAGCTCTGACAAGTTAATTGAAATTTGGGTTATCAAATAAATGTATGTTTAAGGTCAATGCGTTGTATTCCTTGTTTGTTCCAACCCATGCATGCCTATAATTTGCATTTAAAAAACGAAAGATGCCCCAAGGTGTAAAATTTCTTTCTCTATTACGGAGTACAATTTTAAAAAAAATCTTTAAACACAAGTCGCTGCTCTCCTCTTAAAATCGAGGTGAAAGATTATTTGTCTGTTCATCTGTATATACACAACAGTCTGTTCATATACCAACCATAAAAGCTGCGGCGGAATTTGATCAATCAAATAGGTTTGAGACATTAAATTTGTCCAATTTCTTACCTATTGCCAGCAAAGTTTCTTTTGAGTCTCCCGAAAATTCCGATCGAATGGCGGCCGCCAGGGAGTGACCGGCGATTTTTTCGTACGCGAGTAACGTCGCCTGCACCTGGGAACGACTTCTAGAGCACAGGATGTTGGTGAACACCTCGCCGTCGACGCCCAACTTGCCGACGCCACCCTGTAAATGCAAAGAACAAAATTTTCGAGTTAAGTCAATTTTCTTTTCTGAGTCCCCCTCCCCTGAACAGTTACGAAAAAAGAAAATTCAGAACTTAACACGATTAAGACACAAAACATATAAACTTCGAACCGAAGATATTTCTCCGTTGAACTCAAGGTTGAACTTACTGAAAGATGTTAGGAAATTGCGAAGTTCAAATTTTCTTTGTCATGCGTATTATTGTAAATCGTTGGGCATATTAACTGCTCTCCGTCACTTGAATTTTTAAATGGACGTAAGTAACAGTAAACATTTAAAATGATTTAAATTATGTTTCAGATAGCTGACAGTGAGAAACTTAACGCTCTGTAATGTAATTTATCATATTTATATTTCAAAATGTGTTATTTACAACTGTGCGTAGTTATGTGTAAAGTGATTTTGGAGGGTTAACCTAATGTCCTCTCCGGAAATATTTCACCCCGCCTTGACTGGATAACTGTTCTCTCAGCTGGTCCTTGTCCAACTGTGGGCGCAATGCCGTCATCAGCAATGGTTTTAATTTACTTTTGCTCGTCAGTGACTTATTCTGATAGAGCCCTCCGATTTTCTGCATATACACTGCATGACAATTTCTAAGGAACAAAGACATTTTCGTCATAACTTATGATAGACTTCATTTAAAGAAATGAGACTTAGTACATATTTAATAGAGGTCCTTAAGTATCTTTATTATGCAGAATGGTACGGATATTGTCACAGTGCAAAGCAAAAGAAAAAAGATGTTCCTTACAGCAGTGTTCCCCAATTACGAAAAATGCTCGTTCTGCTCGAAATAAGGACAGATAGAGTCTGTCAGTATAGAGTATGACCTCTTCTGGCACTGATGCACATTTGGCATCTATTCTGCCTGCTGCCCACTAAACAGTTGAGGAGAGCTTTGGGAATTTTGTTCCATCGTCTCTGAGGGCGCTTTTGAGTTCCTGTATGATTTGATGAGGGTTTTGCCTTTGAGCAATACGTCTTCCGAGTCCATCCCAGGTGTGGTCTGTGGAATTGAGGTCCAGGGGATATGCGGGTCATGTCATGCGTGTCATGCGTTGAATATCTTCCCTTGTTAGTGTGTCGGACACTTCAGTTGTCCCATGTGAGTGGGCATTGTCATCCAGGAACATAAAGTCTGTACCAACTGCTCCACGGAAAAGATGGACATGCTTCAGGAGAATTCAGTGCAATATCGATATGTCACTGTACCCCCGTCAAAGATGTGAAGTGGACTTCTGCCATTGTGAATGATACCTGCCCACACAATTACACCTCGCCCATAGCGACCAATTTCCTGGATGGTAACGTGTTCCCCTCTATACCCACACTAGCTGGTGTTTAGAAACACACTTGATGGTGAAGCGAGATTCATCAGAGAACATAACTCTGGACCACTGTTGCTATCCCTAACGAACATGCTCTTTACACCAACGAAATCTTTCTCTAGGATGGTGTGTTCGTATCGGTATGCATGTAACAGGTTTCATGCATATAAGCCAACATTATTTAATCACCGGGAAATGTTTCTCGCAGCTAAGCGAGCACCAGTAGCAGTGGCAAAGTCTGAAGCTATCTGGCCATGAGTAGAATTTGTGTCCTTTTTCGCCACTAGGGAGACATGTCTGTCCTCTTGAGGTGTGGTAGTCCTCCCAAGCCCTCCATCATGCTTTCGCACAGTACTTCCGTTTTCAGAGGCCTTTTTTTAACGGCGAGATCACACTCTTCGACACGCCTATAGCTGTGACAACTTGATTGACACTTTACCCTGGCTCAAACGTCCAACTACTCGACCACGATCGTACGCACCTAAATGATGTCTTACAGACATTCTGCAGTCAATATTAGCCATCAAAAATTAAAATTTACTGTACTGTCTTCAGAAACCGACAGTGTGATTTTTCCCTTGAACGTTACTGCTTGCATTTACGAATGAGGAAACAACGAAGGGTGCACTGCCTTTTATACAGATAAGAGGTCTTGCCCTACATCGCAATGTACACTTCTTTTTTCTGCGATTGCGCGGCTGTCTGAAACGAATTTTTGCATGCATTGGTTGTTCCTTAGCATTCATAAAGCAGTGTAGATAACATACTTAAGTCTGTGCAACAATTAGCCTAGCAAAGCTTCAGTCCCCGTGTAAAACCATGGGGAATCTTTCAAACACTATTTTTCTAAACACAGATCAGAGCAAAAATATATTTTTGCATTCTTTTTCTCAAAATAGAACTTTAAATGCAATACGAGTGTCTTTGAAAAATATCGCTTTTTTAACTTAACGCTTTCATAAAAGAATTTTAATTTTGTAGCGAAAGGCATCAAATATTTAATATCCCGTTAAAAAATTAACGACTGAAAATGTTTAAAAATTTGAAAAACTACGCACCTTTACCTAGGACTATATTATCACATATTAGCTCATTTATAATTTTTATTTTCTATTCCTATGATGAAAAATCCAAAATATGCAGGATCTAATATGTGACCTGAAAAAATACTAAATGGAAACTTCTCCGTAGTTCTGATGATTGGCAAAGACAACTGATGCGACGCCTTAATATATTATTGTGCTTGGTCAATGATAATAAAAACTTATTTTAAAGAAAATTATATATTGATTGAAATTATTTATTGATTGAAAAGTATTTATCTCTAAACGAACAGAAACGTATGGGATTGATGCTTCTTGAATCATTTCTATCTGTGAATAGCCTCGGCCGGACCGATGACCGAAAGGTAGAATGTTGACATTCCGAACCAAAGTCTATGGGTTCGAATCCTGCCGGTGGCATGGATGGTGGCAGCAATTGGAAGGGGCGTTAAACTGCCCGGCCCGCTCTAGTTAACTCTCGTGTATCATAAAATTACAACAATGCTCTTAACCAGTGGTGAGCAAACTTTTTTAGACCGCAACTCACTTTCTGTTCAATAAAAAATGACTTGACCCCAGCGAAAAAGTTTTGGTAGATGAGAAATTTAAAAAATCTTAAGAAAATGTTAATAAAAGAAGAAAAATGTGCAAGCAAATTTTGATAAACTATTTTAAAAACCCAGATGCATAAAGATCGGTAGATGCAAATGTAAGCATAAGTGTAGTCTTTCGCCGAAGGAATTTTTATTTTAAGACCTTTTGACACCTTATTTAACAATATCACAACTCACATATTTAACATATAAAATATATAATTAAAAATATTAAAAATATGTGATTATAGAAAATGTAAAGCATATTTTTAATTAAATAATTTAGTTCGATATAAATTTACTTCAGACTATCAACGATCATTCCTACTATTCAAGCGACCTCCCTGTGGGTCGCGACCCACAGTTTGCGTCCCACTTCTTTAACTTACCAACCAACCAACCAATCTTGAATAGACTCGTTCAGTAATGACAGTTGTGATGGCCCTTTATTAATCGAATCCAAAGAAGTCCAGTTAGCAAGCTCTAAGAAAAAGGCCAAGTTCTCGCACTTAGAATCTGGGTGCCCGCAAAATCCCTTTCAAATGGTTACTGTGATTGAGGTGATTGAGGGGTGAAGTGACTGACAATAGTCCGGGATAACCAAAGGGTGGGTGTACTCACGTCAAAAAGTTTCTGCGCATCCATATCGGCCTTCTCGAAATCCACCTCGATTGTTTCTTCTCTCTCCGCCGAGATCAGTGAACGCAGCAATGCCTGGAAGTGCCCGCTGGTGTCTCCGCACACCCATTCCTCCATCTCCTTGTTGTACTCTGGAGAAACACCGAAAACAAAGGTTAGACCGTTCTTTTAATATCCAATTAAAAAGCTTATCAGCGAAATAATAATAGCAGTCGGTTACATGTATCCTACATTGCCACCCGTATTCATCGGTTGCATAAACGTGGGTCAAAATTAATAGAAGCCTGAGGTTGGAGGATCCCCAGGAACAGGATAACATACCACTCTATATATATATATATATATATATATATATATATATATATATATATATATATATATATATATATATATATAACAGTTCCGTATCTGACTGACTGACAGACAGATAACGCACAGACCAAACCGCTGGACCTAAAGGGTTGGAATTTTGCATGGCGATTCTTCTTATAGTGTAGGGGTGCACTAAAAAAGATTTTTGAAAAATTCTTCTTAGACTTTTTTTAAATTAAATTTTTAAGCTGTTTTTGTAACATTTTTTTTAAGTTTGCATTTAAAATAATAATTTGAGGTTCATAAAATTTATGTCACGAGAAAGATCATAAAAATTCCTTTAAAATGAAATCTTTTTCGAATCTTACCTGTATTTTCTGATTTTTGGTGAATTTTAAAGATTAATTTTTAGAATTTAATTTATTAAGTGCTGATCACGTGGTTTCTTTTCTTTTTGTGATACTTTAAATTAATTTTGCGTCACGTGCATAACAACGAAATAAATTCACATAAAAAAATATTTAAATACGGTAAAAGATAAAATTTAACTTCTAGACTAATTGAGATGGAAGTTTTTTAAGAATTTAATTCAAATTAGTAGGATTTATGGATATTAAACGTACAAATTAATCACATACATTGACCGTGGTATTTAATTTGAATATTTTCTCCCACATTATTTTGTCTATAAAAATATCCGTTACGATTTTTTTTAAATATATTTTGGGGTTTTTTTTTGGCATTAATTGCATACATTGACGGTTGTATTTAATTTGAATGTACTCCGTAGCGAAGCACAGGTATTCAGCTAGTGTATATATATATATATATATATATATATATATATATATATATATGGGGGGGGGTGTAATGGGCTTTCTGTTGTCGGATTCATTCACATTCGCTACGGCGACTCGACACCCTACCTAACAAATCACCAGTGTTTTTATTAGTAATGATCTGATTATAATGGGATGAAAATATAGGTGGAAACCACAAACCCCCAATTTTGTTTTTAAAGAAATTCGTAATAACTAGATCTGGAGCAATGTTTTTTAACAAAGTAGAGGGACATTTTTGTAGTTAATTCTCTTCTTCAGAAATTTAGATTAGAATGGAATGGATAGTACACCCGAACGTTAATAAAACGGGTCCACTGGGCCTGCGCAGAAGCACTTTAACATTTTTGCAACACGTGCAGAGGATTTTCACACATTTTATAATGATTTTGATTTAGTATTTCTAAAATGGAAGGAAATAAATAAAATAATATATGTGGCATCAGATTCATAGATGAAACGTAAAGTATCGTATACAATATATGGTATATTTCTGTGCTCAGATTGCAAAATGTTATAAGAAACTTTTCTTTAAAAGTTTTTCACATTCCGGATTCTCGTTCGCCGATATTCTCTATTTACTGTAATTACTGTAAGTAATAGCTAACTCTTTTTCCGAAACATTGGTTTCATGTTTGCTCATGCAAAACAAATTACTGATTTTTCATGACATTCTGAATCTTAAATCTGCTGTCACGTAAATTTCTTATACATTTTGCCATCTGAGCACATATTTTTTACTAGAAGTACATGAATAGAGGTATTCCATATTGATTGTGCCTTAGGTTGTATGTCGTACCTTAAAATAGGCCACATGAAGGTTATCGGAGAGTTTTTTGTTCTTTCCACTGAGAAATAACCGTATATTGTGATTATAAAAGCAGTGAAAATTTATGTTGTTTTCTCGTATAATTGTATTTATACAGGCAGTAAATCCACCTGTCTAAATAAAATAATACTAGTTGTCTCTAGAATGTTCTCGAAATACCTGTTTCATGAAATAAATGTTCATTTGTTACTCTTGTATAACTCAGTGATGAGAAAATCGATTTAACAGCATACGTAAAATGGATATTATAGAAAAACCCATATACGTCTAACCAATATATCCATATACGTCTCTAAATCAAATGTTGAAAATAGATTTTCCTCCTTGCTTTCAACGAAATCTCATTTTATCTTCCTCTAGTGCATATTTTGTAGCCTAGATTAGTGCTGTTGTATGCATCTTGCGAAGGAAGTAGTCTTTTTTTGAAAAATTTTACTGGTTTAATATTCTCATTTCAATTTGCGTCAGTTGTCTCCGAATATTGATTTGTTTCAGATTTTATTAAATGAGAACAATTGTCTTCTTCATTATATATGGATGCTATTAAATAGACTTAAGGAAAGAGATTGAGAACGGGATAAATGATGGTACATAGTCGCGAAAAATCGACAGTTCGGCATAACTGATCGAGAGTTCATACGCATGAGCAAAAAGAAATGTTTATGCACCTACGGCATTAGCATACGGTTGCGTGATATGTTTTTGACAAATATCTTAGTGCTTCCAACCATATTGAATTTAGAATGATTGGCAGATTTCATTCTTCTGGCTGCGTCTACCATTCTTATTAACTTTCCGTCTTCCACCAAAATTTATGAATTTGATTCCAGTTATTTGATTTATCCTAGTTATATTTATGTTTGTATGTGCGTAAGTAAAAAGTAGGTAAATAGTTAATGCATGATTATCTATAGTGATATAGTTAAATTAAGAATTCATTACTACATATTTTATTTTAACTGACAAATATGTGCTATCTTTCAATTACATTTTGTTTTTATATGTCAATTCGTAAAAAGTTACAAATAAAAAGTTACAAATTATGTTTTTAGATGAGCATGACAATTTCAAAATTCAACGTTCAGAGCCATAATATTCCTAAAAAAAGGGCTATCAATTACAATATTTAGAAAAACCAAATTTGTATTTAAAACAGGAATTACATCTTAGAAAATCACTTCTATTTTCTATTGGACTGAAACTCACTTTGTTTGAAGCAACTTCTTATTTCTTCAATTTCCTGTAAAAATAAAAAATGAAAATTAAGATTTAAATGTTAAGCATTCATTAAATTACAATCATGATTATGAAGTAGCACCACTTCTAAATTGCTCTAAATTTAAAACAAATTTCAAATATAAGCATTTTGTGGTTAAAAATACAGAACTATGCATCATCAGTAGTTAATTTCTATTATGGTTTTTAAGAAGCTGTTATTTTGTGTTTTATCACCCTCTGCAAGTTTCACGTAAGCAGCAGTTATCTGTACTTGTCTTTAAAAAAGCAAAAAAAAAAAAATCACTTTTGTCTAAAGAGCCATAGAATGCATAAAACGTATATTTTGAAAATGTCGTCATATCTTTTTAGAAATGCTATTTCACTTGATAGTTATATTTTCATAGCCGTTGCCTAACTTCCCCTTTACACCGATTAGCTACGCTATGCTGAATAATGAATTCCTTTGCTCAACCTGAATAAGGTTAGAAACGTTAGATGACATCCGCAACGATCACAGATTGGTCTGTTTGTTGAGTAGGCAAACACACTGAATTCATGACATTTGAATATATCTACATAACGGAGTGTTTAATGTCAGCGCGACAAAAGAAAGACCCGAACACGAAGATAAGCAAAAATTTTAATTTTATGGTGTGCCCGTTTTATTACTGAACATAGTATATTGTATTGCTTTACGTGGAAAATAGCTGCAATCGGAAATGATTCGATTTTACTCGCTTTAAAAATGCCTTCTAAGTTTCAAATCAAAGTAATGACTCATAAGGCCGTCTGCACACGGAGCAACCCAAAAGAAACTGATAACTGACTCAAATCACAAACCAGTCCGTGATGAGTCGTAACCTATGTAATTGAATGGAGCCACGCACACGGCGCAACTGGTTACAAACCCGTCGACCGGGTTTGTAACCAGTTGCGCCGTGTGCGTGGCTCCATTCAATTACATAGGTTACGACTCATCACGGACTGGTTTGTGATTTGAGTCAGTTATCAGTTTCTTTTGGGTTGCTCCGTGTGCAGACGGCCTAAATCTCGACCAGTTCGTTTGGACTATTTAACTGTAAGTTATTCTAAATAAATCAATATTTTTTTATTTAAGCATAGGGTTGGCACTGAAAGAATTCTCGATATTATGAAAATTACTGAAGAAAACAGATCCCTCTTGACTCTTTAGAATATCAGTGCGTGAAATATTAGTAAACTTGATCTCTGTAATGTAGTGGTTCCCAACCAGTAGTCCTCGAGAGCCTCGGGAGTGGTCTGACACCAAATATAAAAAAGTTTCCAGATAAATGGGGATTTTGAAAGCAATGTTCATTGAACAAGATGTGCCGAATGTATCCGATCACTATCAGGTGTTAAATTAAAATTTCTTTAAAGTTTAATTATTTTATTATTAGAATTTGATACGTTAGAATGTGAGTACATTATTCCTGTATCCCTTTTGCCCGTGGGATATTCTATACCCCTCATACCTCCCGGAAGATCCCCCCCCCCTGAAGTCGGTGTGTGTCGGGGGTGATCCGCACATGGTTCAATTTCTGGCTTAGTGGCCCGCAGATTTCTACGGGTTGGGAACCACTGCTCTAATGCAACATGATTTCTCGGTCGAACCTAGAGTGTGTATGTATGTTTTATGGTGGTAAATATTATTTTCTTTTCGCCTATTTGAATGCGATCATATTTTATTTTTTTATTTCGTTAATGATCTCTAGATTCAATTCCCCGATTTAAAACAGGCATGAACATCAGTATCTGCAATACTTGGGTTTCATGTACGGAAGCACAACAAAGAGAGAGGGAAGTGTGCGTTGTAAAAATTATTACAGCATCTGAAATTCAGTTTTGCCTTTAAAAATGTTTCACTGCATGACCCTAAAAACACATTGAAATACAGTGGTACCTCGGTACTCGTCGTCGATTGGTTCCAGAAGACACGACGAATACCAATCGAATTTTTCCTATAACGATTAATGCTAATTGAATTAATTCGTTCCTGAAAACGGGATATTTCACATTTTACTGGGCAATTGATAAATGACATGGATATTTTATGTATAATACTTAAACAAGACAGACATAATTCAAAGCGATAAATAGATAAAATAAAATTTTTCTTCACTCAACCTGTACTGGAAGAAGTTGGTGGCCTCATGGGATAGTGACGAAGTGAAGGAGGAGAGAGGGGATTGCTTGGAAGGGGAGTCTCATTCCAATAAAACATTAGGTCTTTGCAGAGGAATTCTTTCTATTTTCTGTCTGTTAACAACCCTGTTGTAGACTCGATCTAGGGATTTTCACTAGAAACCTATCAAGAGAAACTAACTGGCTTCTGCCTATGTTTCAAAGTGTTTCTAAAGTGACACATCGTTTGATCATTAAACAAGTCCACATTTCGGCTTGCTAGAGCTTTGTCAGGGTGATACTTTTGAATAAAATTTGGTAATTCCACCTATTTCGGTCTTTCTTTTCATCCGGAGAGAGAGAATGTGGGGACGCCGTCATTTCTCAGACATGTTTTAGCATGTGGTACGAGTACCAAGCAAACGCCGAGTACCGAAGCATTTTTTTAGCGTCGATATGCAACGAGTGCCGAGGTATGACTGTATCTCATTAATTGAACACAAAAATCATTGCTAGAAAGTTATTCATTTTATGTTATTAAATTTAATATAATATTTATTCATACCTAAATGTCATTGTATCGTTTCTGAATATTTTTGAAAACTAATTTCGAAGATACTCTGACAGGATTCAGCATAAAACTGATCTCAATAATTTTTCTCTCTCTTGCTAAGTTGCTTAAAATACCTGATGAATATTTCACGTGCAGGGCTTAAAGCGGTACATGAGTTGACGACAACGCAGATGTCCAACCTCAATGCTAATCTCTGGAGATTTTTCCACATACTATTTTTCTAATCAAAATTATCAAACGCCTATTTTTGAATAATATTTTCTGCATTTTAAAACAGAACTTCAAATGCAGTGCTCGTACTTTTTCAAAAATTTTATTTGATTTTGTAGCGATTGACTTCAATAATTTGATTCCTGGCTTGAGGTAGACTAGTGGTAGCGCGTCGGATTTTGGTGCCGAGGGTACACGGATTGAATCCCGACAAGCGCCAATAGCGCCCTTTACACGTACGCTCTTGGAGTGGTTGGAGCGTACGGGATTGCGCGCGGGAAAACTTGCAGTACGCTCAAAAGCAGCTTTCCCTTCCTCTCCGACACCTTCACACGTGCACTCAATCGCGCGGGATCGTGGTTTAACGCGGGAGAGAGCGTACGTGTAAAGGGCGCTAATAACCCTTCAGCGGGCGTGCCAATTTTTGAGAACACTAGCAGGCGCGCGTGGCACAAAGTGCAACGTCTCTTTCAACCTCGATTATTCCTTATGTAATAAACTTTTTTTTTCAAATTGAAAATAATCATTCTGTGTTTTATGACAAGATATAAAATGTTGATAATATTGAGATATATTTATAATTAAAGGCCAAAGAATACAAATACAATCGCCTAATTTCAAAACTGTCCGGTTTATTGGATCTAAGGACAACTTGTGAATGGATTCCTATTATGTCCAAAAACATAAAAAACAATGAGAGAGTCCATCTTCGTAATAGGCGAGATACAGTATAATAGCAGCAAAATGGATCGATTACATCAACTCCTGCTTTTGTCGTATTGTAATCCAGTATAATCGCTGGTTTACCACGGTTAAATCACTACTAACAATCAATGGAAAGGAATACATGGGTCAGAAAATCAGACCTGCATTAGAAAGGGTGTAGCTATAAATAGAAATTACTTAGAACATTCAAACCTTACATGTAAAAACAAACCATTCAAAATTACGAAAATGTTGCATTTTGTACTCGGGCGCGCCCACTGAAGGGTTAAATACCCCCATGTCTCAGCCGGATATGGATACGTTAACTTCGTAGACTGGAAAGTTCCTCTATGAGGTCAGAGAGGGTGAGAGAAGGTACGATCCCCCATATGTCACCCCTGGGGTTACTCGGTCAAAATTGAGGTGGCACCTGGCTCAATTGGACTCCGACCCTTGTGTTGCCATTATAAACCGGAGCCGCAACACTCAGCCCGCTAGCCTATAAGGGCCTGGTCTGGAGTACTTCAGGCCAGGGAGCATTAGAAACAACAACATTTGATTCCTTGTAAAAAAATTAGTTACTAAAAAATTTAAAATCTTTAAAATTACACTCACTTTATTTAAAGTTTACATTCGTAAGCAATAAATTAAAATTAAAAAAATATGCATTTGCTGTATCTCAGCATTTTGTAATCTATAATTAGAAAAATACTGAGAGAAAAATTTTCCTTGACGTAAGTTTCAGATTGAAGGTCAATTGATGGTCCACCTTAAGTAGTGACTGTTAAAAACTGGAAATGGGAAAACTAAAAAGTATATGACGACATTTTCGAATGTTATTTTAATATTGACATGCATTGTCTACGAAGTAAGCTAGTTTTCAAAGAACGAAACGTGTATTTAAATATTATGACTTAAAAATTTATTAAAATATATAATAAAAATTGGTTTTAGAGAAAGATCTTTGACGTTAATAATTTGATTTCCTGCCAAAAATTATCTACTTAAAAATTTGAAATCTTAAAAATTACAAGCACTATATTCAAACGTCGAAAATAGAAGCTCAGTTAGATACTAAGATAAAAAAAGTTTTTAGAACTAACTTGAGGATTCGTTTTTACTGCAGTTTTATAAACATGCGATTTATAAAAATTCTCGTATTCATAGCTTACCCTATTTTCCTGGGAGCACAAAATTTCAATGACGCAGTTTTCGTCAGTTCCTGCGCCCTAGTATAGAAACAAATTTTTCATTGACCAAATATGTGAAATAAAGTACTGAATATTAACCATGCTTACACAAAGGTATTTTATGAACGCACATTAAACAGTTTTGCACACTAAATGTTTTGCAGGCTATTTTGATAAACCGATGCAGAAATAATTTTAAATAAATGATTTTAAATCTATACGTTTAACTGTATTTTTTAAAAAATAGCGTGACCTTTAAAAGAAATGAATAAATCATTCATTTTTTTCTGTAATGAAAGGTTAATTTAAGTGTTTCAAAAATGCTCTAAATCAGGCCTGCACAACATAAGGCCCGCACTTCATTTACTCTGTGCCCTTTTTTGAAGACGCATAATATAATAAATCTAAAAAATACGGAATATATTTTTACATTTATAACATTAAGAAAGAAATATGTAAGCAATGAATATTAATACTTAATTTTTAAAATGATCAGCGATTTATTTTTGTTAAATAATTTTTTTCTCTTTCCCCTCTATCCTATTTTCTTGCGGCCCGCAGCAACTTTCTATAAAGTAATATAGGCCTCCTCACATTACGAGTTGTAAACAATGTGCTCTAAACAAGCCACAGTGTCAGTGGGTCACAGAAGTGATCGGACTCAGGGACTTAAATTATCATAACACTTTGACAATTCTACATATCTTTTAAAAGTTAATAAAACATTTATAGATAATCTGCATAGAATATTCCGTAAAAAATTCCTCAAAGTTTTAGGACTCAGAGTAAAAGTCATTGTAAACACATAAAATATTTAATTTTCTGGAGTTGTTAAAAATTGTGGTACATGTATTTGCTTTTATAACATTCATTAACTTAGAAATAAAGTGAACCTGCTGTTTTTCTTTTCAGTTTCGAATCTAAAATTCTCCCATTCTTGAACTATTACCCGTTTTAACAAAGTTTTTGACGTAATATTTTTTTTATACGTATTTCAAGTTCTTGCCAAAATGTGTTCGATGGGCAAGCCTTACGATTGCTGAACCTTTCAGATTACTTTGGGCAACTGTATAAAAACTTGAGTTGTGCATAAGGTCCATATATTTAGGTATTTTGAGCTGTTATAGCTTGATTGTTTCATAAAGCCAATTCTAATGTTTGAGTTTTAAATGCTGAATGAAAATTTTAGCAAATATATACGATCCACTCTGTTTGTTTTCAACAAACACGTGCTAATCAAATCCTACGCTTGTTTTTGTTAGCATGAGCCGAAATTTTATGTAGTAATTAATTCTAAATGTTTTTCCAAATATTTTAATGAAATTATTGTTTGATATCTTATCAATATATACAACTACCCAGCAATCTGGATCTGGGTTCCACCCTTTTTATGGGCTCCTCAGCAAGGCTAAGGCCGTCTGCACACGGAGCAACTCAAAAGGAACTGATAACTGACTCAAATCACAAACCAGTCCGTGGTGAGTCGCAACCTATGTAATTGAATGGAGCCCGTCGGACGGGTTTGTAACCAGTTGCGTCGTGTGCGTGGCTCCATTCAATTACATAGGTTGCGACTCACCACGGACTGGTTTGTGATTTGAGTCAGTTATCAGTTCCTTTTGAGTTGCTCCGTGTGCAGACGGACTAAGCGTATATGTGGGCTGAAGATAAAAGAATTATGGATGCGGAATTTCTCTAAATTTTCACTACTGACTTACAAAGTGCATTCGTTCAGCCCGTAACGGGAAGAATCATCATATATCAAGAACTGCGATACAGAGTTTAGACGGCTTTGACGATAAATAATCCTGCCGGGCATGCTGGAGGAGCATACATTTACAAATGCGTATCCTCCCACCATGCGTTTTGTCAAAAGACTCATCACTCACTCCTTTCAACACGTCATATCTCAAAAATCGGCGATTTTTAGTTATGCCTGTTTCCAGAATGCCCTGACAGAGTAGTATATCCCTGCAAGATCGTCATATCTCACAGCTCAATATTTAGCCGCTAGAGAGCAGAATTTATATTTATTTTTAATATATTTTATTCTACTTTTAAACTTTGAAATCACTCTCCCGAAAAATTCCGTTTTTTTTAATATGACGCTGTTGAAAGGAGTGGACGTTATATTATTTTACAGTAAGCACAAAAAGGATGTAAAAGGTTTTGTTATTACAATGGCTCGATTTCAAAATTATTTTCTTTTCTTAAAAACTCCATTGTCCGAGCACTTTTGGGATTTACTATACGTAACAGCTCTAGGTTTAAGAACTGAAGGTAATTTTAGAGTGTAAGAGAATATTCAAGTGTATGTGTGTTTGTTTCACTAATCCTGTCATACGACAAATCAGACAACTTTGAAACTTCTTTAGCAGAATATTCCCAGTTCAATAAACTGCAATATCAATTTTCATTTAAGAGATGCTGTTGTGCGGTGTATCAAATGTTAAGTCCTTCACCTTTTGCGACCTGACACTTGCTGCATTACTTTAAACCTGAGTGACTTCTCGCAATTCAGTACAACATCAATCGCAATAGCTATTTAGAGATGTCCAGATTGGTGTAAATGAATTTATCTGTTTTCTCAGATTTCATAGAGCAGGGCTCCATAACTCAAAATGGGATGAGGGCCGTATTTCCTTATGGAAAACTGCTGCGGACCACAAAAAGAAAAAGAATAATTACAAAATAAAAAGAACTTTTTATATACCATGTTTTTAAATTTTCTGTTGAATCATATAAACTTGACAATTCTTTGTATTAATAAATACCTTTTTAAAAAAATTTTGATGAATTATCCCATAAACTTGAGAGAAAATGAAGTTAATTGGAAGTTAACTTGCGTTTAACTTTCGTTCCTGTTTCGGCCGATAGATAGCTGCACCAGTCTACAAAACAAAATTAACTGAAAATAACTGAAATTTAATTCAATTCTGTTTAAAGATGGCTAAAAGTATAAAAAAATGCACTGTCATCGTGTTCTGAGCTATTCTAAAAGTTTCAAATGTCTAGCTAGTCGGGAAGATAAAAATCAATTTCAAGGTTTGTTCCGGACAAACACACAAACATACACACACACAAACAAACAAGAAAGCGAGTTAATAAAAACATGGAAAAAATAGAATAGATGGGAAGCGAAAAATATTTTTTCTAACAAAAAATAAATAACTTATATTAAAAATAAAATATGTATCAATATTAATTGATTCTTTATTCCTTTCGTATTATTATAAATCTAAAAATAGTATTACGTATTTTTTAGATGTATAACATCATGCGTCTTTGCGGGTCACAGAGTGAGTGCCTGCGGGCCTTATGTTGTGCAGACCTGTCAAAGAGAATTATTTCAGATGTCAAAAGGTTTTTCCGCCAATTCGACCCTATTTGATAATAGTACGGTCTTTAACATAATTTTCAAGCTCCTATTTCTTCCCTCCAAAACAACATTAATTTTTCCCAGATCTTGCACGTTATTCCCCAGAACCGCAACCTTGAAATTTATTCTGCGTTTGATAAAATGAGACTTTTTGGTGAGCATTCTGTCGTCATTCGGTCGTCCTTGATGGTAATATATAACGTAATTGCCATTTTATTAGTATACCACCTGTAAGTGAGCTCTCACCTTGACGGCCTCATAGAGACAGTCGGCCAGGAACATAATCTGTGGGGTCAGCAAGGCGACACACAAATCTTCAAAGTTGCCACCCAGTTCGGACTTGATGTCCTCCACCAGATCCTGGAAGAGATGATTGATGAACGCATAGTGTCATTTGCAGGATGCCATGTACAACTCGAGACAAAATCCATTAACTTTCACTCTTTCGTGAAAGACGAAACAGAGTTGAAATTTGCATCTTTCATTCTCAGCCCTAACATCTATTTTAAAGAGCATGAGAAAATCTCTGCAAAGCATTAATTGTAAAGGTATATCTTAAAATCGAAGCATAAAACTAGTGTTTTCAAGGCCTCAAGTTAGTTAATAATTTCCCGAGGTTTGATCCCCATAATATAAAAATCAGTTAAATATCAGTTTCGAAAGCATTAATTTCGGGATACGAATGCTATTCATGTTTTTATAAATAATATTACAGAATATTTATTATATTTTGTTATGGTATTACGTAAATTTTAGGCAAATCTTAGAAGTGACCAGATATTATTGTGTCGAAGTAATGAATTTCTCTTGTTAACACTCTAAATTAACAAGAGTGTTATAGTTAATATGTGGAAAGTAGAGTTTGATCAATTATTTAAAGGAATTGTCGAATTTATACAAGTTTTAAATTTTGCAGAGTAGAATTTAAAAGTTTTGATTTTAAGTTCAGGAAATACTTAAACGCTTTTTTGTCTGTATATATTAACTTTATAATTCTTCCTTACGATTAATTTTAGAAGTAGTAAAGAACTGTGTAGAAACAACTCAACTCCACTCTAGTTTTAGGGGAGATAGAAAAAAGAGAGGCCGCCATGTTGGCTGACGTGAGGAGCTGCATATGACTATTTAGTTGTATTTTCGATTATAATCGAAAATACAACTAATCAAACATATGAAATAATTATTTTATATGTTTTTGTAATGTGCTGCTTTAAAAAGTAATTAAAGTTTGGCAGCTAAAACAACGACCTTTTTTTTTTTGTTTTCAAACCTCTCTCACCTCCTTTACACACTACTTGTGCAACGATGTGGAATTTCTACTGAAGTTATGAAGTATGATCTCGGGTATACATTTATCAACGTCAGTCATTGATAAATCTCTCCGAGATTCATTCTTCTCTTCGGAATGATTGTCTTTATATCTGTGTTTGCTGTGCAAAGGGTGTTTAAGTCCAAAATGGGCAAAAATGAGTTTTCAAACCAGGCATGTTTGAAAAATCAAGAGCTACTGCAGAGTACAGAAAGCTAAGCTCAATTCCACTCTTAAATAATTTTATTCGTCAGGGAAAATTTGGGATATGTGAAACAAAACACAAACATGTTAGTGTTAAAGGGGTTGTGCCCCAATCAAGGACACTCTTTACTCAACAAAAATAACATTGGAAAAATTTACATTAAAAAAATTAAAAATTAATCTTAAAAAAACTGACTTTACAAAAGCCGTTTTTTATTCAATCCCGATTTTCTCAAAACTACGATTTTGGACTTGACACTCTTTGCACTGCAGACACAGATATAATATCTCAAAATGTCCAATTATTTAATTTTTTTCTACATTTTTACCTTTTATAGCAGTTTTAAGGAGTTTTAATATAAAAATTAATCTAATTTCTCTTACTGAATTACTTCTAGTTTAACTACAAAAAAATGTCAAATGGTAATAGAAAAATATTGGATTAAAAAAAAGAAGATATAGCGTAGAAATAAGTATAAACAAAATATTTGAATGTTTGTTGGAAATGGTGTTATTTAGATACAGGGGATAAATTTTACTTTGACTCAATATTAAAGGCATTTAAAAGCATTTTATTTTAAAATCGGAATATAAAAACTGCATACTTATTGTGTGTGTATATATATATATATATATATATATATATATATATATATATATATATATATATATATATATATATTTCTATCATTAAAATAAGTGTAAAACAGAAAACTAGTGGAGTGCTAACCCAGGGAAACTACATCCAAATCCTGAAACTGAAGTTTCGAATGGCTGGGGGGAGTTGTGACCCCCCTACTCCGGTTAAACTAGTTTTGTGCCGCGGCAACACTCCCGGAAGCCCGAAACCTCAGTGCGACCTAGACTTTCGTCAAATATTAAAAAGTAAATCAATAATCAATACCACATTTTAAACATCAAAACTCGAAAAACTTATTTAAACACAGTGTTTGTGTAAATTTCAACTATTATATTCATGTAAAATTATAACCAACCTACTGTGTTTCTCACATACCTGTATATTGCTACAATGTAAGGATGTTCCCCATTCAAATATCTTTTATACTGTATCCCAATCGCAAATAATTAACATACCGTTACGGTTAAAGAAAACGGTGTTTATATTCGGTTTTACTGATATTTAAAAATTTTTTTATATTAGACATTAAAAAAGACTTAGGGAAACCCATCTCTAAAGCAAAATTTATAAATTGTTTAATTTTAAAATCCATATCTATATTATTAGTATTGAGACGTTTACATCTTGTTAAAAAATTAGTGATTACATTTCTTTTGATGTTTAGGTGTATGCATGTTGTCCATGACATAATACGATTTGGTTTAAAACTATATTCATCTCGTTTATCATACATTTTTGTAATTATTGAGCCATTGCTAACTATAATACTTAAATCTAAAAAGTTTAAAAAACCCTCCTTATTGCACGAAGTTTCAACTAAATTTAAATTACAAGGGTAAAAACTAAAGTCCAATCCTGTGTTATTTACAAAGCATACCAAAATGTCATCAACATACCTAAAAAACTTAACTTCATTCAATAAACTTGTTCCTGTTTCGTAATTATGTAAATAGATATCAGCAAGAATTGAAGAGCATCCCCCTCCCATAGGGATCCCATGTATCTGCTTATATATATCTCTTCCATTGTGTAAATAAGTTTCTTTTAAAACAAGCTGTAACAAAGATTTATATCGGTTATATGTAATAAACTCTTGTAAATCGTATCGTTCATATAGATTTAAAATGATATTATGTAAGTCATCTAAGTTAATAGAGTTAAATAAATCCGAAAAGTCATAACTAGAAATTCCCACAATATCCTCCATGTAACTAATACTTTTTACCACTTCATAACTATTATTAACTATATATGTGCCTTCTTTTTTAATTTTTATCATAACGTTTTTGAGTAATTGTAATAGACGGTTATTTGCAATAGTAAGATAAGTGTTACAGCCTATTGTTACGGCTCTAAATTTTATAGGCACCTTATGAAACTTGGGGATTAGTACTATGTAAGGAAATTTAATTTTATTAATGCCTATTTTGAAACCTATACGTAGATATAACGCGTTTATTTTATTCTTAATTTCGTCAGTGTTTATATCTATATTCTGATAAACTGAAGTATCTCTGTAAATAGCAATTAATTTATTACAGTAAAAACGTTTACATAATAAAGAATAGTTGCTGGCCATTTTATCGACATAAGTTATAACATAACTATGCCTTAATTTAACGATACTGTTTTTTAAACTGTTTAAAGAAACACTAGGATCGTAATGATTATATTTTTGTAAATATTTATTAATAGATAATTGAAATAACTTTTTAATGTTAAAAACCCATTCAGCAAAAGTGGTTGTAGGGTGGCTATATTTTACTGCTAATTTATACACAAAAACATCTAAATCTCTGTCAAAAGTATTTACTACTCCGAATCTAGATCCTTCTACACGATAACCTGTACCCTTATACATTATGAACTTCAACTTCTCATCTTTTACTATTTCGATGTTACCAGTGATGACATGTCTATAATTTTCGTTGTAATAAGGGGAAGACGTGCTGCAATCACAAGATTCTGGTATATGTTTATATATATTTTTAGATATTTCGTTATAATTAAAAATCTTTCTACCAATAGGTAGTGAATATTTGAAACAAGGGCTAATATACAAATCTTTTATGTAGTAAATACTTTTGACAGAGATTTAGATGTTTTTGTGTATAAATTAGCAGTAAAATATAGCCACCCTACAACCACTTTTGCTGAATGGGTTTTTAACATTAAAAAGTTATTTCAATTATCTATTAATAAATGTTTACAAAAATATAATCATTACGATCCTAGTGTTTCTTTAAACAGTTTAAAAAACAGTATCGTTAAATTAAGGCATAGTTATGTTATAACTTATGTCGATAAAATGGCCAGCAACTATGCTTTATTATGTAAACGTTTTTACTGTAATAAATTAATTGCTATTTACAGAGATACTTCAGTTTATATGAATATAGATATAAACACTGACGAAATTAAGAATAAAATAAACGCGTTATATCTACGTATAGGTTTCAAAATAGGCATTAATAAAATTAAATTTCCTTACATAGTACTAATCCCCAAGTTTCATAAGGTGCCTATAAAATTTAGAGCCGTAACAATAGGCTGTAACACTTATCTTACTATTGCAAATAACCGTCTATTACAATTACTCAAAAACGTTATGATAAAAATTAAAAAAGAAGGCACATATATAGTTAATAATAGTTATGAAGTGGTAAAAAGTATTAGTTACATGGAGGATATTGTGGGAATTTCTAGTTATGACTTTTCGGATTTATTTAACTTTATTAACTTAGATGACTTACATAATATCATTTTAAATCTATATGAACGATACGATTTACAAGAGTTTATTACATATAACCGATATAAATCTTTGTTACAGCTTGTTTTAAAAGAAACTTATTTACACAATGGAAGAGATATATATAAGCAGATACATGGGATCCCTATGGGAGGGGGATGCTCTTCAATTCTTGCTGATATCTATTTACATAATTACGAAACAGGAACAAGTTTATTGAATGAAGTTAAGTTTTTTAGGTATGTTGATGACATTTTGGTATGCTTTGTAAATAACACAGGATTGGACTTTAGTTTTTACCCTTGTAATTTAAATTTAGTTGAAACTTCGTGCAATAAGGAGGGTTTTTTGAACTTTTTAGATTTAAGTATTATAGTTAGCAATGGCTCAATAATTACAAAAATGTATGATAAACGAGATGAATATAGTTTTAAACCAAATCGTATTATGTCATGGACAACATGCATACACCTAAACATCAAAAGAAATGTAATCACTAATTTTTTAACAAGATGTAAACGTCTCAATACTAATAATATAGATATGGATTTTAAAATTAAACAATTTATAAATTTTGCTTTAGAGATGGGTTTCCCTAAGTCTTTTTTAATGTCTAATATAAAAAAATTTTTAAATATCAGTAAAACCGAATATAAACACCGTTTTCTTTAACCGTAACGGTATGTTAATTATTTGCGATTGGGATACAGTATAAAAGATATTTGAATGGGGAACATCCTTACATTGTAGCAATATACAGGTATGTGAGAAACACAGTAGGTTGGTTATAATTTTACATGAATATAATAGTTGAAATTTACACAAACACTGTGTTTAAATAAGTTTTTCGAGTTTTGATGTTTAAAATGTGGTATTGATTATTGATTTACTTTTTAATATTTGACGAAAGTCTAGGTCGCACTGAGGTTTCGGGCTTCCGGGAGTGTTGCCGCGGCACAAAACTAGTTTAACCGGAGTAGGGGGGTCACAACTCCCCCCAGCCATTCGAAACTTCAGTTTCAGGATTTGGATGTAGTTTCCCTGGGTTAGCACTCCACTAGTTTTCTGTTTTACACTTATTTTAATGATAGAAATATATGAAATACTAATGTAGTGCAGCATAGCGCCTGAAGGTATTTTAATTGAGTACAGTTATTTAATATATTATTTCTAACTTTTGTATATATATATATATATATATATATATATATATATATATATATATATATATATATATATATATACAGTTGGCTCTCTGTTTAACGACTTTCAATGGACCGTGAAAAATCGTCCTTAAGTAGAGATCGCCCTTAAACAGAATTTGTGAAAAA
This sequence comes from Dolomedes plantarius, assembly GCA_907164885.2. Taxonomy (NCBI): domain Eukaryota; kingdom Metazoa; phylum Arthropoda; class Arachnida; order Araneae; family Dolomedidae; genus Dolomedes; species Dolomedes plantarius. The sequence continues at coordinate 100,531,111 of OU015498.1, read as the reverse complement.
GTAACATTTCCCATAACGTCGGAGGGGTCGGGACTGGGAAATATCGTCTTTAAATAGAGATCGTCGTTAAGTAGAGCGTCGTTAAACAGAGAGCCAACTGTGTATGTATATATATATATATATATATATATATATATATATATATATAAAGAAGTTTCGAGTTAAGAGCAATACAGTTTTGAATCTGCCCTTAGTTTGTGAGTTTTGTAAAATTAAATGTATAGGTTATCTGTCATAGCAATGAAGCAGTTATGTGTATCTACGAAAGAAAACTGGACAAGGCTATAGTGTGGGAAGGAAACTTACTCTTCCATATAAGCTCTTGTATTTTCTCTTGATTTCCTGACGCTGTGAATTGGTGTGCGACATCAGTACGTCGATAATCGCCCTTTCGTCAGTCCCTGCAAGATGAAGGACAGAGTAAAACAGTATATATATTATAACAGCGCTCTAATGATAAGCCTCTCTTGGATAATTTAGTTTCTTTCATAAAAATGCTTATGAAAATTAAATACTCCTCAGACAACATGATGAAAATCTGGGGGATATTATGTCGGTTTGTGCGTGTGGGTAATATTATGAAAGAGATGATCATCATCATGAGCGTTTTTTCGATGAAATCTAAAGAAATTTTTTGTTGACCTTTGAGAAAAATGTTTTGTCAGTACATTGCAATACATTATACTGTGATGAAAAAAATAGTAACTTCAACTGTCTTAAATGCCTTTTGGGTTTTGAAGATTGCAGTGAAACTTCCCTAGCCCGTACCATTTCTACTGGAACCAACATTTTAGCAACTTGTGTACCTTTGTAAGGCAAAATATCAAAAGGATGAGGGAAAACCTGATAGAGGTTATTGTTTTATGCATCATCGATTAAAAGTTTAATGGTTATAAAACGACATGCCAGAGAGAGAAACATACAGAATGCATAGCTAAAGGCAAAGACTCTGCATGACTTAAGATGAAACTACCTATATAAACGCATGTTTGCATTTGTTGGAATTTTAAAATGTCATTATTGAAATACGAGTGCTTTAATAAATTATAACTAAGGAATATAAAAAGCTACTTTTCTCTTTTAAATGTGTAAAAGTTAAAATTACAAAAAATCCTTGCGTAGTTAAAGTCTCATGTATGTATGTATGTATGTATGTACGTACGTATGTATGTATGTAAATTAATTAACTAATTAATTAATCAAACTCAAACGCACAAAGAAGAAGCCCGAGGCGCGAACCACACTACGATATGGGTGGTGCATTTCATTAAAGTGCGTATTCAAAATAAGAAAGCCTTCAAGGCAAATTTAGAGAATTATCCTCTTAGTACTCGGATACATTTTGAAGAAGTTAACATGTATTCTGGACATCGATGTTCACGAGCTTGATGTCATTTGAATGTAACGAATGAATTTTATTCTTTGATGGACTGATCCATTTACATCAATATGGAGAATTATCTATACCATTTATTTATCAGAGGGAAGACTTGACAATAACACGTAGAGATTTTGATAGGTAAAATATTTTAATTAAATTTAAAAAAATAATTTTTCCCCCAAATTCAAGTGCAAAGTTTTAGCTCTAAATTTTAAATTGTGAAGTACAAAAACTATTCCATACTTAAGAAAGTTTAATGTCCACTCTCAGTATTTTCTCAGACAATATTTTGACGATACTCAGACAATATTTTGACGATACTCAGACAATATTTTGACGATACTATAGTTTTTGTAATGAAATTTTGCAGAATATAATGATATGAATATGCGATGTGAGATATTTAAAACATATGGCATAGAGTAATGGAGTGACATATTCGTCGCACTTTAGAAACGTATTAAATCATTATTAGATTAATAGTTTCGTATTATAAAACAATTAACTACGACTGAGGATAATGCACAAAAAATACAACTACAGTTACTTCGTTTGTGACTTTTTACGCTTTTTTAGGCAAGTAAATAGGCATAAGAAACCCTCTTTAAAAAGAAAAAGAAATATAAAGATCTTTATGTTTAGCAGAATGATATCGGTAATAGGCCAGCGTATAATAATTTTATTGCTGTCTCAATTTTGACTTCCACAAAAAGATATCAACGTTCACATGCAGGAGCCAAAAGTATTTTAGGAAGGAAGAACACAGAACGCCCTCACGCAGCAAAGCTTAAAAAAATGGTGCCGAAATCATATTGCTTACAAAATTTTATATACGTTATATTTCATATTGGGTATCCATCACAGTGGATAAGTAAACAAAACTGAAAGTAAAACCGATGCTAGTTTATAGTAATTATATGTTATCCCTTTTTTTCTTCTCTTTAGATCATTTACTCCTACAAAATGTTTTTATCCTCTTTTCAAGTTTAACATTTTTGCTTCGATTTCAGCAACAACTCAGCTTCATAATCATTAACTTGCGGCCAAACGAAAATTTAATCAAATCCACTTATTAAACGGCGTTTTCTTTTAGTCTATTGTCAGTAGATGGCAGCACCAAACATGGAATCCAACAGGTGTGAAATTAATCGAGATTCCCTATTATTCGTGAAACTCGTAAACAGATATGCAAATCATCCCATAATCAGACAAGTAAAAGGTTAGAAATAAAATTCAAATTTTTATCATGGCTAGTAAACAAACGAATTTAACAAACGTTTTTTAGGAAGAAAAACTGAAATTCTGGGTGAATTTTAATTCTTTATTAATTATACCCTATTTAAATCCCTATACATCTTTCATTCTAAACTTGCAAATAGTTATATTTTTACAATATTCCGGAAACTGTTGGAATTATCTGTTTTAAGGTTTCCAGTACACACCCGTGTAAGGAATAGTTCTTATTATCTGTCGTGAGGTCAGTGTACATCCTAAACGCTACGCTTGTATAATAAGAAATTTCATTTAATTACATTAAGTGTTGAATCATACTAAAGAGAAGGAGAGAACGTGCGTAAACCTCTGTATTACATGTAAAAAGCTGAATCTATAATTTTTTAAAAATTAAACACTTTTACCATTGTTCCTAGGAAAACAAAATTCAGAAACTGTTAAAATAAATTTTTTATTTTTTCTTTATTTCAATTTGAGTTCAATGAAAGAAGAAGGCAGAAATGATACTAATAATTTATGCGTTGGAAATCCTTTTACTAATAATAAACAAACAGTTTATGTAAATGATAACTATCAATGGACTCAAGAGAAATTCAAGAGAGTTTACCACACAACGTAATGAATCGCTTAAAAGTTAGTTCAAAATTAGTTCACTCCTACATCTTGTTAAAATCAACTTAATCGTAAATACAAAAACAAAAGAATGTAGTAATTTATATATTACCATGAGGTGATATTAGACACACCCCAAAAAATATTTGCTTACAACCCTTACCTATACCTTTCATCGCTTTTCTGAGTTTCGCAGCGGCTCTTTCAGCATTGAAATTCTCCGCGGCCGTAATCGTCCCCTGCAAAACAAATCAACTTGTCACAAAAACATAAATTTCTCTTCGAAGTATATTGTGATCTCTTAAAAAATAAGATATCAGGTGGGAAATTTGAACATTGAAAAATTAAACATCGAGTGTAATTATTAATTCCACTATTAATGTTTCAAACATCAGCATTTTTTACGTGATCACCATTAGTAATTAAATACCGAAGCTACTGCAACTGATATTATATACGCTAAAAACCCACTGATGACTAAAATTTTTTCAAATTATCAATGTTTTATTTCTTTCCCCCCAAAAAACAAACAAAAAAACAAACAACAAACATACACACACACATCAGTGGTTTTGAAACTTATTTTATTGTGCACTACATTCATGACTAAAAGTCTAATGTACCCCCACAATCAAATTAATGATTCGTTTGCCCCGCTTTAAATGGATTTTTGTCATTTGGCCAATATTCGCCGAGAGTTCGTGTTCCCCTAGAAATTTCCACGCTTACCACAATTTGAAAACCTATAATTTGTATGCATTTATAATAGCATCGGTTATTTGACTCGGCAGTTACGATATTACAGGAGAGATTAAACACAACTAAACACAGTTTAAGAACACAGTTTGTTATCAAACTGTGCTTGGTTGTGTTTTTGTAGACAGTTTGGAACGCAGTTTGAGAATCTCTGATCTGTATGCATTTCTAAAGGCATCGGTTATTTGACTCAACAGTTACGATACTACAGGAGAGATTACACACAACTAAACTCGGTTTGAGACATTGTGTTATCAAACCGTGTTTAGTTGTATTTTAGTACACAGTTTGAGAATCTCTGATCTGTATGCATCTCTCTAAGCTAAAAAAAGCAACTCCCGCTACCGCTGTCAAAAGCTTGTCACGCTATCTCCTCTGAAACCGCTGGGGGTATGGGGTCGAGACCAATACCAATAGATGCAGAAAAATGTGGGGAACAAAGTAAGATATGTCTCATCTTCGTCGGAATTTAAGTTGTTTTTTTTTATGTTTTGTGGGAAAATATTGACTTTTTCATCTTCAGATTACGATAACTCGCCAAAAAATGATCGTAGAATTTTGATCTTTTTACAGTCTAAGACTACAAACATTTCTCTTCCAAACTAGACCTCATTTGTTTAAAAATATTTTAAAACAGACTAATATTTTCATCAAAAAATGAAACACAGTTTTTCAAGAAATATCGTCCCATACGTGGATGTAATATCGATTCTCCTCGAGTTTTTATCTTACAAAGAAAATATTTACATCATCTGGAAGCTGAAAGCTTTCTTATTCATATAAACCTCGTTTCAAGTCTATATCTTAAAATTTCGATGTTTTAATTGAATTTTTAAACTGATAATTCAACAGTGATGAAAAGCCCTTCGCTTAAGGGTGACAACAGTAAATGGATGGAAGCTGTTACATTGCCCGAGAATCACCCCTATGTATCTCGCTATTAGCCCTAACAGAGGAGCGAGCGTAGCGAGCCTAGGGGCGAAGCCACTAGTTTATAAAAGCATCGGTTACTTGACTCGACAGTTACGATATTACAGGAGAGATTACACACAACTAAACATGGTTTGAGACATTGTGTTATCAAACCGTGTTTAGTTGCATTATAGTACACAGTTTGAGACTCTCTGATCTGTATGCATTTATAAAAGCATCGATTATTTGACTAGACAGTTATGATATTACAGGAGAGATTGAACACAACTTACGAATGTGGGAAATTGGGCGATGTCATGGTAAGCTTAATGTTTTAAACAATGTGTTGTGATTCGATATACGTAAGCAATATACTGCTTTGGTTATTTAATGTCAAGACAAACTGTATACGAGAATTTTTCATTTGTGATTTAATGCTAATTGACGCTTTATTTTGAGATGGACTGATTACTTTAATCAGTGGCGCACCTAGGGGGGGGGGGGGGGAAGGGGCCCTGCCGAGCCCCCAAAGAAATAGAAATTGCATTATGAATATTGATTTTGCATTATAAATATTTTTATCCGTCTATCTCGCCCCCCCATGCATTATAAATATTTTTATCCGTTCATTTCGCCTCTCCCCCACCAAGAAAAAATCCTGGGTGGGCCACTGACTTTAATTTTCTATCAGAGCAGTTAATGCAAACTTAATATAAATGTGGTATGTTTTGCTCGCACTGCAGATGGCTGTTAATTATTGAAGTAAACTGTTATCCTAAGATATCTGCCTAAGAATAAATAGGTTTGATTAGTAAAAAACGTTTATCCCTAAGAAAATCTTTTACCCGTGCTATATATATACACGTCTAAAGGTAGAAATGCGCGAAAAAAACTTGGCCCCTGTAAACTTGGCCCCTGTAAAACGCAAAATAGATGCTTTATGTTCAAATGCGATCGTTTGAATTGATTATATAATCGAATATATAATTATATATTCAATTATTTGTCATCTGAAATTTAACATGGTAACACAAGAGCAATATCTCTAGCCCCTACAATATTGATCATGCTCTGGAGAGTGAAGCTCCCTTGAAGATCTGATTTCCTACTGACCACAAGACCTTTCTCATAATGATTTTCCATCTAGGAAGCTTATTCTTCAAATACGAAGAGACACTCATAAACGGTAAATGAATTTTTCTCGTCCTAACTAGAGAAATAAACTACTTAAACAGTTCACCCATGACTTAACTTAAAGATTTTTGCATGGGACTTAATTGTCACATTAAAAATTGCTAACGCTCATTGCAAACAGAAGTCCAGTGTTCTTATCATCGGATTAATGTTTAAAGAAATTCATAAACAACGGCTGTAATAATCCTCCATGCGTAACGACACAAAATACAAGGTATTTTATATCCATACACATATAGGCAGTTCAAAAAATCAGAACGGCATCGTAACGCTATTCTTAGTACGAAGCTAAAAAACACATAACCATCTTACTTGATTACAAACAAATTCTAAATACATTAGAATCACATTGATTGGTGCTGACACATAGTGGCGAAAGAATAAAATTATGCGCACTTTCAAACACGGATTTATCTAGTTTGTTAGGGTTTATATTTTGAACGTTACGGTAATTTTTTGAGACACGAGGGCTAAAGTGAAATTTCTGGGGGGGGGGGGGGAGGGAAATTAAAAGCTTACATAACTGCTGAGATATATTAAATAATATTTAGCGCATCGGTAATCCCATTTTATTTATATATCAAAGGGTTGAATTTATTAGGTTTCTTTGTGGGGTTAATCGGGAGATCTTATACTTAAAAATATTCTGATCTGAAAAAATATGTAGGAATTCGTACTCATCTGTATACGAAATTAATGTGCATTGGAATGCTTTAAATACCCTTCTAGTCGCCTGGGATCATTGCTGCATCGACCCTTAATATTTCTTAAGGACAATTCAAGGGCACTCATGCTAACAGGTACGCTTACGCTTCTTCCACTAACATTTATTTTCTGTTTAACTTGTCTAACATTAGCTCGACTAGAATATGTCTAGGATATAAAAGGCGAGAAAAGAGTGGCAACAGCTAGAAGGCTGTCTCGAAAACTAAGTATCACGTGCTTACACTGTATGTTCCTGAAAAAAAAACCCTGAGTAAACGCAAAATTAAGGCAGTTCAATAGATTGATAGATGTCCTTAAAATATTGCTGACCGATCAGACCATTTAGAGATACTGGAGGGAACCAAATTTTAGAGGGCAACAGCTCCCATACTTTTATTACGTGGGTATTTTCTGTGCGTCTGTCTACTCTTTGTCTTCCCATTCTCAGTGCGTCTTTCGACCGATTAAGGTAATAATAGCCAGTCGCTTAATGTTTAGCAATGAATTCCGTAAGAAGTTTTGAAACAGGGAAATAACCGCTTTTTTAAAGCGTTATTTTCCCAGTTACAAAACTTCCTCCATTTACGGAATCGGATGCCATCTACTACGAGGTAGAAACGGAATCCTATATTTAACCATTTTGAGACTCGCTATTACTGGTTGACTCAGTAGTAAACAAGACTGTATGGTCAGGCTGGGCAGCACTAAACAAGCAGTTTCCAGTGACATGTCAATGGTAAAGATTATAAGGGCCGCCAATTGAGTACCCTGTCTCTTCAAGTTTCTTTCTTCTTTTTCATCTTGAAATATTTTGAGTACAGGAAGAAGTTGCGTTTTTGGATAGCACTCAGCGCATTGTTATTTCCGATAGTACTATACTACGGTATAAACAAGTGGTGATACAAGCAAATGCTGCTAAAATCATTACCGGAACAGTCTCTTCCATTAAAAACCTAAAACGCACAGCAAAAATGCAGACTTGAGCCACTAGAACAAAGAGGAACACACAATACCATCAAATTTATCAACAAAGTTAGAAGCCGCAATAAAGATCACATCCTTAATAAAAACATTCATGAAACGTAAATCTAGGCCGGGTAAATCTAGACTCAAAAGATCATCAACATTATAATATGGTCATGAAATTAGAGACACAGTGCATACAAAATACTATATCGAGATCCTCCTCTACTATCTACTATCATTTCCAATACCATAATAACCTTCGATCTAATAAGCCCTTGCTCAAAACAGAAATTTTGCTATAAATGTCAAATCTAATGGAAATAAAACAATCGAATCTTTTTCGGAAAACTAGTACATGTCTATACTAATGGATCTTCGGACAAAATATTTTTTGACGTGGATTTGGCATTTTTTCTTAAATTTTACTGAAGGGAGAAACAAAGCAACAAAAAATCGGCTCAGGCAACATTGCCTCGAATTATTATGCAAATAAATTCTCTGAAATCTGCGAGGCTTTAAAAATGTACATCTCATTAACCCATTCAAAGCTAACGGATAAATAATCTTTTGCGACTCAGAAGCATCCCTTGAAGTAATACAACAGGACTGTGCGGTGCTTACTCAAAATATTCACAGCTTACTCAATAAAATTAACATACTCGAAAAAATAAGCATAATGCAGTGGATGCTAGCCCACGTAGTCATCGAAGGCAATGAGACAGCTGACGTATGAGCCAAGAAGACTAGGGCTTTTAACAATAATCCGTTAGGTTTTGTCACTCACCATGATGCTAATGCCATTGCAGGGTTTAGACTAAAGGCCAAATCGATCAAAAGAAAATTTCAAATTTGTCAAATCAATGCTGATACAGAAATCACTAAAACAATATTCAGATTAAAAACTCGGCATTTTAAAGTCATGAGGATAAAACAGGATGGTAGAAGAACATATTCAAACTGCAAAAGCTGTCCGAAAAACGGACTGACAGCAGAATATCCCCTGCAATATTGGCAGCCCTGCAGAATATGGACGAAACACTAGAAGAAAAAATGCACACTGATCAATTTCTTCATATTGCAAGAGCTATCCTTACAGCTCATGTACAAATATGTCTCTTCATGGATTCGATACCAACGAACCAACTGTGGCACGAAATACCTTCATCGGGCCCTCTAGAAAAATGTTTGGCAGTCATGGCTATATTGTTAAGCTCACTGGCACTAACAACGTGAGTTCGGAACTGAAAGCGAACGATTCGTCTGAAAAACCATTCAGTCTCTCGGTGCCAGATTCAAACTTCAATTGAAGTAATCTAGTTGCTCAAAATTTCGTCTACGATGTCATCGTCTTATCTTAGATAGATGTAAATTCCTTTCTTAAGAGTGAAATTTCTTCATTGACTACTCATGTTTCTGTAAGGGATATATACGTATATATATATATATATACTTACTCTAAATTTAAATTCCAATATTACTTTTTGTGCCAATATGCTATCAACACCATACTTTCAATATCATAATCTTTCTAACAACTTACAAAACATTCTTACACTACGGTTAAAAATTCATTTCAAAATATTCCACTCAAAATATATTTATTTGTGCAGCAAAATTTTTCTTAATTTCTATCGATGATATTTTTATTCACAAACGTAAAAATAAATTTACAGCTGAGCTGAATATGAAATTTTTGATGGGACATTAATACTGAAAGTATCACAAGTCATGTTACAGATAAATCAACAGGAACATGTGCTACATTAATCAAGTACATTAAATATGAAAAAGCCAAAGAGAAATGGCTCCGTTTAAAATAGGTTGTTTAACCATGTCAGAGAATTTGTAGCACCTGCCTAGCCGTGACTCATCACAGTTCAACCTGTCATTATCAGACATGGAAAGCATATCCGTAAATGACCCATTGCAATTCGTATCTATTCTGCTGTGTGACGTAACCGCTTGCATTGTGACTAAAAACAAAGACTGTTGCCATGACAGCAGATAGCATCGCGGTGACAGTGAAATCGTTTTCACAGTTTAAAGGTATATCGGAAACGGATCGCCATTTTACTTTTTTTTTTTTCTTCTTCGAAATGCATTCTGAGAACAGATTTCGTGTACTTTTTAATGAATATGCGGAAATTTATTGTTTTCTTCCGATCTTGCGAAATACTGAAGAATTTTCCGATCGAATTTTTGGTCGTTTAAAAAATGTTGATTCTTTTCATTTACAGTTCTAAAAACATTTCTGTCGTTTCATAAACTTTCCTCGAAAAGGCATGGGCGTTATCATGAATCAAAAGTTCCTCTGAAGTTTTCCGAATCTTTCTTCCTTTAATTATTAAAGTACATGCATATATAACTCTAATCTGTGAATCATTCAACTTAAATACATGATATTTTTCGCTGCATTATAAGATTCATATCGTTTGCTATATCTTTCCGAAACAAATGCATGTAAGACAATGTATCTGTACGTGGTGTATAATCCTATTTATGTCTATAAGTCGTTCATAATCCCTTTTGTCATTTGTAAAATATAAAACAAAAATTCTTGATCAAACTTTTTTCCACCCATTTTTTTAACGATCTTCTTATTTCCTCCTTGTCTTTGCGTATTTCGTTTACATCATGGTTATGTTTGGGAAAATATCCCCTGGTGTATTTTTTACCTGACTGTTTTAAAGATTTCTTAATGGAGGAGATGCTATATTTAATCATGTTTAGTGTAATGCTGATGTGTGTGTGTGTGCGGGGGGGGGGTTATCTGATGGGTCCTAGTTTCGACTTCCATGTGTATCAGTTACTCAAAAATCTCCATGACTACGAGAATCACGTTTGCACGATATTCCAATGCACATACAGAGTTTGACATAGCAACTAAGGCCGTACGGGATTGAATCCCTGCAAGTGAATAGGTTGCTACCACAATTTACACCGAGAACCCGCAGGGGCGACATGTGGAGGCTCGTACCTTCTCCCACTCTCTCTGACGTCATAGAACTTTCCGGCATACGGTTTGAACGTACCCGTATCCGGTCTAGACGCGGAAGTATTTAATAGAGTACGTCGGGATTAGAGCTTAGTACCCCCAATCCGAAGCCCGACGCGCTACCCCTGGGCTATCTTGGTCCCGCGATATTCATAACTTCCAAACTTCTCTTCAGATGTTATCATTGTTAAGCAGATATAACGATATGGAGTTTCGCAGGGTATACTATGAGGGTTGAACTACTTTCTTCAAAACAGCGGTCAAATGTACGGAGTGAGATAAATTATTGAAATTTAAAAAAAAAATTCATACTTTCTAATGCAAAAATTTCTTAAATTTTCATGTGCTTTTAAATTTACCTTCAGCTACCGTTAAGAACAAATTGTATGGCTTATAGCTACAAAAATTACGATGTATTTGTGATATGGTTACCCATTTAATTACAAAGGTTTGGACTGTCATGCAGACCTTTGCACAAATAGTTTAAGAGACACGATAAATCACTGCTTTGAATCACTGTAGAAAGGTCCTTCATAATTTTCTGTCTGTATTAAATATTTTTAGAAATTTTTTGACTACTTTCAACAAATCAAACAGTGAAAGTACGGTACTCAGATCTACAATCAGTAAAAAGGCTAGCTTTAAGTCTGTAGGTAAAGTTTTTAGACTTCAGATTTATTAAAAAGCCCATTGAATACTTGCAATTTTCTTTAAATTACCTTCTTTTGAATGTAAAATTATTTCGATGAAGAGCATAAAGGTAATGTCAGTATTTTATTTGGAATTTAGAATTATAATGCTAAAACTTCGTGCTTTGCAAAAGAAAAGAAAATTCTAAAACTGGAAAGAGGCCAAGAAAAATATTCTTATTTATAAGCAGTTTTTATACAACTCATATATTTTTACTCTACTTATACTCTACCTATATGTAATGTACTCGCTATTAGCTTCACAGATATGCATAGTTAGAGTAAATTAATCATGCAACCTTGTAAAAAAGAAATTAGCAAACAGTGTTTTTTTTTATATAACATCGTGCTCTCAAAAGGTTATCACTCATACTTTTTTTAATCAAAAATAATGTCGGGTATCAGAACCAACACTATATTTCCATTTAACACTTCACCTGTTGCTGCTATCTTGTAACTTTGTGAACGTCGTTTGTGAAGATAATCGCATTGTCCGGTGTTGACACAGTAAAGCATACCTATCAAAAATGCAGATAGTCTGGAGTTCGATTCCAGAGCAATTAATTGTTTTCAATGGTGCAGAAATTTTTGACAGATAAAGTATGGCAGTCTATTAGTCAGCTTTGTTTTAAAAATGTGTGCACAAAGTGCTTATAAAAAAAGTTCTTACAGATGGATTGATAGGGAATCATTATGGAATATATATCTTAACATCTGCATGAAGTATCAGCAAATCAATAATTATTGAAGCGTCGTTTCGTTCCTTCTTCTTACAGAAAATTCAAAAACTAATTTGATAGATTTTTACGTTTTAATCGGTCATTTAAAATTACGTCTAATAGGCAAAGTCCAAAATATTTAAGGCTAGGGCGCTGGCATTCGGTTCAGATCCTGTGGGTTAGAGTCCCACTGTTGGCATGGATGTTTGTAGCCGTTCGGAATCGTCTTTGAACTGTAGGTCCTGGTCTAATTAGCCCTCCTGTAGCCAAAAGTTGACCGTAGCGCTCCAAACCAAACCTAAATATTTAAATATGAATACTTAAATAGTAAAATCAGTTTTTAAAAATTGATAAAAATGGGATGTTTGGCAAACGTACTCCCCAAAGTCAGAAAAAAAGGGTAAAACACTATTGCTTATTAAAATATCTTTTTTTTTTATCTTAAGATATTTTTAGAATTCCCTTTTGTTAACCACAATCCAGTATATGCACTTCTTCTTTTGCCTTGCCTCAATGTCGAAATTCAAGGTTTATAAAACATGGCAGAATGCCGGATTCCAAAATGTCCGGGCATGAAATATTCATGCCGTAACAAGGACTTGAAAGGACACGGGAAAAATGACTGAATAATTCGTATGTCCAACAATGTTCAGCTAATGAGCTACTGTAGGTTTTGGGAGTGACTAACATTCGAGCTAATTCTATTCTGAAGTACCACTTACATGGTTAATATGGTGGTAAAGAGAAAAATATATATATACTGTGATGTCTGTGATAGGTGTTTCTATGTCATCAACGAAATGTTGTTTTCAAAACAAGACCTGCAGAAGAATGTAATATAATCATCGTCATAGGAACTGATTACGTAGCGAGTGAGAAATTAAATGACTGTTCCTATGTTGGATATTTTTTTTTCCGTGAATTTCATCATTTTTTCTTGGTTTTCAGACTGAGGCATTTATTTATTTTGATTCATAATACTGATATTTGAGTCCCTCCATCTTGTATTTTGAAATAATTCTCCCTTAAAAAGGCAGTTAAAATGGCTAAAAGATTACCGTATTTTTCGGATGTTAAGACGCACCTCAAATTTAAGGGAGGATTTTTAGAAAAGAATAATTTTTATTTTGTTAGGTATATAAAAAAAATTTCAACTTCTTACTTAATAAAGATAGTATATATATATATATATATATATATATATATATATATATATATATATATATATATATATATAATAAATAAAATATTCATTTTATTTGAATGATACCTTCGGACATTGAGTATAGGCTTAGCGTGCTTCTACCTTTTATTTTTCTTTTTTTGGAGGGGGGGGGGGGGTCACGAATCGAATTCAGTTAGGGACCTCCTCAGCGCATTGACTACCGGACGGTCCTTAAAATATGAAACATTATTATTTTTTAATTGAATAACACTAGAATTGATGCTTGAGTAGTATTCAAAAGTTATACATTGGGAAAATAAATATAATATAAATAAAGTGAAAAAAATATAGAATCGAATTTTTGTTATGGGTCATATCATTGTTAAAAACTATGTTAAGGCTAAAGACATAATCGGAATGTTCAGTTTCACAGTTTGAAAAGGCGGGAAAAAACCAACTTTCTTAAAAGTTTTTTACAATTTTCTGATTTTAACTGAACTCGTATTAACATTTCAATTTATTTCACGTTAATTTGGGGGGGGGGCACGTGCCCCCATGTCACCCCCACCCCCGACGCTACGCCTATGACCATAAGACGCACCACAATTTTATGTTGACTTTTTTTACGTAAAAAGGTGCGTGTTATGTCCCGGTATTATAAACTACTAGCTGAAGTACCCGGCGATGCCCGGGATTTTAAGAATGTTTGTTAACCAAAATTAATTTAAATCTAAACACAGTATGAATAACATAGAAAAAAAACATGTGAAATCTTATACACATGAATAAAAGGAAAACCCAATAATAAAATATATAAATTTATAATAAACTCCTCAGAACTTAGCTGGATCTAGCCTTTCATCATTGGGGCAAAAAAAAAAGAAGCTGAAATTACAGGTTTGAAAGAAACTTACTTTCCACTGCACAAACATTTTTGAAAAAATGTTTGTGCAGTGAAAGATACAGCTGGTCCTCTTTAGCAGACGGTTCGCAGAACCGGTGCGAACCGGCTGAATCCCACCACTGGAAGTGCCCCATCGTGCACGAAAAGCGACACATCTCTATCTCGCGATTTGTCCACCTGAGGGCAGTTGTGTCAGTTTTATTGTAATGCTAGTTCAAGCTGTATAGTATTCATTCAGTAGATTTTTTCTCAAATGCCGCATTTTTGAGTTGTGCCACTTTTCTTGCCGGGGTGCGATATATGCTTGCGTCCGTGAGAGAGCAGAGAGAGGGAATAAGTGTGCGAACGTCGGAAAAGTTTTGATACCTTTTTTAAATTCATTTCCCATTCTCCCTTAAAACACTTAAATCATGGCCAATCCCTTTAATCATAGCTCTCGTTATTACTAGCTAAAAATTACTCGACAAGATTTAAATCGCTTTTACTACACGCAAAATTCTTTCTATTCAAATCTCATCCCCCTCCCCCCGAGTTAATCCACGACCACCCCTGGTTTCAAAGATCATTGCTTCTTGACATTTCTTTCAGTGGCAGGCCCTGATTTTCCATTAGGCCCGCGGCCCAAAATTTTTATATTAAAAGCAAAAAGAAAAAATTCCTAATTCAATTTTTTTTTATTTTACCTTTTTTAATGGTAATTTTTTTTATATATCCTTTCAAATTTGATTGATTGATTCATCATATGTATAGTTATATGTATAGTTCATCATATGTATGTTATAGTGTATATAAGGGATTAATAAGTTTTTCTGGTTGCATTGTATTGGTGTTTTAATGATGAAGTTAATATGTTGTAATCCTTTTTGTTATTTGATAATGTTCTAGACTTCTACTCTTCAAATAGCTAATTCTTGGTAAAATGGTACTTTCACGATGATTCATAATTATTTATTTTTTTTGTGTTGATTTTGGAAATTTTGCGCCCACATCAGTGTTAGGAGCCCCCCCCCATCCCTATTTGTGCCTATAGTCAAGAATTTTCTAAATCGGGCCCTGTTCAGTCGTCCTAAAAGGAAGATGTAAAATTTCTAAATCTACTGACCGCAAAATAATACCTAGAATACAAAAAAAAAATTAACTACGCACCAGTATACTGTTAAAACTTCTCAACCATTTCCCCTCCTAATTTATAAAATGGTTGCATACTCAAGTTTTTAATCTATTCTACCTTAAAGAGGTTGGTGGTAGCTATATAAACGATCTGATAGACGTTCCTAGATTGTGAGTGGAGACTAACTCATCGATCGTCGTATAATGTTTTGGATTCGTACTTTCTCCTCTTTTGAACGGGATAATTATCCTAGTTTTGTCCATCTGGAAAAACGGCAAATTGAATCGATAGCATGCCTCTTCGTTTTTTGTGAGTAGTCTCGGTTGTTTATAAGTAGGATTCTCTGGAACACTTGCAAAAAATTTGTCAAAGTTTTCGCAAAAATTCTTTGCAAAACTGTAATTTTAAATCGTTTTTATTTAATTTATTCAGCTTCTTTTAGTTCATAATCTGAATCACTTCATTTTTTCTTCTTACTTCTTTAACTTTTTATAACTCATTTTGTTTCTCAACAAGGTCTAATTTTTTCCCGCTTTCTATACTTTTTTCTTATTCAACTTCTTTTAATTTTTTACCTGGTTCACTTCGTTTTTCCTTAATACCTTTCAATTTTGTTTTTTTATCGATTTTAAATCTTCTTTGTGAAACGTCTCCTACTCATTTATACTTTATAATCTATAGTAAAATTTTGTTTGATTTTTTTTTATGAAAAAAAGGTTACTACGAAGAATATGATACGGTCATGATGCGGTCGCCAACTGCGGTGATGTGGTTGCTACTGCAAATTTCGCGAAATGTAAATTAAAATAAAATGACACCCCAATCAACGATTTAACCGCATCTTGAAAAAAATTGTACCTTAATGCTGAATACTGTAGTCTGGCATTTTACGGTTCAGCACATTCTGTAATCCGGCACCGATTGAGCCGTCCGCGTTTGGGTTTTTTCGAATGGATTCGACGTCCCCCACTGCACTGGCTTTACCCGCCAGGTGGCTTTTCAGTTCGTCCGTTTTTCACGCAGTTATATGGTGTTGTCTAGGGTCCTAGTTCCCGTGTTTTTAGTTCGCTCAGTGTTTATCGTAACTAACTGTCAGTTCAGTGTTCATTTCAGTACGGTGTTTTTCCTGACAAGGCCCACATTGAAGAAACCTAATCTTGAAATTCTTGATTGTGACTTGTACACTGGGTTTAGTGCGAAATATTTATATTGTCTGCACAGGTTCAGAATGTACGTAAAATACATGTTTTAATCGTCTGCATTTTTATCTGGAGTGGTATTCCTGTTAAAATTATTGACGTTCTATAATCCGGCACAATTGCTAATTCGGCACGACTGAGGTCCCGGACGTGCCGGATTAAAGAACTTCTACTGTAATAATAATAACTAGTTCGTACTAGGGTTTTTGACCCGAGTTTTTCAAAGATTTTACGAACCCGAAACCCGGGGAATTTTTAATGTAAACCCGGGGCATTAGTTATTTATCTAATACAGTAGAATACCAATTATATTCCTTAATTTGGAACGAAGACCGAATTTAACATGTCGGACTCAGCACGGCTCTCAAACAAATGAATAAAAAATACAATTAGACTAAGTGACATCAGATAGAGCTCATGTCCCTATCTGATGAGCTTAGTATGTTTCTACAGAAGAATAATATGGAAAATTATAAAAAACAAAATCTGGTTCATATATCACAAGAAAAGAAATTGAGTTGTTTTGGGCAACGAAAAGCCGATCTGAAAGGCTAGATAAACTTTTCAAGTCTTTAACAACAAGTCGACCAACTTGGAATCAGAACGAGCATTTTCTGTAATGGGTCTCTTTGCTAATAAACTCAGAAGCCGACTCAATGATGATACGTTGAGTGCAATGATGGTTGTAAGGCAGTCTTATAAAAAATGAGATATTTGTACCACTTTTATTTGTTATACATATATGTATATGTTTATTAACATTAAATGTATTTACTGTTATTTTTTATATTTGAAATTCTGAAATAAATTAGATGCTTTTAACAAACTATTTATTATTTTAGTTCTTTTCTATTGATCCCCTGGAACAAACCAAGTAAACCCGGGTTTTAAATGAAAAAAACCCGTCAAACCCAAAACCCGGGTTTTAAAAAAATTGCTCAAAATCGAAAACCCTAGTTCGTACCCGTCAAAACATGACGGCTGGATAGTAAATAAGCGTACTTATACACAAATTATACTCAACACATCATTGCCAAATAGTGAAAATCAAAATATTAAGAATAGAGAAATACATTTTGAAAAATTACTATTGAACCCAGTAAAAAGAAATATGGTTACTCAACAGCGCGAAATAAATAATTTCCGTCGGGTTTACTTCTTCTATATCTCACAAACATAATTAAAAATAAAAATGGCAGAGGGAGAGCTTGAGAGATTCCTCGGAATATACAAATTAATGTGTTTATGAGACCACGTGCTTAGTGAGTTTCTAAAGCCAGATTTAAACTTGTCATTGAGCATGCACAGAAAGCAAATAATTTTAATTGTAAATTATCGCTAATAAATAGAAATTGGGGTTACAAAAACCAAATTTGACGCCTCTATAGATTAAAATCTTTCATTTAAGACCGAAATGAAGTAAATGGATGCAGTAGTTTTCAATCGTGGACTGCGCAAAGAATCGGCTTGCCAACTTAAATATTATATAGATAATAAAGAAATTTGCCCAGGACCATCACATTATTGCCTGCTTTTCCTCTTAACATCAAAGTTATAATTTTACATAGTTAGGCAACTTCTCAAATATCTTTCTTTCTAAGTAGTAATCTCATTCAGTTTTTACTAAACAAAGTGACTCCCTTCACTTCTGTTTACTTTTTTTTCGTCTCCCTAAGTCAGTTGAGATCACAGCGGTACTAGAGCATAAGCATATTTTACGCAAAGAATCAATGCTTGAAATATTTAAAACGATGATATAATAATTGCAAGATAAAAAGAACTTTTTATATACCATGTTTTAAAATTTTCTGTTGAATCATATAAACTTGACATTTCTATGTATTAATAAATACTTAAAAAAATTTTTTTTGATGAATTATCCCATCAACTTCAAAGAAAATGATCAAATGCGATAAATGGGATAAAGAGGTATCAAATGCGTAATCAATTGTGTTTAACTTTTCGTTCTCGTCCCGGTCGATAGATGGCTGCACCATTCTACAAAAAAAATTAACTGAAAATGAATTCAATATTTCTTAAAGATGGCTAAAAGTATCAAAAGAAGGTGGTGTCATCGTGTTCTGAGCTATTCTAAAAGTTTCAAATGTCTAGCTAGTCGGGAAGTTAGTTAAAACTCGATTGCAAGATTTGTACTGGACAAACACACAAGCAAACAAACAAGAAAGCAAGTTAATAAAAACATGGTAATAAAAAAATATATATTTGCAGTTTCATACAAACATTTTAATATAAATGTAGGAGCGAAATCTTTTCACTACATTATATACTGTATAAACCATTAGGCTAAACTAAGAACAAACATTTTATCAGTTAGTAAAGGCCAATTAAGTGGGTCGAGTTTTATACTATGGCTCTTACAATCTGTATTATTCAGATCTACTCCCACGGACATCTGAAAAAGTCTCATCTTAAATGCTTTTCTTCACATATTGCCCCCCCCCCCTTTCTTCTTAAGTGCAATGACGCAGGATGTTACTTGTTGTGGTTGTTTTTGTTGTTTCTAATGCCCCCTGGCCGGAATTCATTCCAGACCAGGTCCATATAGGCAGTGGTCCCCAACCTCCGGGCCGCGGACCGGTACCGGTCCGTGGATCAAATAGTACCGGGCCACCCAAAGAACATTAAATTATTACCATTTTATTTACTGTGGTGTATTTCTCTCGGATTAGTGCGACTTTGTAGGGTTTGTGCCAATTTATACCTTTGTAACAAAAGAAATCTTGTAACTATTTTAAATTGGTTTATTGTTTATTAAACATTTCAAGATTAGGAATTAAAATTGCAGTCATAGGCCCCCTCAGCGGGCCGAGGTAAAATTATCAAACGGTGACCGGTCCGCGGCGATTAAAAGGTTGGGGACCACTGCATATAGGCTAGCGGTCAGAGGGGTGCAGCTCCGGTTTAAAATGGCACCACAATGGTCGAAGTCCCATTTAGCCAGGTGGCACCGCAATTTTGACCTGGCATCCTCAAGAGCAGCATCTGGGGAAGATCGTACCCTCTCCCACCCTCTCTGACCTCATAGAGGACTTTCCAGTTTAGAGATTTAACGTGCCCATATCCGGCTTAGACGCGGAGGTATTGAATGGCGTTGTCGAGATTCGATCCGAGCACCCTCAGCACCGAAAACCGACGCGCTACCACTAGACTACCTCGAGCCCCGGAATGCTACTTATAATTATTATGGCCGAAAAAATTTTATTATTTATTTTTTTATTATGAAGTTTTTTTTTCCAGCATGAATATCTCAATATTGCCAAATAGTTGTTTATTCGAATATCGTAGTGCCACTGTAACACTGGAACACTCAAAGCACACTGCACTAAAAAATTAACAAGGCCTGCTTTGAATTTCAGCCAGTTTCCTCCGCTTACCGTACAGGTGTGTTGAACATTATACCTGGGAGTCTCGCCATAATCCCTTTTAACGAACCACATGAGGTAATGTTTTTTTCCTAAAAACGTATTTAAGATAAAGGTCTGAAATTTCATTTGCTTTATACACGTGGATTGGATATTTTAATCTCGGTAAATAAAAAAGCTTAAATCTCCTAAAAATTCCATTTTGTAAAAATGTATGGGGTGCACTCGAATTTTTTTTTTTACAACATTTTCCAGGTGAGGAAAAAAAATTATATTGCTAGCATACATATTTTTTAGTTCTGGAAATTGTCATGAATAGCTACAATAGATTTTGGGAAAAGTATGAGCTAATAAAAAAAAAGTTAAAAAACATGTTGATGAAAGAGGTTGAAAAAGCACACGTTTGTGGAAAAACTAGAAAAAAAAATCATTTTCATATTAATTGCGAAATTTAAGGCATTGAGAATACGTTTCTCAACTATATTCTGATTGTTTTAAAGACTTTTAAAGATATCATTTTTCTTTGCAATTCTTTTTAATAAAACCTCTCTTTACGCAGTTTAAACAGGAAGTTTGACTTCACAAATTCTCTTGCTCGACAGTTTGACCTATTTACATAAAATGAAATACTTTTCTTTTTTCGATTCTCACTGCTATCATTTAAACATGATGGCGGCCATGACTGAATTTCCGTGGATGCAATGATCAAAAATTTTGTTTTCTGTTATCGTTACCAATTACAATTTTTAAAACTTCTTAAGGTCGTCAGATTTTTTCCGTACAGGCAGTATTGCAACAATATCTGATCAGTATGAGCTCCAAATACAGGTATCGTGGCTGTTAGTACAAGTTCCGGCAAGGAAATGTAAATGTTTATTTTTTGTTTTTTGTATAATATGTGATGCAACCCATAAAAAGTCGAAAACATAAGTTTCATAAGAGATATGGGGAAGGGACGTCGTTCAAGGCTACGTTACTGATTTCCAGGTTTGAACGTCAGTTGATTCTAGTATCATGGTCTAGTATCATGGATACCCATGGGCAACATGGGTGCCTTCTGCGATATGTAGTTTGCTGTATACAGTCGATATAGTCAAAACATTTTAACGTAGGATTACGTTCCTCCATAACGGCCGTCCGGAAAGCAAACTTTCAGATGTCCTGCGTCACAAGTTATAAATTTGGCAGCGCGCCAAACCCAGTCTGTATCGCTTCGGCAAGCAATAAACAGTTAAACAAAACAAGTACCAAAATGCGTCAAAGTTTTCATATATATATATATATATATATATATATATATATATATATATATGGGAACGCTTGCAACGCAGCGCTGAGTAAACGAGGCGACGACAGTGCCATCCCACGGAGAGAGGTGTTATTCGTGAGTTGACCCCTGGATACCGACGCTGACGGTCGTGCGAGTAAAGGGCAGACGGCCCTGTAACTGAAGTTTGGGCAAGACGGCCCCTAGAAGTATATTTGTATTTTCCAGTGACTGTAAGTAAATACGTTACCTTGATACTCAACTTAACTCTTTATGCATATATTAATTTACTACTTTTATATCTAATCAAGTTTAAATATAGATAATCTAAAATTACATGTCGTATTGTGAAGTTATTGATGACTTAAGAATTCGCTTCCCACATATATATATATATATATATATATAGATAGATACACTAGCTGAAAACCTGCACTTCGCTGCGGAGTACATTCCAATTAGATACAACGGTCAATGTATGTAATAAATGCCAAAAAAAAATAATTTATTTATATATATATATATAAATACTACGATCAATGTATGCAATTAATTTAAAAAAAAAAAAAAAAAAAAAGTTTAAAAAAAAATCGCGATATTTTTATAGTCAAAATAATGTAGAAGAAAATATTAAAATTAAATCTAATAGAACATGCTAAAGAATGTAGTACAGTTAATATAGTACAGTTTGAGGAACATATCTTTTACTGCATTTTAATATTTTTTGGATAATGGCTAATCATCTGCCGCATTAGCAAGAACAAAAATTATATTTTTTCTATTCCATTGTTATGATCGTGACGATAAATGAATTTAAAGTACCAGATAAAGAAATCACGAGATCAGAATTTAATAAATTAAATTCTAAAATTCAATCTTTAAAAATTCACCAAAAATCAAAAAAGTAGGTAAATAATCGAAAAAGATTTCATTTTAAAGAGTTCTTAAGATCTTTCTCGTGATATAAATTTTATAACCCTCAAATTATTATTTTAAATGCAAACTTAAAAAATTTTACTTAAACAGCTTAAAAATTTAATTTTAAAAAACCTAAGAAGAATTTTTCAAAAATCTTTCTTAGTGCACCCCTACACTATAAGAGCAGGGTGGCGACAGAACCGGGAATTCAGGGAAATCAGGGAATTCTCAGGGAAGAATCATTTTCTGGAAAAACTCAGGGAAAACTCAGGGAGGTTTCATTTAACTCAGGGGAAAATTTGGAATTTTGTTTTGCAAGTGGCCGTTTCTTTAAATCCCAGCGAAAAGATCAAAACGGGAATTTCCCCTTCTCTTTGTCCCTCGCGGTAACTACCCTACGTATATAAAATTAGCTAAACGTTGCGAATACCACGACCTTGACCTTATTCCGACTGGCTGCTTGATCGA
Source organism: Dolomedes plantarius (assembly GCA_907164885.2). Classification (NCBI taxonomy): domain Eukaryota; kingdom Metazoa; phylum Arthropoda; class Arachnida; order Araneae; family Dolomedidae; genus Dolomedes; species Dolomedes plantarius. The sequence continues at coordinate 100,508,534 of OU015498.1, read as the reverse complement.
GTTTTTTCATAAACAAAGACATCTACTGCAGTCTGTGGCACGTATTATTGTTGTAGTCTTCAAGAATCTTCGATCGTCTGGAGTTTTGGATCTTTCTGCACGACCAGCTACGAATTCCAGCTACTTCGACCACGATGAATTTTTTATTAAAAAAATAATTTCATTTGAATTATGCATCAATACAAGGTAAGAATATATTTTGTTTTCATTTAGAGGTACTCTTCCATTAGCCGGGCGCCAATTTGAAGCAAAATCAAAATGTCGCCAATTTTTTTTTCTTTTTCCATTCCAAAAATGAAAGTGTATTTTTTACGTAAACATCCAGAAAAAAGAGTTACATACATTGTATTTTGTTATATTTAACCTGTAACGGCCGGAAATCCAGTAACCGAAGTCTATCGCGGTGCCGCGTTCCCTAATGTCAATAATAGGCGTTTAGCGCCTGCGGCTTTTAAAAATACTAACGGCCGGAAAAGCCTGTAAAAGTTAAACATCCGGTTCCAATTTAATCAACATTTAAAAAATTCATTTTATTTCAAAAATACGTAAATTTGACGATTTTTGCGACATTTTGATTTTGGTTCAAGGTGGCGCCCGGCTAACGGGAAAGTACCAATTTAGATTATGCATGATTTTTTAATATATATGTGTTAGAAATTCTTATATATTTTCGCTATGTTAGTAAGTAGTTAAATAATGTAAAATTTTCAAGGCTAAGCTTCCTTGTCTGTGTCATTTATTGCCAAGATGATTTCGCGCCAATCCTTGCGGCGCGGCTTGTTCTGCTCCCCTCGGGTTTGCTTTGGTTTGGAACGCTACTGTCAATTTTTGCTACACGAGAGCTAATTAGACCGGGAACTACAGCTTAAAGCTGATTCCGAAAGGCAACAAACATTCATGCAAAGAGTGCCGCTCGAACCCGGTAACGTAGCGAGCATAACTGGCGCCCGGGCCACGATACCTTTTTGGTGCCCCCTTCCGAAAAACATATAGTAATATATATAGAATTAGTGAAAAGGACCATTTGGCGCCCCTCTGTAAGTGGCGCTCGGGGCATAATAGACCCCCTCTCGCTACGCCACTGCTCGAACTCCGACTTTCGTACCGAAAGCCAACTCCTTAGGTATTTGGTCATCGTCCGGCTAAACTCCCCTCGGGAGAGCCACCTCGATGAGCTACGTCACAAGAATTGCTGTAATAGTAAGCCGGCCGGTTCAGAAGGGTCAAACGTCAGTACACTGATTTTTTTCGCACTTCCGGGTTTTTGCACGTGTTCTTGGTAATTGATTTTCTAATCTGATTCTGTTTAGTTTGCACACTTCTTTTGGACAATATAGCATATTTATACATTTATATATATATATATATATATATATATATATATATATATATATAATATACATTTATATTAAATTGAAATAGATTGCTTAGATTTTTTGCATAAATATTTTGCACGTGTCATTAATTTTTTAGCCTGATTTTCTTTAATTTATATTTTTTCTTTTAGCTAAATATATTTATACATAGCATATTTATACATATATACAGCATAATATAGTAATATATAATATATTTATATTAAATTGAAATAGATTAAATTAGATTGTTGAATTTATTAATTTTATTTGAAGTGATTAGGATTGTCAATTGAATATTATTTTAGAAAATTATTTTTGCTTTATGAAAAAAATTTTAATTTACAAGTAAGTTTTATTTATTAATAAATTTCTTTATACTCTTATTTTATTGAAAAAGATTACTAAATAAGCTATGTTGTATGTTATCGGTAATAAGCAATGAGAAGTGGCTGTTATGCGTTAATGTGAGGTTTTATTTACAGTTAAATTTAATATTGACACATTCATATTCTTTTAAATTTATTCCTTGCATCTTATTATTTCTCTTTCTTTTTTTTTTTTTTAGATAAAAAAATGTCACAATTTAAGAGCTCATTTCAACAGCATTGGAAGTCAAAGTTCACCTGGCGCAGGGAGGTACCAGGCAATAAGAACATAGCCTTTTGCCAACTATGCCAATGAAAGTTTAGTTTGAGCAATATGGGTTTACGAGCAGTGAGAAGTCATAAAAGCATAATATGAACAGTGAGAATGAAAAAGATGTTTTATTATCAGGAAGTGTTGGCAGCTACTTTGCATCATCCAAAACACCTACTTTATCTGATTCTACAGATATAAATGTAACCTGTCAGAACAAGTCGAAGGATATAGATACTATTGCTCCAGCTTTTCTTGAGGCTCAACAGAATAAGCAGTCATGCAACATAAAAAATTACTGTTTAAAACAAAATGTTACAGAAGCTGAGATACTGTGGTGCTTGCAATCTATAATGACACATAAGTCATTACGGTCTGCGGAGAAAGATTTGAAATGTTTCTCCAGGATGTTCCCAGATTCTGATATCGCCAAAAGCATGCAATTGGGCCGGGATAAAATGGCATACGTAATTGTTCATGGTATTTCACCACTTTTTGAGAAAGCCTTATTAGAAGAGGTTCTTGCTTCTGAATATTTTGTCATAGGATTTGGTGAATTCCTTAACAAAAATCTCCCCAAAACAACAGATGGACCTGAATGTGCGGTATTGAAAAGCAGATGAAGTTGGGGTAAGAACTTGTTATTTAACATCGGTATTCCTTCAGCGGAGTCGTGCTTCTGATTTATTAACTGCCTTTTTAGATGCTATGAAGAGTTTTGATATAAAAAATAAGCTTCTATGGCTTTCCATGGATGGTCCTAATGTGAACTAGAAGTTTTTTAAAGACATCTAAGATAACATAAGAGATGGAAATGGAGGACCAGAGATTTTAAACGTTGGGTCCTGTGGGCTGCATGCAATAAATGTTGCATTTAAAACTGGAACTGTGGCGACTGGTTGGAAAATTTTAGAATTCCATAGATCATTGTACTACTTATTTAAAGATTCGCCAGCAAGAAGGTCCAAATACACCTTATATTGAAACTCAACCTTATTTCCCTGAAAATTTTGTTCAGTGAGGTGGCTAGAAAACTCTGAAGTTGTAAAAATGTAGTTTATTAAATGTTCAATCTATAACTTAATATTATCTATCTATTATGGTATACAATAAAAGTATTTTTTACTTGTGTCAAGTGTCAAGTTTATCATTATAGCCGGGGAATTGCTCTGCGAACGGACGAGGAAACTCAGGGAATTTCATGAAAAACACTCTGGAAATCAGGGAAAACTCAGGGAACTTTTTGCTTCAGTTTTTGTAGCCACCCTGAAGAGGAATCGCCATGCAAAATTTCAGTCCTTTAGGTCCAGCGGTTTGGTCTGTGCGTTGTCTGTCAGTGAGTTACGGAACTGTTTTATATATATAGATATATACATAACACATACATACATATACAAAAGAGGTAAGCAACGATAAGTAATCCTACGTTAATAACCCGCGGTAGTTTCGTTAGAAGAGACTACCTGAAATTTTTTTTCTCTAACGCAGTTGCACCTTGTGGTGAGACATTCGCCTTTTGCTATTCAACGATGTAAAAAAAACAAAAAAAACATAGTTATAAAAAAATCGCGATATTTTTATAGCCAAAATAATGTAGAAGAAAATATTAAAATTAAATCTAATAGAACATGCTAAAGAATGGTGTACAGTTAATATAGTACAGTTTGAGGAACATATCTTTTACTGCATTTTAATATTTTTTTGGATAATAATGGCCATTTAAATTTAATTTTAAAAAACCTAAGAAGAATTTTTCAAAAATCTTGCTTAGTGCACCCCTACACTATAAGAGGATCACCATGCAAAATTTCAGCCCTTTAGGTCCAGCGGTTTGGTCTGTGCGTTGTCTGTCAGTGAGTTACGGAACTGTTTTATATATATAGATATATGCATAATACATACATATACAAAAGAGGTAAGCAACGATAAGTAATCCTACGTTAATAACCCGCAGTAGTTTCGTTAGAAGAGACTACCTGAAATATTTTTTCTCTAACGCAGTTGCACCTTTTGGTGAGACATTCGCCTTTTGCTATTCAACGCAGTGTTGCTGTCTCTTTATTATGGGATCATCACCATTTGGGCGAGCCAGCATTGATCCCTATGAGGGGACAACACAGTATCAAGACCATAGTCGGGATTTGAACCCAAGCCCATTGCGCGGAAGAGTACGACGCTAACCACTATACCATGTGGGCGGCTATAGTCAAAACATAAAAGTTGAAATATAATAATATTGTCAAAATAAAATCAGTCAATAATCTGATTTTTTTTAAACTCTATTTTTAAAACGATGTATACCTGATTTTTGTTTCTGAATACTTCCAAAACTCTGCTGAATAAGATAGATTAAAAATCCATAAATCAATTTTCCCGACTTCCAAGTACCTTTCCTGGGTTAAGATTGTTCCCGTTGATTCAAAGAGGTTTTTGCAGAGTTTTAACTCCTGAACTGCATACAGTACATCTTTAAAGTTTCGAAAAGCTGATAAATTATCGACCCGAAATATTTTTTCATTCATACAGTTACTGTCAAGTATCTATATCAAAACTCAGTAGCTTAATAACTTAGAAAAAAAAATAAACGCTTGTAGTTGTATTTTAGAAAATAGAATAAAATGCCCCAATTGGTATTAAAAAAAAGGGATATAGTACTTTTTGTTTTCTTTTTTTATTCGTTTATTTTTTTACCTTTGTTTGGAGGAAATATTAATAAGTACAGCTCATATTCAAAATATTAGAATAATTACATTTTTTTACAAATTGAAAATATCGTTTGGTAATTTAATGTCTTTTAATGCAAATATGCAAACGATATTTTTATTAAGAACTTATTGTTGATTAAACTTATTTATTATCTTAAAATTAATATCATTTTTGAAAAGATTAATTGAAAAAAAAATTATTTTGAAAAGTCAAAATATTAGAATATTTATACAAATGGTTCAAAATATTAGAATATTTCACATTAATTCTCCTTTAATTATCACCAATTCATAACTGGTGGCATCATTGATTAAATTCAGACGATTTTATTTAAAATCAGTATTCTTTTTGCAGTTTGTTTGCTTTTTCGTCTTAAAATGGGTCGTGTGAGTGATATTCCTGAATCTATTAAACTTCGTATAGTTTATTTGTATCGGCACGGTAAAAATCAATGTTATATAGCGAATTATTTACATTGTTCGCAATCAAGCGTTAGTAAAATAGTAACACAATATTCAAAAAAAGGAAAATTTCAAAATAATCGCCGAAATGGCGGCCGAAAATCAAAAACATCTACTAGAGATGACAGGAAACTGAAGCGTATAGTTAAGAAAAATCGTTTTAAAAGTGTGCGATTCTTGCACCGAAAATGGAAAGAAGAAGGAGTTGAAGTTTCTAAATCGACAACATTAAGACGTCTCCATAAATTTAAGTTTGAATCTCGTGTACCGAAAACAAAACCTCTCATGACTGCAAAACAAAAGCGTATAAGATTGAATTGGTGTAAATAAAGACGTTTATGGTTAAGAAGATTGGAAAAAAAATATTATTTAGTGATGAAAGTATGTTTTGTGTTTCATATGGTAATCAAAGTATTCGAGTTTGGAGAATGAAGCAAGAAGCATTTGATAAAGAATGCCTTAAACGTTCGGTAAAATTTGCTGCTAGTGTAATGGTTTGGGGTTGCATGAGCGCAGAAGGACCTGGAAAGTTATGCATCGTCTACGAAAAGGTTAACTCTCAGATATATCAAGAAATTTTGGAATATTACATGATTCCATCATCAGAAGGTTTATTTGAAGATGATTTCATCTTTCAACAAGATTTAGCGTCACCGCATACCTCGGTGTCAACTAAGAATTGGTTCCGCCTACGTAAAATTAAGGTACTTCCTTGGCCACCAAACTCACCAGACATTAATCCCATCGAAAACTTATGGTGTATAATGAAGAAAAACTCAAAGAAAATCCTCCTTCAAGTAAAACTGAGTTAGTGGCACGTATAAAGTCTATTTGGGCTAATATTGATAGAAATGTTTGTAAACACCTTGTATATAGTATGCAAGATCGATTGTACGCTGCTATTAAAGCTAAAGGGGATGCTACAAAATATTAACTGCCATTTACTTCCTATTCATGAGGTAATATTTTTGCTTAAAATAAAATATTCTAATATTTTGAACCAATCTAAATTGTATTCTAATATTTTGATGTGTTTCAGAAAGCTGTTGTATACCTAATTTATTGTATTTTATATTTTGTAAATGTTAAAATCTTATCTAAACATTCCAGATTTAATTTATAAGAAATTTAATTGCATTTACTTAGCATCAAAAATAAATAAATGGAAAATAATTTCTTTCTTATTACTTTTTCTCAATTATTCTAATATTTTGAATCTGAGCTGTATATATCAAAAGACTCATTATATAGCTCTCGATTTTTTTAGATGAGAAGTTTTGAAATAAGGGAATATGTGAAAGTATCAGTTCTTTTAAAAATTTCGTGATATCCTATCGTCACAGTGTAAAAATTCCAGATTCAAAGACACTTTCAAGAATTTTTCTTATATATGTTTTCCGTTCTGGGGTCTCATAGTTTGAATGATGTGCTTGCTCTCTGCAAATATCTATTTTGGTGTTAAAAGCTCTAAAAACAGCTAAACTTCTGCGTTGTAGATGCTACCCATCGCTTGATGGCTAATATAGGCCCTAAATTGGGGTTAAGGATATTTACCACAGTTCTTGAACGTAGGAGGAAAATTTGGTGAGATTCGTAAAAAAAGATGTTTTGAATTTAACAGATATTTACTTGTATATGTTATTTGCTTTGAAATACACAACTGTGTATTCACATAGCCTAAATTTAACTCCATTTAATGACAGAAATATAAGAAATGCAAAAAATCTAATACGGGGATGGAAACAGAGGCTTGAAGATCTGTTATCCTTCGAGCAGCTGACAGAAACATTTTTTAAAGAAAAATTCCAATAGTTTTCAAGGATGACAAAGTGCATGGCAAAACCGTTCGTCCGAAAACGGGTAGTATGAATAATTAGCATAGAAAAACATTATAGGGGCGAAATTTGCAATATTAAATTAGGTGTTGATTCTTTGTTTCGAAATGTACCATGCAGTTTCTTTAAGTAAAACAAATAATTTTATAAAACAATAAAAATCAAATTTGATCTCTTTTTTTTTTTTTAAAGAAAATCTTAGTCTTCAAAATTTAAAGTACAGTGGTACACCGGTGTTCGTCGTTAATTGGTTCCAGAAGGCACGACGAGTACCGAACGAATTTTTCCCATAAGGTATAATGTAATTTGAATTAATTCGTTCCTGAAAACTAGACATTTCGAATTTTACTGGGCAATTTATAAATTTATGGGGGTTATTTTTATACAAAATCTTTTAACTAGACAGACATAATTAAAAGAAATTAGATAAAACAAAATAAAATTTATCTTCCCTCAACATGTGTTGAAAGGAATTGATGGCCTAATGAGATAGGGCGAAGTAGAGGAGGAGAGGGGTTATTGCTTGGGGAGTCTCCTTCCAATAAAACATCAGATGCTTTTAACACCACCGATCCCTGTTGTCAGACACAGGTATAGGGAATCTCCCTACAAACGTATGAAGAGAAACTTGCTTCCGCACACGTTTCAAAATGTTTCTGAAGTGAGACATTGTTTGATTTTATTAAACAAGTCTACATTTCGGCTTGCTATAGCTTTGTCAGGGTGACACTCGAACAAAATTTTGTAATTCAAACTATTTCGGTCATTCTTTCGTCCGGAGGGACAGGATGCGGGGGCGCCGTCTTTTTTCGTACATGTTTTAGCATGTGTGACGAGTACCCAGCAATCAATGCTTTCCGCTGTTTACCTACTGAAAGCCTGCATTAGAGGGCGTGACCCCGGAAGTGCAGTTTGACTACTATTCCTATGGCCCTATGGAGTACCCAGCAAACATCGAGTAGTATCGAGACATTTTTTTCGCGTCGAAATGCGACGAGCACTGTAGAAGAAGAGTAACGAGGTATGACTGTATATTTATAACTGTTTAGTCCTAAAACTCCGAATTGTGTGTCTGTAATTCAGTACAGCGAAAACAGGCCATGTTATTAAGAATACGACACATCCTATTTATAAAGAAACAGAATTTTTTTTAAAAGTTTCATTAAAATCGATACACGGGTTACCGAGTAATGGGGTTTTTAAATTTAAATTTGTATTGTATAATCATCATTAATTTTAATTCAGTGGATCCATATAGAATTCCTCTATGACTACTCTGCCGCCTGAAAAATAAATCGCTTGCTTAAGGCTGCTATGTACTAACCCCATTGGATTCGCTCACCTCAATGTTAACCTATGGAGAAAATTTGTCCATGGATTGCCGACTTGGATTCAAAGATTTTTTTAAAACAAAATTGTACTCCGTCATAGAGAAAGAAATTTTACATTTGTGCACACTTTTCGTTTTTTTTTTTTAATGCAATTAATATTTTAAAATTGAAATTATTCGGGGAAAAATCTGGTATAGTGTGTTTTAAACGCTCATAAATTCTTTCGGTGGACGAAATTTATAAAATGAATCCTGTAGCGCTTTGCAGAAAAGTTCAGGCTATCTGACAATACCAATTTTATTTGATTATCAGCATTTATGTACCTGTAAATGGTTGACAAAAATATATTTTAAATAAAAAATTTGGGGGCAGCGCTTAACCTCCCTATAGAGAGAGAGCCATTGCAATCCCTCAAAATGGCAATCTTAAGGGGGGTGGAATTCTCGAATTGTAAACTGGACTCCTCCCACCACAATAGTCTGCAAGAAGAGGAAAAGGGAAATACTATTTTTTTCCTAGTATATAGCAGCCTTAAAAGTTTCATTTTCAGAAAGACGGAGCTTGATTTGTTCTATGACTGTATACGTGGCTCTTAACCAAGTGAGAAGGAAGGAAGGATTTATTCTTAAATAAAAAGTCTAACGAAATGATATGTTATTATAACTTATCTCAATATAAACCTTGATTTCGGTAGGTACTGAAAATAACCTGAGTTCTTCGTAAGCTGTGTATTATGGGATATCAACATGTAAAAAAAAAACTAACAAATACCGTGTTTTGAAAGGTGCTTCGTGTCGCTTTGCTTAAATAGAATTCAGAATCAAAGTACCAAACGAACGGCACACATCTGAAAAATGTTTTAATATACTTTATAAAATTATAAAAATTGAATGTCCTCAGAAAAACTGAAAAAAAATCAGGATAAACTGTCATCAGAGGGTATGCCACACCCCACCCAGGAACCATAAAATAAAGGAAAACTTCCATTCCTCTATTTCCTGAAAAACGAAAATTTCTCCTTCAGAAAATAATAAAACAAATCTAGGAATTGATTCTGGTTGCGTCACTTGACTAAGAAATCTCTAAAAAAAGTATTATAATCAGATTCACATAATTTTCGAAATTAATCGTTGGAAAAACGGCATAGTTTCGAGTCGGAAACCTGTCCTATTTGCTTAATCCCGTCTGCACACGGAGCAACTCAAAAGAAACTGATAACTGACTCAAATCACAAACCAGTCCGTGATGAGTCGCAACCTATGTAATTGAATGGAGCCACGCACACGACGCAAAGTATTATAATCGAATACCCGTCCGACGGGTTTGTAACTAGTTGCGTCGTGTTACCAGTTGCAACTCAAAAGAAACTGATAACTGACTCCAATCACAAACCCCGTCCACACAACCCGTCGACCGGGTTTGTAACCAGTTGCGCCGTGTGCGTGGCTCCATTCAATTACATAGGTTACGACTCAACACGGACTGGTTTGTGATTTGAGTCAGTTATCAGTTTCTTTTGAGTTGCTCCGTGTGCAGACGGCCTTAATCTCACCTTACTTTTTGAAAGCTTCTCTTCCGCATGTCTTTCATTTGATTTTTTTAATTATACCGTAGGTTGAAAATAAATTAAATTAAAAAAACAGCTTTTTATATCGATTATCATGACGCTAATGAAAAGCATTTTTGTTAGACATTTATGTATCTGATTTGGAAAAAAAAAGCTCCAAGTAATACTACTTGGTTTCAAACTGAAAAGATGGTAGAAATGTAATAAATAATTAGTTTTTAAATTCCATAAAAGACCCTGACTTCAATACTAATGCTATATATCTGTCTTAATCATGCATCTCTCTGCTGTCTTTCTTTTATTTTATTTTTTATCATAGAACATGCTTTTACGAAGGTTTTCTCATCAAAATCGTTACAGGATGCAAATGCGACATGCAAAGAACAAAGTACGTATGTTCTGTACATGGTATGGTAACATATAATTACTGAAATATTGTAAAAAATTAATTTTATTATTTTCTAATTATATTATTAATAAAAATAACAAATATTAATGATTAATAATTTATAATAATTTATACTACTGACAAAAATAATTTGGCAGCAGTCGAGGTGAGATGAATTGTTCCGAGGGGGAAAAAAAAAAAAAGACGATTTTTATGAGAAGGCTTTCGCAAAAACGTATAACACGCACTCCGAATCTACATGCAAAAAGTAATGACCCGACCGCTACACTCGGAAAGATTGCAGTAGTGATCTTTTGCAATTCCAACCTCTGTTTAGAAATACAAAAAAAAATCTAAAAAATTCTTCGTAGAGCATTCTTACCAGATTTCTCATAATGGACAAATTGTTATACTTCAAAATTCATCCAACTTTTGTAACTAGAACGGGAAAAATCAGTATTTATATAAATGATATTTCAACCGCCAGAATCAGTTCCACCGGATGCGCTAAATTCCAGTGGACGCGTCTAAGCCCGAACTAGAACACTGACTTATCAAAATTATGCTCTGATTACACTAGACCGCCCTTTTTAATCCTATCTCTGTCAGTGCTGGGCGTTAGGAGAGGTATCATTTCGTCGATATCGGATTATGACAGATACCTCCCTGGAGCATGAAGGAAAGTATTTCAGGTCAAATGATTATCGAATATATTTCGGCCGGTACCTGAAACATGATTTATAATTGCTGTCTTTAACATCTTTTTTTTTTTGTCAGTCGTGGAAAAATATCTAAAATGGTCCTCACTGGAAACTTATTTGATCCAATGAATTTCGTTTTCCCAACTGGCACATTCGATATTCTTTATGATTCCTCGAAATATATATATTTTTTCCTTCTCTCTGGCTATTATCCGTAATCGATATCATCGTAAAATATGTTTTGCGAAAAGGTTTTAGTGAAGTTTCTTTTGATATCGACGAAAACTAGCACACCGATTAAAGGTTAATCGACTTCCTGGGTAAATAAGTATTTTATCAACATTTATCAACAGAGTAAAAAAGTTTCGCTAAATCTATACACAAGTAACCTTAGTAATGGGTTTGTATTAATTCAAATTTGTATTACATAATCATCATTCATTTTAATCAGGGGATCCATTTATAATGCCTCTCTGCCGACTGAGGGGGGAGGGGGCGGAAGCAAAACCCCACCCAAGAAACTGAATATAGATAGGAAAATAAGGGCAATTTCAAAGCGAATTCAGAAACTCTGAAACGCAAATGTTTTTTGCCTATGAAATAAAATTTCATGAGTAAATTTTTCAAAGAAATTTTGACGTGAGGTTCCGTTATGTAAGGGATGCATACACATGGAAATCCAGCCACGGGAAGGATACCTTCGAAATATTTTCTGCTCGAAAGTGTGTCGTATTTTATATCATGGTAAAAAAATTGATTTAAAACCTAGCGCATGCACTCCGTTACATTTGGAAGTAGTAAATGGCTCGATCCATCGATCCGAGGTCGTGTAACTTTTACGTCCAGAGATCTCGTTTCTCCGGCGCTTTCATATACAAACGTAGAACTAACTGCTATGTTCATAACAGATTTTAGTTGCGCTTAACAACACGCGTAAGGAAGCTGGAATATTTATTGATATAACTTTAAAACCCAGTCTCAATGTGTTTAATCTCTGTAGTCATAAGATACTGCTCAGCCTTACATTTTAGAACCTAAATTAACAGGGTATCTCAAATAATAAAATGTTGTCATGACAACGATTCTGCTTCATTTTCTCACTCGCATTTTTTTTCTTTCCCCTTAAGGCTGCTGTGTACTAACCCTATTCAAATCGGTTACATCAATGTTAACCTGTGGATAAAATGTGTCTACTATTTACAGCTACATAGATGTTGATAATCCAATAAAAATGGTATTTTCAGAGAGCTTGAACTTTTCTGCACTTTGCAACAGGATTCGTTTTATAAATTTCGTCCACCAAAGGAATTTATCAGCGTTTAAAAAAAAACTAGACCATATTTTCCCTCCGAATAATTTAAGTTTTAAAATACAGGGTGTCCGGGCTAAAGGTATCCAAAAGTTATGACTTATTTTTACGGAACTACCCATTAGAATTTTAAAATATTTATTTAAATAGAAAGAACATCTCACCAAGTTTTAATATCAATCATATATTTCGATCACAGTATCATAGATTTCGATGTGTACACCTTTTGTAGCACGACTAAGGTCTAAATGGTAGTCCACTTCTCTTCAAGTGTTTCGTAGCATATGAGGCGTTATTAGACTTTTTTGCTTGGGGATTCATTAAATCCTATGTGTATAAACAAAAAATTGAAACTGTGGATGATTTGAAGAAGCGTATCATTTAAGTAATTCGTGTAATAACTCCTGATATGCTACGAAACACGTGGAGAGAACTGGATTACCATTTAGACGTTTGTCGTGCTACGAAAGGTGCACACATCGAAATCTATGATACTATGATAGAAATCTATGATTGATATTAAAACTTGGTGAGATGTTCTTTCTATTTAAATATTTTTAAAAAATTCTAATGTGTAGTTCCGTAAAAATAAGCCATAACTTTTGGATACTTTTAGTCCGGACACCCTATATTATTTGCATTTTTTTTAAACGAAAAATGTTCCAAAGTGGGAAATTTCTTTCTCTATTACGGAGTACAATTAAAAAAAATCTTTAAATCCAAGTCGGCAATCCTTGGACACATTTTCTCCATAGGTTAACGTTGAGGTGAGCGAATCCAATAGAGTTAGTATACAGCAGCATTAATGGTACAAAACTCTTTTAAATTTTCTATATAAAGCAAGGTTTTATTTCAGCCATATAGGAAAGTAAATATTAGGTAATATTATCTGCTTAAACAACAACAACAAAAAATCGTTTCAATTTCCAATCGCAAAGCTGTCATTTCATGTTGTTCTCTTCCTAAAATTATTCCAAATATTGAATGACTGTCTAGATTTCTCTTCCCAACGATTTTAAATTATCCTTTCGGATTCCTTCGACTCTTGTACTGCCAGTTCTAGATCATACATTAGATAAAAGCAGCCAAGGTTAATGTTGTGAGAGGAAGTCGTAAACTGTACCTAAACATACTCTATTCTTGAACCTGAAACATGGTGTGTAGGAGGGGAAAACGGGTAGAGAGAGAGAGAGGAGGAACACACTAAACGTGATCTTTACCTAGACAAGTTGACCTAGTTTTTTTGTCATGCCATAAAACAAAGCTCTCTCCTAGGAAACGGTAATTTTTCATCCCATCAAAAAATTTATATCATATTATTTAATTTTATAAAGTATTTCGGAAAATTTATAAAGTGATTTTTTAAAATCATTCTTGTTGTTGAGTGAAATAATTTTCAGTTAAGGGGGGTTTATCAATAATCATCAATATACAGCTCAAAACAAGCAAGGAAATAGTTTTAGCAATCCCCCCCCCTCCAAACTAACCAAAATTTAAAAAAATAAATAATAATGAATCATCATTAGCTCTCTTTGATTTCGGCAATGTGATGGAAAATATGACATTAAAAAAATGTCTAATATGCATTGAAACATTTTGAGCTGTATAATCATCAATATACAGCTCAAAACAAGCAAGGAAATAGTTTTAGCAATCCCCCCCCCTCCAAACTAACCAAAATTTAAAAAAATAAATAATAATAAATCATCATTAGCTCTCTTTAATTTCGGCAATGTGATGGAAAACATGACATTAAAAAAAATGTCTAATATGCATTAAAACATTTTGACTAATCCTCTTCTGTAAAAAAAGAATTTATTTAATTTTGTTGTTTGTTAATTATATAATTAAGAATAAAATTAGTAAATAATAATTAACAATAATAATAGTAATAATAAATAATTTGTACTACCACAAACAAAAATACTTTGGATACAGTGTTCTTATCTCAGTCTTGTATAAACGGCGATCGAGGTGAGATGTTTCATTTCCACCACCCCCTAAAAAAACTTCCATTTTGATAGAAAGCTTCCGCAAAAACATGTTATGGGCACGCCGATTCTACCTGTTCGATAAAAGTGATAATTGCAGTGGTGTTTTTTTATAATTAAAACCTCTCTTTGAAAATATTTCTATTTAAATCTTGAAAATTTCATTTACAGGGATAGGCCAATCTCATCAACCTCTACCTAAACCAAAAGGAACATCTCTAGAAAAATTTCAATAATGTACTGTATTTGCGTCCGAAAATCTTTTCCACTCAATTAAGCATAGATTATGCTTTTGCTGTGCAATTGAATTTGTGTATGGTTGGTTCACAATCTATTTATGTTATATTTAAGCCACTTTTGTTATGGCGAAATCAAAGATTTAAAAGTAGCAATGAATAATCCGTCGTTTACTTTTGTTAGTCGTCTGGAGAATTTTTCAGGACTTACAGAAATGTCAGTTATTGGAATTAAATATCATGCTTATTTGGTGTACATAGCAGTTTATAAAACAAAATTTTCCAGGATATAAGTTTTGATAAGTTTATTGATATTATTTTTAATATTTTATGCAATCTGAAAACTGAAAAGGTTTATTCAGTTGGAAAAAAATGTGAATTTCGTGATAACTGCTTCTTTTTAGCGTCTGCATTTATCGACAAGCCCTGGAACAAACTTCTAATTTATTAACTATTTTACGTCACAAAAACATCTTTCCTCAGTATCCTGGTATTAGGAAAGCAATTATATTTATAATAATGTTAAAATTTAATAATAATAATAATAATAATATAGACCCGTGCAGTGAAGAAATTTATTGTAAATTAATGATAATGTATTAACATTTCATATTGAAAAAAAAAATTAACGAAAAAATTCTTAATATTCTATAGGTAAACTAACGCATAAAAATTATTGTTACGTAGGAAGATAAAGGGCACTGATATCTATATTATAAAAAATTATTAGACAGAAATGTGGTATAATTTTCTGTTTATAGGAATGATTTGCTTATATCTACGTCCATTGGCGTGTAAATTAGTCATATATCTATCTTAATCCATATATCTACATGTGTGTGTAATTGATCGATTTCTCCTGTGATATTCCAACTACGTCTTTTAATGGTTTTATGTCCTCCTATAGTATATGTTCTTATATTATACTAACATCGATAACGTTCAAGTACTAGTTTAAAAATCTTTCCTTTTGGTATAGCGAAAAATTTCTCGTTTTTCGAAGTATAAACGAACAAATTGTTAAGAAAACCGATAGCTGCTGGACCATCTTTATACACATAGAAACACAAAAAAGCGAAAAATTCAAGGATACAGCTCGATTTTTTCCCTACAATTGCAAAGTCTACAGACAAAAAGCAAAGTCATATTAAACTCTTTTAGTTTTTAGGACTTAAGTTGTTCATATCCGCGAAAAATTAATTTTGAATTCTCAGAACATGTTCATAATACCCTCATTATAAAAATAATTCAGATTGTAAAGTATGTTTCGTTTTCTGAGAATAATTTACTAGGGAAGCTCAGAACTGGCGTTCAGGCGTAAAATACGCTAGAAAAAAAAACAATTACAATCACTTGTAGATACTCTTTAAAATTTTACGGTGTACCTCTATAACTGGTACAAGTTATTACGTTCATGATTTTTATCATCTTATCCACTACTTTATTAAAGTTGAAAATATTCATTGTTTCTAAACTTATGCATGTGTATAATTTTGAAATGAATTCAATAATTGTTTTCTGAACCAATTTTTTAAAAAGTTATTAAAGCAGGAAAATAGAGTCAATTATGGCGTAAAAAGTGCTGGCAGTCATTAAGAATTGAGGGAAATACGCTATGATTAGCGCATTGAGAGCGAGTTTTAAGGAAAATGTATTTCTTGCAAATTTTGTTATTCCCGTACCTCTGCAGAAAAAAAATTATTTTTGCAAATACAGACACTGGATATTTTATTTATCAATACCATATACACACTATATAAAACAGTTCCGTAACTGACTGACAGATAACGCACAGACCAAACCGCATGACCTAAAGAGCTGAAATTTTGCATGGCGATTCTTCTTATACTGTAGGGGTGCACTAAGAAAGATTTTGGAAAAATTCTTCTTAGATTTTTTTAAAATTAAATTTTTAAGCTGCTTTTGTAACTTTTTTAAGTTTGCATTTAAAATAATAATCTGAGGGTTATAAAATTTATATCACAAGAAAGATCATAAAAATTCCTTTGAAATGAAATCTTTTTCAAATCTTTACCTCCCTTTACAGATTTTTGGTGAATTTTTAAAGATTAATGTTTAGAATTTAATTTTGGCAGTGCGCCAAACCCAGTATACCGCTTGGGCAAGCAGTAAACAGTTAAACAAAAAAAAACCAAGATCCGTCAAAAAAAAAGGGGGGGGGGGGGTAAGCAACGACAAGTAATCCTATGTTAATAACCCGCGGTAGTTTCGTTAGAAGTGACTACCTGAAATTATTATTTTTTTATAAATATAATTTGTTGGTTTTTTTTACATAAATTGCATACATTGACCGTTGAATTTAATTTGAATATTTTCTTCTACATTATTTTGTCTATAAAAATATCCGTTACGATTTTTTTTATAAATATATATTTTTTGCATACATTGATACATTTTGCATACATTGCATACATAAATTGCATACGTATACCGTTTTATTTACCGTTACTTCGGATAAGAAAGGTTCCCAATGGTTGAGAAAAATTTAGTTATTGACGGGGAAAATGATCATCAAACTGTTGTTCCTATTGTAGGAGATGGAGCCTGTTTATTTAGAGCTTTATCTTAAAGCAATTTCCTTATTTTTTTATTGTAATTATCCTAAAATGTACTCCGGGGCGAAGCACGGGTATTCAGCTAGTAATGACATAAATGTTTTATTTGGGCATTGTAATATGGACATTTAATTTATCAAAAGTAATAAAGTATTACCAAAAATAGCAGAAAATGTTATTCCTCTTATAAAATAATGTGTTCATTTAGTCATGCTCTATTTCAATAATCCCCTGATGCTGGTCTCATTTAATAAGAAAAACTCAAGTACATAAATAATGATTCTTCTAGTACAGTGAAACTTCTCTAGACGGCCACCTCTCTAAACGGCCACACTTTGTTCAGAACCGATTAAAGACTCCATAGAGCCAATGTTATGGAAGAAACCTCTTTTTTCCTGCCACCCCTCAAAACGGCCACTTTTTTTCGAAACCATTACTGGCCACCAGAGAGAAGTTTCTATGTATAGGCTTTCGTAATTTTAGAGTTAGCTTTAAATGTAGGCAGACATTCTAGGAGGAAATTCAGTTTCTTTATAATAGAAACTTTTCGTTTAAAAAAAGAAGAAATTCTCATAACTAATTCTTTCCCTTATCTTAGAATACTGTGACAATTAATAAATGTCACAGAGTAATCAAACTTTAGTCTCCTTTGTTTACATCTATTAAGTGTGAAGTACAGAAAAGTGTCTTTAACTCTATCCTTAACCCTTACAGTCGCACGAATTTAACTTGTTTATACTCGGACCTTCTTAAACTCAATAATGAATACTTACCCTGCCGTAGTAAGCAGCCATTGAAGCCGAGAAAAAAAAATGAAGGGAAACTCGTTATGAAAATTGTATTTTGAGTTATTCAAGGTTGTTCATACTTCTGTGGGATGTGGGTTGCTTCTGCGAGAGATGGACTGGGTAGGGTCATCTCTGTTGGTCTACAGCAACGCCACCTCGCGGTGCAGTGGAAAGTGAGGAGAAGTTAGAAAATCAATGAGTTTTTATGACAGCGCTTTCGAGTGAGCAGTGAAGTTGCAAGTGTTAAACATAGAAACGGCCCATTTAAAATAATTTGGCTCATCGTACATTGCTATGTTTATAAACTTTAACAGTTTGTTGGGAAGAGTGAAGGTTTCGTTCGCTTTGGATACATGTGTATGTACATTTCACATTCATACATATATCAACGATCTGTCCAAGCGAAGACTGCGATCCCCACATACACTATACACATGATTACAGATACGATTAGGAGCAAAAGAGAGGGTAGATCGCCTCAGAAGAATGAGCTAAGGAATGTTGTTGAGGTATATTCAAAGAGCACCAGAAGGGAAATAATGGCCACATTTTTCAATATTTCTTTCATATTTTTCCTGATTTAAAACGGAATACGTCTTGTAAAGAACTACAGCTAGAGTAATTCATCTATATATATAAAACAGTTCCATGACTGACTGACTGACAGACAGATAACGAACAGACCAAACCGCTGTACCTAAAGGGCTGAAATTTTGACAGTGCATTCCTATAATGACATGGATAGCCGCTAAGAAAGGATTTTTTGAAATTCCATCCCTAGGGGGGTAAATTGGGACACTTCAATACGTTTGTGGGGAAAATCGTATTCTCTGCGACTATTCTCGGTGTCTCTTCTATGTGCGGATCTCCGTTAAAAAATGGTTGAGGAAATTTTGGTAATTGACGGGGAAAATGTTCCTCAAACTGTACTATATTAACTGCACTATATTTTTAGTATGTTCTATTAGATTTAATTTGAATATTTTCATCTACATTATTTTGTCTATAAAAATATCCGTTTCGATTTTCATTGTAATTATCCTAAAATGTACTCCGTAGCGAAGCACGGGTATTCAGCTAGTTTTTTATATAATTAGGGTCTTGGAGACATACAAGAGTTCAGGTTTTAAGACCTAAGGTAGCTAACAGAAGATTGTTTCGTTTCTCTTTCCGAGCGTATAAACTAAGCGAGATCTTATAAAATAAACGTATCAAACTAACAACTTGGAACTACACAGACCTCCTAACAAGAGATCACACCACATAATGGAACTAAGTGTTATTCTCACTCAAACTCACTACTTATCGACAGCTGAATTACCGATGCGAGGAACTAAACTTGGCTTTATTCAAATCTTAATTCCTCTATCTCGCTGGTTTCAATTACATTCGACCTTAGTCTGCATGGCTTCTGGCCAGCACCTTCGAAATATGAAAGGCTCCTCTTCTTTGGATAGGCAAACTCTCTCTCTCTTGGCTGCCCTTTATAGCATTTTTTAAAAGATAAGTGACTGTTACTTGCGCCATTTTCCCTAATTAGTGTACTATGATGTTTGGTCGCGTGCTCGGTTGAGTGTTGTATGAAGATTTGTGAAAGAAATAGGACAGAAAGTGTTATTTTAAAGTGAACTCATAGTTAACGGGTTGGAAACAAAATAATGATAATAATGATGATGATGATGAAATACCTGCCCCCCCCCGGGGTGGCCTGGAAAAAATTTTAATGGCACCAGGGGATAGTGTTGTTTCACCTATTTGGTGGCACCATTGAAAACAACTAACGATTCTCACGGATTATAGCAGAATATCTTTATTGACAAATGTCCCTCATTAACAGACATAATGAAAAACCTCCCATTCTTTTTCAAATTTCCTTTCTAATACCGCAAAATAAATGCTTTACAGTGAAAGCTTACATGTAACTTTCAGTTACTATACTTTTTAATGTAGTTTCTTTTATATCATTAACTTTTGACGCACGGATGATTATAACGTGTCTAAGGAATTGTTTTCACAATCCGTAGAGTCACTAAATGACTCTGTCCCACTCACTTTCTCCGGAGATCAAAATCAGGTGGTCAGACAGACCTTTATGAAGTGTACATAGTAAGAGGCATAATTTAAGATTATTTGGCTCTCTTAATTTCAGCCGTTCATATCAAGTACTTAGGTATACATTGGGAGGCACTTCCCACTCATGGTGACTTTTTTCTGCTCGGAACTTAAGGCTGCTGTGTACTAACTCTACTGCATTCGCTCACCTCAATGTTAATCTATGGATAAAATGTGCCTACTATTGACAGCTACATAAATGATGATAATCCAGTAAAAAATGGTATTTTCAGATAGTCTGAATTTTTCTGCACTTTGAAATATAATTGAAATATAATGTAATTTTATAAATTCCATCTGCCAAAGGAATTGGTGTGCGTTTAAAACACACCATATCAGATTTTTTTTCCTGAATGATTTCAATTTTAAAATATTATTTGCATTTAAAAAAAACGAAAAATTCCCCAAGGTGTAAAATTTTTTTCTCTATTACGGAGTACAGTTTAAAAATAATCGTTAAATCCAAGTTGGCAATCCTTGGATAAACTTTCTCCATAGGTTAACATTGACGTGAGCGAATCCAATAGGGTTAGTACACAGCAGCTTTAAACTTGGCGAAATTATGTGCAAATTTTTACATACATGATACATTAGATTTTTTTTATTAAAGTACCATTAAATCGCCGTTTTGAATTTTCGTTTTTAAGTTGTTGAACATTTACAGTTTGGCAACATCCCCTCCTCCAGCATGTACATAAAGTCCCTTCCTTATCTAGCACGTCTCACTTTAACGTGCAAAAACTGCCCGCTTTCTATCTGTTTGTACGTGTACGGAGGTGTACGATGTTTGAGAAAATAAGCACAATGGACTGCAAAACCAATAAAAATTTAATAGCGAGGCATTGTTTGCCATAGTGTTGCAGGAGCTCCTTGATAGCACCGATACAGAGTTCGTTCTGATTTATACTTGGCGCTAGAGGGCGTACATAGACAAGTGGGTGGAGGCGTTACGTCATACATTATTACGTAACAGTACGACACCTTTGAATTTTGTCTTCAAACTTCCCAATGTCATTCAAATCCCGTATTCAACTAATATGACAGAAAACAACAGAGGCAATACTATGGGCACTAGTAAACATTCTGCAATATGAAATGAAATGTACTTGCCTAGAAGTATATTGTAACACTGCAATAGTTAGCAAAACGCGAAAGCTAATTTAATAGAACGTCCCCACACGTTGTATCTCAGATGAAATACGTAGATATTTGCAATAGTGCTGAGTATCTGCATGGGAATCAATGAATACATAAACCTTGTAGTGGGCAACCTCAAAATTTACAATTCAACAGGTAGTTTAGTCAATTGAACGAAACGTTATGGGTTGCCTATCAAGTACGTTTAAATACAGTTTTTTTCCCTGCCAAATATCTCGAAAATTTCCCACAATCCTACATTTTAGTTATAGATCAATAAATTGTTGTTGAGTTCTTTAAGATAACTTCATCAAATATATAGATAAAATTAATTTAAATTCGCCATGTTTTTCATACCTATGCATGAATATGCAGTTAGTTACCGTATGCACGTTCCATCACACAAGTCATTACGTTCTAGATTGTGATGAATATTGCCTATACACATTAAGTATTTCTCAAACAAAAGCTCTAAGCAAAAGTTTTTTGAAAAAATAAAAGTTTTGATTCAGTCAAACGTTAAGTATAGCCGATCCTTCCGTTTGTGGTTAGGAGAGTTAGCCTAGCTTAACTCTCCGAACACTTAGCTTAACTCCGAGAGTTAAGCTAAGTATACTAACCCTATTGAATTCACTCCCTTCAATGTTAACCTATGGAGAAATTTGTCTACTATTTACATCTACATAAATGCTGATAATCCAATAAAAATTGTATTTTCAGATAGCCTGAATTTTTCTGCACCTTGCAACAAGATTCATTTGATAGATTTCGTCCACCAAAGAAATTTATGACCTTTTAAAACACACTATACCAGATTTCCCCACCGAATAATTTAAATTTTAAAATATTATTCGCATTTTTTTTTAAAAAAAGGAAGAATTCCCCAAGGTTTAAAATTTTTTTCTCTATTACGGAGTACATTTTAACGTAGGATTGCGTTCCTCCATAACGGTCCTCCGGAAAGCAAAATTTCAGACGCTAAAACCTTCCGTGCGTACCTCGCGAGTTATAATTTTGGCAACGTGCCAAACCCAGTCTGTATCGCTTGGCAGTAAACAGTTAAACAGAAAAGTACCAAAATGCGTCAAAATTTTGACATACATACATATATGTATAATTATACATACGTACATATATATAGATACATATATACATCATACATACATACATACAAAAGAGGTAAGCAACGATAAGTAATCCTACGTTAATAACTCGCGGTAGTCTCGTTAGAAGAGACTACCTGAATTTTTTTTTCTTAAAAAATCTCCAAACTCAAGTCGGCAATCCTTGTACACATTTTCTCCGTAAGTTAACATTGAGGTGAGCGAATCCAATAGAGTTCGTACACAGCAGCCTTAAAGATTCATACCTTTTGTAGTTGTTGTAGATAAAGGCAATCAAACAGATAAATCTGATTACATTATTATCATAAACAGTGCTGTATGGTAGCTCAAATATTCAGGATTTTTATTTTGTCGAATCTCTAATCCCTGACATTAGAATTGCAACACTGTGGAGAGATATTTTTGTTCACCCTTTTTACCTCCTGAGTTTTTCCTCTCTTGTCATTTATACCGTGTGATAAAGCGACCTAAAATGCTGCAACTTCATTTTCTAATCTCTACTATCAGAAAATCAGTCAGAAATAAATAATGGACCATTCTTAATTACAGTTGTGTTGCGTGTTGTTTAATTGCAATACATCAGCCTTATAATTTACAGATTTATCTATAGCAGGCATATTGCCCCGTATATAAATAAATTTCACCATTTTCGAACATAGACTTATTAGATTTAGATTATCACCAGAGTCCGGTATGTCTACAAAGCATTCGGTACACTTAAAATCATGTTACATATATACAGTCATGAACAGATTTTAACTTTTTTTCCTAATTAAAAGCTTGGTAAGCTCGTTGCCGGTAACGGCGTTCATAATTTCATCCTTGGCGAACCAGCGAGAGCCTCTTGGACCAGGACAGCGGCTTGTATGGCACATCCCCAAAACAAAGTAACTCCAGATCCACCGTGGCCGTAATTGTGGACCACCTGGAAAATAATCAAAACAAATTTGATGAACAAATTTTAGTAAGATTTTGCGATTCAATTCATTTTTCAATCCCACTCTCGGAAAATGGGCGTCTTTATGGCTAACCCTATTGGATTCGCTCACCTGAATGTTAACCTATGGAGTAAATGTGTCCAAGGATTGCCGACTTAGCCCGTCTGCACACGGAGCAACTCAAAAGAAACTGATAACCAACTCAAATCACTAACCAGTCCGTGATAAGTCGCAACCTATGTAATTGAATGGAGCCACGCACACGACGCAACTGGTTACAAACCCGTCCGACGGCCTTAGATTCAAAGATTTTTTTTTTATTGTACTCCGTAATAGAGAAAAAATTTTACACCTTAGACCATTTTTCGTTTAAAAGAATGCAAATAATATTTTTTAAATTTAAATTATTCGGGGGGAGGGAGAAATCTGGTATAGGTGTGTTTTAAACGCTCATCAATTGCTTTGGTAGATGAAATTTATAAAATGACTCCTGTTTCAAAGTGCAGAAAAGTTCAGACTCTCTGAAAATACCATTTTGATTGGATTCACAGCATTTATGTAGCTGTAAATAGTAGACACATTTTCGCCATAGGTTAACATTGAGGTGAGCGAATCCAATAGGGTTAGTACACAGCAGCCTTAAACTATCTTAGTAAAAATCTTGCATTATATGGATACTTTGACCATAAAGTACCTCAAATATTCTTTGTTGAATTATAAGAAAATTGTATGAATGCTACAGAAATTTATAGAGGGCAATTTGGAGCCAAATGTATACCTATAAATTAAACGCAATTTCAAAGTCAGGGTTGAGTTCCTGTTTTTTTCCCCTAAAATCCACCATTCATCGTTTAAAGACAAACATGGAATGTTAACCCGTTAGTTCGACTAGTTTATATACTCATTGATATAATTACTCCTAGAGAAACGTACTTCGGAGTTTATAGGCCTGACGATGGCAGCGGTATTAGAGTCTGTGGGCTCGATTCCCACTACTGGCATGGATGTTTATAGCCCTTCGAAATGGGCTTTAAGGCTGCTGTGTACTAACCCTATTGGATTCGTTCACTTTAATGTTAACCTATAGAGAAAATGCATCCAAGGATTGCCGACTTGGATTCAAAGATTTTTTTTTAATTGTATGCCTTAACAGAGAAAAAATTTAACACCTTGGAACATTTTTCTCTTTTTTTTTAAATGCAAAAAAAAGAGAAAAATGCTACTGGCATCCATGCCACTAGTGGGAGCCCACAGACTCTAATATTATACAATATTTTAAAATTTAAATTATTCGGGGGGAAAAATCTGGTATAGTGTATTTTAAACGCTCATAAATTCCTTTGTTGTTCGAACTTTATAAAATAAATTTTGTTGCAAGTCGCAGAAAAGTTCAGGCTGTCTGAAAATACATTTTCATTGGATTTTCAACATTTACGTAGCCGTAAATAGTAGGCACATTTTCTCCATAGGTTAACATTGAGGTGAGCCAGTCCAATAGGGTTAGTACACAACAGCATTAAGCTGTAGGTCCAGGTCAAATTAGCAAAAAATGACCGTAGTGCTCGCAACCAAGTATTCTGAGTTTATAGCAACCTGCTTACCCTGAAATATTTTAGAATGAAGATTACCTGAAAGTTTGGATCATTTAGGGTACAGAAAGGTACACAAAGGTTTATGTGGGCCTGTTGTTTATTTCATCCCCCAGACGTGATTTTATCGGTAAAGAAAGTAAAGTCAATTACTACCACTATTTGGGTGAACTTGTTCTATATTTACAGGTCTACGACTAAATTTACAGGTCAAGATTAGCAGGAGCTATATAAAATTTTCCATCAAAACATTAATTTTTCATACTTTTTTTACCAAGGTCCTCTTTGCTTCGAATAATAATCAGCGCCCTCTATCGAATTACAGATAAAACTGTCTTAAAATTTATTTTAGACAAATGCAATATCTAAGCCAAAAGCAATGCCGAAACTTCACATTTAACATTTTTTTTAATGTTGTCGTCTTAAGGTGAGTCGATTGGGAAAGTTTTTAATATCCACAATGAAAACTAAGAGTAGCTACTAGTTTCGATTTAATTAATACAGCTTTTGAGGATCAGGGTGTGATTAGGTGTGATTGCGTGTTTGGTCAATTTCAAAATGCAGCAGTATAAGGTGCGATTGTCTCTTTAACAACTCACTGATGTATTTGCGAGTTGTCCATGGAGACAGTCGCATCTTGTGCTTCTCACCTTGACAAAGAAATGTACAAATTAATTCGAAACTTGTTTTCCTTCTTCGCTTTTATTTTGGATATTAACAAGCTTTGTATGCGTAAATTCATTAAAATGGCTTACATTCCACCGAATGTTCGCTAAATAATTTTAATACGAGAAAAGAAGAAACTAGCACTGCCGTGCATATCTGCCGAATTTACCTCAAATTTTCTGTCCTAACTAATAAAGGGCTATAGATACTTAAAAAAAGTAATTCCCAGCGTTCCGAAACATTTTATTTGTTGTTGTTCTTGTTTCTAATGCCCCTTGGCTGGACGGAATTTATTCCAGACCAGGTCCATACAGACTAGAGGATTGAGTTGTGCGGCTCCGGTTTATAATGGCACCACAAGGGCCGCAGTCCGATTTAACCGGGTGCCACCTCAATTTCGACCAAGCACCCCCAAGGGGTGGCATCTGGGGGAGGGGGATCGTACCCTCACCCGCGTTCCTTGACTTCATAGAGGGACTTTCGGGTCTACGGATTTAACGTTCCCATATTCGGCCTACACACGGAGGTATCTAATGGCGCTTGTCGGGATTCGATCCGAGCATCCTCAACACCGAAAGCCGACGCGCTACCACTAGGCTATCTCGATCCCTAATTTATTTGTTCCTCATGCTAGTTATCATGGTAGATGCCTCCATCTGAAGCACCGTTTTAACATTCTTCTCCATTGGCTTAATGTGAATTTAAGAAAGGAACTTTACCTCTAATTTTCCGTTTTCTGTGTTGAGGGTTTGCCTCTCAATTCTAGGCTCTGTTCTACCAGGCCTCAGTCCTACCCATTCTCTTAATATTTCAGCTTTCTATAAGTAAAATTGAAAAATAACATTAATATCAGATTAAATGCATACGTAATGATACCTGTTGTAAATGGCTTGTCGAGCGAAAAATATCTCCTGGTTGTTAAACACTGTAACCACAAGAAACTTTTTACTTTTAATTAAGACTAAACTTTGGAACATGAAATGGTTGCAGTTGAGCATATTGTGGCGTCACTGTAAGTAGGTAAGGCGATTCTCTCTGAGGCGTTGCTAAAAATTACTACCATGGGATCCATAACAAAGAAAGACAGAGTTCTAATTAACAAACGAAAGCCAAATTTTTAAAACAAAAACTCAACAATTTATTAACAAAAAAAAATTAACATTTAAACAGTGCAACATATTCAATTAAAATCCCGTGCAGATTCACAACGTACGGAGCCTAAAACACACATCCGCACAGGCCGTGTTCTCTAGCGTCTCTGTCTACCAGCGAGGGGGTCGGCAAGCGTTGGTGTCAGTCTCTTCGTAGACGCCGAACTTTATTACCTTGCAGAAACGTTAGGATGACAGCTTTACTGGCTGCATCTGTGGGAAAAACGTTTTTTTAATCCCCCCCCCCCGAGTTCCGAATTGGTGGAACCGAGCAACACATTCCTTGAAAAATACGCAGCTGTGTTTCAAGCTCTTGTGGGGTCTCGGGAAAAAATAAGACCATATTTGCAGTACGCTACAATATATAACGTTGAAAGTAATACTTTTGAAAGTAATATGAGATTTTTTCTTTCAGGTTTCTCTTTTGTTTTGTGATATCTAAATTTTCAATTATAGAGAATAGTTCCGTATCCTGTGCTGCTTAGCGCTATTTGGCACAGTTCAGAATGGCACGGTTCCATTGTGTCATATATGGACCATTCTTACGAATGGTCGGGAAACACTCTGAAGGCCGTCCGATAGGACCGAGAAGCGGACTCTGGTCTGCCAAACCCCTAACCGCCATTCTATCAGCTGCAGTATCCTATAGATGTGAGGAAGTGTTGTTTTCAATGACTTTCCTCACTTTGCTTCCCTTCTTCTTTTTGAGTCATCGGCACCAGTTTAATAACAGACTGTTATAACCGGAATTTGAAGCTACGTTTCAGAAACTCAAGGATAATATTCTACCAAATAAATTATGCCAGCGGTATGAGGATATCTTATTTTTCAGCCTCACGCTATTTGTCATTCCTATTCCTCACATATACAATATTGCCAATAACCTTTTGGAACTTACCGTGAAAGGGAAAAATTCCATTTATATCAGGAAATTTATACACTGTTGGACTATCGTTGGATGTAATAACTGTCTCGTTATCTTTATGTTTTGCTATCCGCCAATTTCTAGTGCGTCTGAACTGGAACATGACGTCATTCTTCGAATGAGGCCTTTTCCGGGTAAATGTTTATCAGGCCGGTGGGCTTTAAACCAAGCCTGAAAAGATGTTTTTGTGTGGGGTTTATTCCTAAATACGTCGTAAGGTTGAGCAAATTCTTCTAGAATGTTCCTTTAGCCTTGTGAACACAGTTCCTGTGTTCACAAGGAACTGTGTTCCAATTAAAAGAACTCGTATCTTTCTCATATGAAACCAAACAGATAGATCATCAAGAAATCTTATCCGAATTGCACGGTATGTAGAGCCAGAATATTCTCTTAGTGGTATCAAAACATATCCATCTAATCAGATGAGTCTGAAGCGGGATTCGTCCCTCCACATGACCCTCTTCGAGTCACGAACTACAACAGCTTCTGGCATTCGGGGGAATTTGAGCGTATGAACAATGAATATACCACAATAAGCGATGGCATATATCTTCCAATGGATTGTAGAAGGAACAGTAATTCCTGTGTCTCGGGATACCTCGATTGCAAAGTCTGATACAGACGAGCGAGATCCGTTAATGAGCATATCAAGCTACAATCCTTTACTTTATGCTGTCTGCCTGGTCTAGTCATGGCTATGTTCAGCTGGCACATATCTTACCATTTTGTAATAGGGCCCCGGGTTGCCCAAACTGGTCGGCAGATCTGTACTGTCCGTCCGGCGCCCAGGTCCATACTAAACATAAACCGAATAGGGGAAATAAACCCTCGCCTGAGTTTGCAGGTATTGCTGCGCTGCTTCTGATCATCAGGTTCACCAAGCTTTTGGACTAACGTCCGGAAAGCATTTTTTTCTGAAATACCATTTTGTAATGGAAATTGATTTTTAAATCCCCATTTGAGCGGCAACAACGCGGAGAAGCTGGTTAAACAAGTGGCTTTCCGCTGCCATACCTTCTGTTTCCTCAATGTTGCGGATCATAGATGCCCCACAAACATCTAAAAAAGCTCCCAGGCTATCCTACTTATATCGACACCGATTGCACATGCATCTTTGCATGATTAAATGCACACTGCAGATGGACATTTAATCATGCAAATATAACTTGACTTTCGCGTTAAAAAGTTATCGAATGCATTTGGTAATTTATGATGTATTCCATAAAATTATCTGCTCAATTGAATTATCAGGATTCAGCCACCATTCTATCCCTATCATACGTTTTACCTCAAAGCTTAATTTTAACAAAGGGTGCGCTTAAATTAGAAGTTGATTTACATGAAGAGATTATTTTTGTTACGATTATTAAATGACGTGTACACTAAATTATTATTTTTCTTCCCTACTCAAGACTTAACTGCTTCCATTTCGAGTTAAAATATCTAGTACAAAGGAGTGGGCGCTTTCTGCTAGTATGTATATGCTCTAATAATTATTTAATCAGTGGAATTGCACGCAGTGAATTCGAAATGCGGGAGTCGATTATATATAAAGTGTGTAACCTCTATAAATCAATGAACAAATTTAGCATTAAAATGCGAACGGTATTGCAAAGTATTCTGACTTGCTTTATTCCTATTGTTTTGAATAAGCTGCTCGTGACATGTTGAGTTTTTTATATTTTTTATGTGCTTTTAAATATAGATGGAGAAGCCTCGTTGGGCTTTGAAGATATCTAAAATCATCTAAAAGATCTATTAGATCTTATAACTGTAGGGAAGCTGATTATAAACACCAGGAATTCAAATATAAACCATTTATTTCTGTCTACATAAACGTAAAAAAGCTAAGATTATCAAAGTATCATTCAGTCTTTTTTTTAACCTTCTACTAATTCGCTACCTTTCGTAAAGCTGAAATTAGTGGTTTTACGTATATTTCAAATTAAATTTAGGTCTGGTGTACAGGTTTTATTCCAAAAGGAATAATAACATCCATAAGCTTGTTCCATTTCTCTTAAACATACTTCTCCTAAAACTCATTTTTATGACGCAAATAATCATAACACTATATTTTAGTGATTATTAAGCATAAAACAATATTTTAGTAATTATTAAGCATAACATAATATTTTAGTAATTATTAAGCATAACACAATATTTTAGTGATTATTAAGCATAAAACAATATTTTACTAATTATTAAGCACAACACAATATTTTAGTAATTATTAAGCGTAACACAATATTTTATCAATGTTCCTATTTTTATAGGATTGTGTGCTACATTATAAAAGAAAAAAATTTATATACAGGTGAATTCCATGAAAATTCATGAATTCAGTGGAAAGTTTGCAAAATACAAACGCTGAGCTATTTCCATATGCCTATGTATAATATTTCATTTTGACTCTCGATTATCGAAATGGACAGTGTCGTGACCAAAACAAAACAAAAAATCGATTTTCAGCTCCCAGCTAGAGACACTTAAGTATCTCTAAACACGAAACGACTTCGTTTCAATATTTGCGCTTTGTAGGCTTGAATGAAAGTCAATCGAATCTTCCATTCCAGTGACATTTTGAGTTTCTGTGAATTTTCTGCGTCAAAATCTGCGTTTCTTCAAAACAGATAGCAGTCACGAAAAGTCTATTTATTTTTAGCTTCTATGTTTGGTTAAAGGTACTGGGAAATTTTATTTAGAAGTAAAAAAATCTTTAAATCATGATTTGAAAATGTTCATAAAACTAATTCACATAACCGAATTTGAGTGTGAGTAAAAATCAATAATTTATTCACAAATAAGTTGTTTAAACCATCACTGATTTCTGTTGAGGAACCATACATGTTTTTTACTAGTCTTAGGGCCTGCACTTACAATCCGTCAGTGTTAGTGTTACTCGTACTCACATATTTTAAACCAATCAAAGGCCTTAAAAATTCCATTGCTAATCGTTTGGGGGTTTGTAATTGGTTAAACATATCTCGACACTCTTTTAATTACTTGAGATTGAAAAAACAAATCCGAGCATCCCAGAAATATTAACAACTTTCCTTTTAGTTACTTAGGAATAAACACTAGTTGACATGGCGGGAGCCCGTGTTCATATCTTCGGATTAAAGTTCAGTAAAAATAAAAACAACGGCTGTAAATAATCATCTGGCGTGACGACACAAAGACAAGGTATTTATTCACACATTTTTGCCCGTCTGATTTGAAATCAAAACTAATACTATAGAAAAACAAACACGTTACTAGCAGTTGCCAATCTATGAATACAAAACTATTCAAAATTACGATAACATTTGACTGACATCTAGGCGTGAAAGAATAAACTATAAGTACTTTCAAACACTAGTCCTAATAAACCTCAATTCCCACCTATCTTAATTTAACCTTAATGTGCGTTGAAACTTACTTTGAGGCTCGGAACCAGACTAACACAACCTCTCCATATCGCATCTGAGTCTACGGGATCCACCTCAGTGCTCCAGTTACCTTCTTGGTGCGTGCCTCCGCAAATCACCTCTTCGGAGCTGTTAATAGGAAAAAAAAATATTAGAAATCTGAATTGAGACTGATTGTAAGCGAAATGCGGAGATAGAAGAGAGGAAAAATACGAGGAATGCTTTTACATCTTTTAATTTTGAGATATTTGGTTAATAAATGTTACTATTAAACAGAAACCCGGTGTTATTCCACCAATTCATTAGAGTTGCTAATGAATTGTTACTATTGTTATAGTTTTTACTGTTGTTGCTATTGTTATAGTTTGCCAATGCGGGGCACTTGTCAATGAAGACACTCACACTTAATCCGGGAGAATCGTTGGTTGCTTTCAATAGGAGCATCGTATAGGCGAACCAGCACCATCCCCTGGTGCCTCCTCAATTTTGACCAAACACACCAGGGGCTACATCTGGAGGGGATCGAACCTTCTCTCACCCTCTCTGACCTCGTAGAGTGACTTTCTTATATACGGGTTTAACGTGCCCAAATCCGACCTAGACACTAAGGTATGTAAGGGCGTTCGTCAGATTCGAACCGAGCACTACCGCCCCCCAGATCAAAGCCTAACGCGTTACCACTAGGCTAGCTAGGGCCATTTAGAGAAAAATGTTACTGACAATATTATTAAAGGTTTATCGACACATTATTTGAATAGAACCAGTCGAGAATAAATTTAGTAGTTTTAAGAACTGCGAAGAGACAACTCAACTCGACTCTAGTTTTTTTTTTTTTTTTCTTTCTTTAAGGAAGAAGGAATGATGCGGCCATGTTGGCTGATGTGAGGAGCTCCCTATGACTACATAGTTGTTTATTCATTTATTTTATATGTTTATGTAATGTGCTGCTTTAAAGATCAATTAAAGTTTGGCAGCTAAACAGAAGACGGCCTTTT
This sequence comes from Dolomedes plantarius, assembly GCA_907164885.2. Lineage (NCBI taxonomy): Eukaryota > Metazoa > Arthropoda > Arachnida > Araneae > Dolomedidae > Dolomedes > Dolomedes plantarius. The sequence continues at coordinate 100,476,607 of OU015498.1, read as the reverse complement.
TTGTGTGTGTGTGTGCGTCTTCAAACGTCTCTCACCGCCTTTACCCACTTGTCCAAGATGAAGAATTTCTACTGTAGTGCAATAAACAAGAGTTAAAATTCACGAAAATTAACAAAGAAAACTAATTATATTGAAAATATTACGTATGACAACTTACGTATTACTTTCTACGTTACACATTATTACATCCGTGGTTGAGTGGTAGAAGGTGCATGAAGAAAAACATCAATCTTCTAAAATCTACATTATTTATTTCTACATATATACAGTTTTATTCAAAGAATTATTAAAGATGAGAGCTTACATACGCTCAAACTTTCCTGTTTGCCTGCCACGAGAGTACTAGACAAAACATAGTAAATATTAAACTTACATTGACATGCAGTGCCATCTAGGGGAGAAAATTAACACAAATTTCCCAACACTCCCCACCTGATAATTTGCTAAAATTATCACAAAGAAAAACATAAAATTATATGACATTCATATTCAAAACAATGAAAACAAATATTATGAGAATTCAATTTAAGAGTTGAAATTAAAAGTAACTTAGCAATTATAATAGATAATCTAGTATTAAAAAAAGAAAGAGAAAGAAATTAAAATAGCAAAAAGTTTTTTTTTTTTTTCAGTTCGGCAGTTCCAGAGGATACAAAAGTTGAATAGGTCTTCTAAGTTCAGTGTTTTTAGTTTTTACTTTGCATGACCTAACGAGTCCATCACGACCCTGAAAGACCTCGGTAATGCGACCTAGGTCCCATAAAAACTTTGATTTGTTTGTACCCTCAATGAGTACAACCTCGCCTTCCTTGAAATTTTCTTTAGAGGTTGAAGTGTTGAACACATGGAAATTCTTTAAATTTAACAAATATTGTATTTTCCACTTTGTCCAAAGCTGCTGTAGGAGTTTTGTTTGGTATATCTTGCGTTTAACCAAAGAAACTCTGGACTAATTAGTATTGAAAAGTTCAGCAAAATTGAAAGGATATTTTATGTTGTGTCCCACCAACAAAAAATGAGCTGGTGTCAGAGGTTCAGGCTCATTGGCGTCGTTATAGATGTAGGTTAGGGGTCTCTGATTGAGAACATTTTCGATCTCAGCCAAAATTGTTGTTAGTTCTTCAAAGGTTAATTGAGATCGTCCGAGGATTTTTCTCAAAGGCTCTTTAATTGTTCTCATCAATCTCTCGTAAAAACCTCCCCACCATGGGGCGAGTTCTACGATAAATTTCCATGAAATTCTTTCCGAAGAAATGAAGTCTTGAAGACTTTTATCTTTAACAATTTTATCAAAATAATCGAAATCTTTATTAGCGCACTTAAAAGTTTTGGCATTATCGGAATAAATTATGCGACAGTTTCCTCGCCTTGACAAAAAACGTCTTAGAGCAAATATAAACTTACTTGTTGACAAGTCTGAGACAAGCTCAAGATGTACTGCTCGTGTTACAGCACACGTGAAGAGAGCAATGTAACTTTTCACGACGTCTTTTCCTTCCTTCACATAAACAGGACCAGTAAAGTCAATTCCAGTAGTATATAAGGCGGGAGTTTCATTTAATCTATCTTTTGGAATCTGTCCGGTAAGTTGACTTCCAGGTTTCGCAGAATATCTTCTACAGATTAGACAGTTATGGATGACCTTTTTTACTAACTGCCTTCCTTTAATTATCCAGAAATTTTGACGTATTTTTGATAGTGTCGCAGCAACCCCAGCATGAAGCATTTTATTATGAACATGTAACACTATTAATTCAGTCAATCGGGAATCTTTTGGTAGTAGAATAGGGTGTTTTTCACCTAAAGTAAATTCTGCCTCGTTCATTCTTCCCTTTATTCTAATCAAATTATTTTCATCCAGGAATGGGGCCAAGGAAAAAATGTTAGAGTCTGAGGAAATAGGTTTTTTAGATTTCAGAGATTTAATTTCCTTTGAAAAACGTTCACTTTGGATTTTCCGGATAAAATACTGTTCGGCTTCTTCAAGATCTCGAGCAGAAAGAGGACCGCTTTCAGATGTTACTTTTCTCGCTCTAGCTGCAAATCGTTTTATCCATGCAAAAATTCTCAGACATTTTAAAAAACTACTGTATTTTGTCAAATCTAGAATTGGTTCAGTCAAGGCTACAGTATTCACTGCTACAGTTCGAAGCTCCTTCGAAATCAGCTCTTCATTACAATTGTCATCAGGTCGGTTGGAGGAGCTTTCACCAGGCCACAGGTGAACCGGTTGAGACAACCAAGGAGGGCCTGTCCACCACAAAGAACTCGAAAGGATCATTTTTGCAGATTCTCCTCTAGTAGTAAGGTCAGCAGGATTTTCCGATCCACTGCAAAAATTCCAACACTCAGGTAGAGAGAGTGCTTGTACCTGAGCCACCCGATTTGCCACAAAAGGTTTCCAAACTTTAGACGAACCTTTCACCCAGTGGAGCACTATTTTGGAGTCACTCCAAAAAAATATTTTTTGAGTGAAGGCTGGAAAGATGTTTTGAATATATTTACCTAGACGAGCACCTACGAGTGCTGCCATCAACTCTAATCTTGCTAAAGTTAAAGATTTTAGAGGAGCAACTTTACTTTTCGAAATCACAAAACTAATTTTAATTTTTCCTTCAGTTGTAAAGTATCGGAGGTATGCCACAGCCCCATAAGCCTTAGGGCTAGCGTCCACAAAAATATGTAGAGAAACTTCACTAACGTCTTCTGTTGAAAAAAGTTTACGTTGAATATTGAAATTTTCCAGTTCAACAAGTTCAGAACACCATGTTCTCCACTTCTTTTCTAAGTCGTTTGGCAAGTTTTCGTCCCATTTTAGACCTCTTTGCCACATTTCTTGCATGAGAATTTTAACTCTTATTACAAAAGGACTAATTAATCCGCAAGGATCAAATATTTTAGAAATCATGCTTAGCACATGTCGCTTGGTGATTCCAAATTCCAGGGGATCCCTAACATCCTTTAAATCTAACTTAATTTCATCCTTAATATGATCCCACTTTAATCCCAAGAACCCTTCGCCAAGTCCAAAATCCATATTTTCCTCATACCCGTTTTCACGCCAAAGTTTATTTAGTTCCTCACAGTTAGTTTTTAATTTTCTCAATTTGAATCCAGCGATGCGTAATATTTCTATTGCCAAAGATGTTAACTTATAGGCATCCTGAGCATTTTTAGCTCCATCGTACAAATCATCGACATACAGAGAATTTAACATTTCATAACAATCAGGATAATCATCTTTAAATTTCCTAATGTGAAATTTCAAAACACAAGCTAGCGCGAACGGAGACGTCGTTAATCCGAATGGTAAACGATTAAGTTGAAGTGTTTGTACCGAATAATTCGGGTCGTCCGAAAACCACAAAAATTTTAGATACTTTCTATCCTCTTCAGCAATTTCTATCATAAGGAAAGCTTTTTCTAGATCTCCGCAAAACGCAACTTGATTTTCCCGAAATTTAAGTATTACATCTAATAAATTTGGATAAAGGTTAACTCCAGATTCAAGTGAATCATTCAAAGAATTTTTATTGTCATTTGCTTTAGAGCTGCAATCATAAACCATACGAACGCGAGTAGTCTGTCTATCCTGTCTTATAACTTCCCTGTGCGGCATGTAGTAACCTGAGTTTAAATCCTCATCAATACATTTTTCCACAATATTACATTCCAATTGATCCGATACAATTTCTTTATATTGGTCAGAAATTTCAAGATTTTTATCCAATTTAATTTTTAATGAATTAAAGCGTCTGCTCGCCACCTCATAATTAGAGTCCAATTCGGGGGGTGGTCCCACATTATCTTTCCACATTAATTTACAAACATAGCGCTCTCCGTTAAATTTTAAAGAGTCTTCAAAATTTTTGATTAATTGATTTTCCTTTTCCGATAAATTTTTAGTCTCATTCGGAAATTCTTCAATTTCCCAGAACATTCGCAAATCATTTGAAATCGCATTATTCACAATAATCATGTTCTCAGAACAACTACTTTCGTTTTTGTCCGCTCCAGTAATTAACCAACCGAAAGCACTATTCAAAGCTGATAAATGTTTATTAATCGGAATCTTTTCCTGATAAATTAGTTCCCAGCAAACATCTGCCCCTAAAAGAATATCTATATTATTTGAGCTAGCGGAATCATCAGCTAACCGCAAATTCCTTTTCAGCATTAAGTCTTTTATTTTTTCGTCTGGGTATTTAACGGTAGCACCTGTAATAGTCCTAGACACAAATAATTCCTGATTTTTTCGAAAAGGAGAATTTGTACTTTCGAGTGTTAATTCAACAACTCGATAAACTTTATCTGTTGGGCTTTTCATTCCGAAAGAATAGACTGACAAAACTTCATTCCGAATAGTTTTTAAATTCAATTTATTCGCTAACTTTTCACTTATAAAAGAGCGCGAACTCCCACTATCAAACATTAATCTTGATAAGCAAGATTTATTTTCCGATTTAGCTACGACAGTGCAAGTTTGCAAATAAACATTTTTAGAACAGTTCGTATTAAGATTACATTGAGAAACAGAACTTATAACTTCAGAAGTAGAGCTTGTCCTTTCATTTTCGGTTTCATTAGAATTTAAGCTACGCGAATTATTACAATTTTCCTTGCTACGCTCTACCGAACCATTAGAAGGTTTACCATTTTTCCTACAAACTGATTTATGGTGAAATTTTGAAAAACATATTTCACACGAAATACCTAATCGACAGCTTCCGCTGGTATGTTTGGGCTTGAAACACGCCCAGCATCGTCCTTCAGACTTAAGTTTACTAATTTTTTGTTCTACATCAAATTTCCTACAATTTATGGATTCGTGGTTTAATTCGCAAAATATGCATGTATTTTTTACTGGTGCAAGTAATGTTGCAGCGGTTGAAAAATGTTTAGGTTTCGAATAATTTTTATGATACGTTTGTCCCGTTTGATAACTTTGAAAAGAGGTGCGTTTAGATTCGCAAACCTTGGAAGAATTCATTACAGTTTCACAAATTTCCCTTGATTCGACTTCATTTCTCAAAAAAGTCATAATATCCGAAGTTTCACAGTTCTTTTCCTTATTTCGTTTTCGGTGAAATTCCAAAACTAAATCTTGGGGTAACAATTTTAAGAGTAGGGGATTTAATAGATGACCATACGATCCTTCGGTTACATTTAGTGCGCGTAAATTTCTTATGTTTACCTCTATCTCATCATACAATTTGCGCAATCCTTTTACATAAGAGGAATTTCTTACCGGTTCTAAGTTAAGTAATTTGGAGATATACAAATTAATATTATAATCAGTACGACCATAACGCTGCTTTAAAAGTTCAAGGCAAGAATCGTAGTTCTTTTCATTTAATTCGAATCCAGCAACCACATTATAGGCGGGGGGAGAAAGCAAGGACTTTAAATACTGAAATTTTTCAATTTTAGTTAGGGAATCGTTCGACCCTATTGCGCTATCAAAGCAGTTAAGGAATTCCATGAAATTAGAATCACCAGAAAAACGCGGAATTTCCAATTTAGGCAATTTTAATGCCGTAAAATTATGTTCAGTGACATTTGAGGTGTTATTACTTCCATGGGAACTTTGATCGTCCCTTTTATTCATTTCTTTAATTTTATTTTTGAGTTTAATTTTAGCCGTAATAATTTTTTCATCATATTCTTCCGATTGAGCAATTTCGGTTTTAAATTTAACTGGATCCGATATGAGATCTTCAATTTCTAAATTATATTCCTTAAGTATTTTTTCTTTCGTTTCTAACAACTCAATTAATTCTGTTAGATTTTCAACAGTTTCATCTTCAGAATTCAAAGTTTGAATCTTTTTAATCAATTTCGTTATATTAGCTCTTACTGTGCTTCTTTTTTCTATGATTTTTGCAATCTTATCCATTTTTAAATATTATAAAAGACCTTACCTTTAATTAAGGTATCCGTAATAGTAAGAACAGCTAATCCGAAGAAAAATTCTTATTTCCATTCAGCATCCAAAAGCTGAAGGAATCCGTTGAGCCATTTTTTTTTTAAGCACAGCAGGTGTCCATTCCAATCAAAAATTCCAACGTAAAAAACTCAGTTCCAGTTCACAGCCGATATGCACCATATTACATCCGTGGTTGAGTGGTAGAAGGTGCATGAAGAAAAACATCAATCTTCTAAAATCTACATTATTTATTTCTACATATATACAGTTTTATTCAAAGAATTATTAAAGATGAGAGCTTACATACGCTCAAACTTTCCTGTTTGCCTGCCACGAGAGTACTAGACAAAACATAGTAAATATTAAACTTACATTGACATGCAGTGCCATCTAGGGGAGAAAATTAACACAAATTTCCAAACACACATTCACAGCTAATTTCTGAAAATTTTCAAACTTAGCATTGAAACCCCAGATGACATTTTAACGTAGGATTACGTTCCTCCATAACGGTCCTCCAGAAAAGAAAATTTCAGACACTAAAACCGTCCGTCCGTCCGCCCGTTTTCGCGAGTTATATTTTTGGCAGCGCTCCAAACCCAGTCTATCGCTTGGACAAGCAGTAAACAGTTAAACAGAAAATTACCAAGATGCGTCAAAATTTTAATATACATTTATGTGTATATATATACATACGTACATATAGAGATACATATATATTTAACACATACATACATATATACATGCAAAAGAGGTAAGCAACGATAAGTAATCCTATGTTAATAACCCGCCGTAGTTTCGTTAGAAGAGACTACCTGATTTTTTTTTGTATTTTTAGATCAAAGATGGGAGGGGGTGGGGGGTAGTGTATCTTATTACACTCATATGGTGAATGTTTTTGGCAAATTTTTTCTTTATTTCTTTTGGTAACCTATCCCTTTTCTTAGTGTCTCTTGATAAATAGTTAAATTGTACTCTGGCGTACTACACTTCACAATGTGTATTTACGTTGTGAGCTCTTATGACTTACAGATCATATCGGATACAAAAATTCGTAAAAATGTATCGGATACAAAAACTCGCAATCGAATAAATGACAGACATATAGGTAAATATACTGTATCAAAATTTACTGATATTTCTATAGATTTCTCTGATTATTCTTTTAATTTGTCTCGGAGAATGAAAAAAAAAGCTTACTTAGGTAATATGTAGTAGTCATCCCCACCCATAACTGCATGTTTGATCCATGGGGCTCGGACCTGATGACAGAAAAAAAAAATATACCAGTCGCTACATTTAACACTATTGAAAAAATTTGTTTGATCTTTCCCAAGTTCTAAAATTTCAGAAAATTGCTAACTTAACAATAATGGCATGACTCCGTACTTTTGCTTATTGCATTTGGAAAATAATAGTCCTACTGTGCTAAATGCCCACATTTTCTAATCCAACTAAGAGTAATAGAATGAAACCCAAGTGCTAGTAAGTAACCCTCTTCATAAACATTATCTGTTCATGGTGCGATGATCATGTTAATGAACGAGGAACTCACTCACGGTAACGCTTTCAATTCATTACCTTAAAGATAAATTGACTTGAGATTATTAAAAATTAGTATTATTTCTCTCTGTTCAATTCAATATTTGGTACACAGCTGGCGAAATAGGACAAAAAGTTGCATTAACGTAATTGAAGTGTTTTTCCAACTCGCTGAATGAAGTTTCGTTGATTTTGAGGAGACAGTTAATTTCAGAATAAACTGTTGTTTTCTGCATGAAACACTAACATAGTGTTTTGGCAAATTGAAAGATAATTATAAGGAGAAAACGCACTCATATCTTGAACTAATTTGTATTCATTCGTTATTCAGAGAAGCTTCTATAAAAAAAAAATAGTGTAATGTATAAGTTGGCGCCCAATGGCTTTTGCTCGGGCAACTCTTCCTGCAATGCGCATGAATTTACTTTTTGATCGTTGTTTGATAATCCATACTTATAAACAATACTCTCTTCTAAAGCAGACATGCATCGCTTATGTATACCAGTTAGGAGGTGGCTCTCCCTTGTTATTGGTTCTTCGCCCGTGCATGGCTTGGCAATATATGAAAGAAGCAATAGTTGAAGCAGTAATCGGCTGAATTACTTTCCTTTTATAAATGACTATTTATTCACTTCGCTGCTCCATTCCATACTGGATATGTTAGTGTCCCTTCGATCATACATTCTCCTTTCAACGTCTCTTACACGATGCATTCGTTTCCCTCATATTTCCCGGGGATCGTCTCGGAAACCAGTGAGTTGTTCTAGAAAGAAACTGAGTGTGTTGATGCCAGTCGTGAAGAAATTGACGGCACACAATATGTACTGTGAACACAGCTACACCAATAAATAAGAAACACCATTCTCCTACTCTAAGCACAGTTTAGTTTCATCTGAGACATTAGTTTATGGATATTCTTGCTTTTTTGAACAAGTATTAACTTACAAAGTCTGCAGCAGTTGCAATAACTTCCTACACATAGTCAATTTAAACGTAAACGCAAGGGGCGATGCTCTCTAAGCCTCAACCAAATAAAATGGATTAGAAGTTTAATTTCCAGACACCCCATTCCTTGTTCATGCTTCTTGCCAGTTTTAATCGAGTTATGAACTTTTTCACAACAAAGAGTCTAGTACTTGCTCTTTACATTTGTCTGTGAAGTATTCATCGGACCTAACGAATGTCAAAATCCACGTGCGTTCGCTTTACGATTAAAAAAGTATAACCAGAGTCGGGTATCCCTCTCACAGACATGAGCACACATATTCGTTCTCAACAATGCTAATCACTTATGATGGTGGCAAGAGTTTTCCAACGAAATGGCAAATCCGGCGATTCTTTCTGTTATTGTGTTGTGTTGTGACTGATGCCCCTTGACCGACAGTATATTGTCAGTTATGAAGTGATGCGGCTCCGGTTTTTAATAGCACCACAAGAGTCGGAGTCCGACTTGGCTAAAGGACCGGTCCCGTAAGTTTGCACCGAGTCAAGTGACGAGATCAGAACACTTGACCCCGCACCCCCAGAAGTAAATTTAAGAACTTGGAGGACATTGCTGCTCCGACAGATTTTTCGTGCATCCGCCGCCGTTAGTGTACACGGAAGTGGATTTGTCAGTGACCGACATCGAACCAGAGACGTTCAGATCACTGGTTCGCTGCCTTTGCCAACCGGGCCACTGCGCCCGCTGCGATTCTTCCTTCCCTTTATTAACCGAATACGAATATGTGGAGAGAGGTCTCCATTTGCATCCCATTCACGCCTTCTCTATCACCTGAAACTGACTTGCCTCAAGACCTTGAGGAAAATAAACCCTAAGAAGTAACTCATACCAGCGACCTACAGTTGTGTAAGGGCCTGTTCACATAGCATCCGTCAGCGTCAGAGTTAAAAATTCCGTTAGCTCTGATTGGTTAAATAGGTCAATGGTGGGTATATGATTGGTTAAAAATGTTTACGCTGACGCTGACGAATTCTATGTGAACAGGCCCTTATACAGTTTGAGGTTACTTAAAAATCAAACAGAAAAATATTTCGTTTACGCATTGAGCCTTCTCCCTTCAGGGATAATGGGACATTTAAACAGAAAATATTTGTAATGATGAATCTGTTTTGTGAAACCAAAGGGCTTACCCGCATGACTTGTCCTCTGATTGGAAAGACTTCGGGGTCGGGAACTAGTTTTGCAGCTTCGACTCCTGGGCAATTGATGACCACGTCGAACTTTCCAGAAATCTGGGGTGGATAAAAATTTAACATGAAAAATATTAATTATTAAATTGATTGTGAATATTAATTGAGAAAATATTGTAGCGTAATGTTGAGCATGTTGGGCTTTTTTTATTTATTGGAAAGTCATTTTTTCGTTTCTCGTGACTCTTATTAAAGGATAAAAACTGATTATTAATAACCGTATTGGCAATTTTAAGTCTTTTAAAGAGCTTAACACATGAAATTCATGTTGATTTTATAGAGAATTTTAATTTATATCTAATTTAGTTGCACGGGACACACTTTTAATAATACATCCACAATAAATATTCCTTTTACTTTATCAGGAGCAGCTCAGGCATAATGAAAATTCCAACTTATTCCTACAAGCTTGGCCATGATCCAGTTGCAAAGGGAAAAAAATAATAGAATCGCTCTTGTTACACATTCATAAATCTATGTTAAAGGATTTTATAGTGCTTCGCTGAATAAAAATTTTACATCTTTTTGAATGCTTTATCAGTCAAGTTCTGAATGCTAAACATAGTAAGCTAAATTTGTTTCACTCTTCTTTTGATATAAATGAGATAGGTCGAACCGTACTTTGTATAAAATAAGATCCAACCTGAAATTTAATTAATTATACGTACAATATTAAAAAATCTTTGTTTTTAATGTATTAAAATGTTTTAAGTTAATGAATTTAGTTAAAAACAGGGTAAAAATCACATTTATATAATGAAAGCGAACAAATGGGATCAATTCCTGTTCTTTCTCTGAACAGTATGCTAACACTGCCGTTATTTCTTTTGTTCCCTATCATCATTTCTAGGAATTATAATTTTTATATTCCTTTACGTTATATATTTCTTTGTAGAGATAAGTTCTGCATTATTGGCCTAACCATGTTTGTCATTTTTATTATGCATGTGTGTGGGGCCGTCTTTTCCTAGGGATAGCAAAGAAAACACTGGGATTCAACACCACTGCATTTTTTTCGCAATGCAGTGCTTATGCGTAACATTTAAAAAACTAAACAAAAACTCTTAAACTATTGACTAATATAACTGTGGCATATGCAAATCATGACTCATTTTATGAGATTTCAAAAGGCAATTGAAAATATATATATATTGTTTTGTGTTGGAGAACATTTAGGAAATGCGACATGCGCTGCCCGTGTCTCTGAGTTATGTATAGTTCAGATCATGATCGGAAAGTAGAGGTTCCCCTTATGAACAAAGTGATTAAGTTACAAAGGAAAACTTTTCAATTTGCTGAATTTCGACTACAGAAAAATGTGGATTGCGCAGTAAATCATAGAATTCGTCTTTTCTTCTCTCTCTCATTTGTTTGAAGGGGGGGGGGAGGGGAATTTCATATGTATACTGTTATTGTTCCGTTTCTAATCCCGCAATAAAAAATTTAAGTTGTTACGAAATTTATAAACACAGAAGGCAATATTGACAGCTATGAAACTTCAGTTAAGAATCTATATATATAGGTTGCTAAGCCGATTCTTTGGGTAGCCCGTGAGAGAAAACTACTGCATCAATTTACTTCATTTGGGTCTTAAACGAAAGATTTTAATCTGTAGATTTGTCAGATCTGATGTTTGAAACCACAATTTCTATTAATTAGCGATAATTTACAATTGAAAATTGATTTCTGCGCATGCTCAGTGGCATGTTTAAATCTGGCTTTAGAAGCTCACTGTTTCTGCGCATGCTCAGTGATATGATTTAATGATAAACACGTTTATTCCGAGGAGTCTCTCTAGATCTCTCTCTGTCATTTTTATTTTCATGATAACTATGTTTGTGAAATAAAAGATTAAACCTCATGGAAATTGTTTATTTCGCACTGTTTAATTAGCGATAATTTACAATTAAAAAAATTACTTTCTGTGCAAGCCCAGTGGCATTTTTAAAACTGGCTTTAGATACTCATTAAGCACGAGGCCGCTTAAACACATTAATTTGTTTCTGCACATAACTATGATTTTCAACATTTGGCAATGATGTGTTGAGTATAATTTGTGTATTAGTACATTTATTTACTATCTAGCCGTCATGTTTTGACGGGTACCAACTGGTATATATAAAGTGTTTGCGTATGTTTGTATACATGTACGTAGGCAGGCTGGAAGGTAGGTATATATGCGTGTGTGTGTGCGTGTTTTAACTGCGTCTTTTATTCTTGTCAGTTCTCCCCTTTTGTGAGAAAATTTTCGGTGCAGTATCACCTGCAAGTCAAGAAAGTAAGTGAAATATCCATCTATATTCATCCCAAAATATTTTCTACGTAATTGAATGCGTTTCGGGGAAATATGCGTTCTGCTAGTATTCAAAATTCATCAACAGATCAAATTTAAGTTTCTTGTGTCTTTAAAAGCCCTCTTTAGGGTTGACAAAATCAAAAAATTTCAAAAATTTCAAGTGTATACGCAGTGTAGAAGTTTCGATTTAAATTATATACCCTTTAAATTTACTAACTAGGTATTATTTATATATTGATTTATTTATTGTTTGTTTTTAATTTATAATTTTTTTTGTGTGTCTGAAATTGCATGTGCTATCTGCGGGGCTATCTTCTGTAGCTAGCGAGTTCAACATATTCAACAGTCCTTAAAAGATTATTGAATGCATTGAATGTATCGTCGCTGGCCTAGAAGAAAATAATTTGTCGAACGTAGACATTAACTTGTTATCAAGTGTTTTTTAAGGATTTCTTATTAAACTTGTGGAATAAAAAGAAATTTGTCATGTTCCCAAACGGTGTTAACAAAGGCTTTTTTTAGATCCCACGAAGTAAAATATCTCCTTTCCATGGAGCTAAGAAAACAAAGTAATTCCAGTTTTATTTTATTTTATTACACACCTCTTCCTCAAAGAAAAACAGACCCTCCCTCTAGAAATAGATTCTGTTTGTGGCATACTGCATGTATATCACTGATTATGACAGTAAATTAATTTTCTTCTATAAAATTAAATTTACATAAACTCCTTTTCCGATTTCTTTGGAAATAAATTGTAGCGTGCTAAAAATATTTTCTTTCAGGAAATGTGTTAAGACCTGTTGAAAGCAAAGCTAGACACGTTTATAGTTACTGGCTTATAATATTAAATAAAAACATGTTCAGACCAAAAGAAAAAAATCCCCTTTTTAAGAAAAACCTGTTTGAAAGTACTTACCGTTTTATTCTTTCTCCATTAGATGTCAGCGCCATCAATGCGATTGTATGTATTTAGAATTTTGATAGTTTGGTATTCATGAAATGGCAACTCGTAGTAAGGTTTTTCTCTAGAATTAAGTTTGGAACGCCATAAAAAAGGTTCTGTTTTGTTTAGCTTCGTGCTAAGAGTAGCGCTGCGATGCTGTTCTGATTGTTTGAGCTGTCCATATGTGTCTTGAAATAAAATACCTTGTCTTTTGTGTCATTATGCATGGACGATTATTTACGTCAGTCCGTTGTTTATGAATTTCCATCAACAATTATTCGATGATCAGAACACTGGCTTCCGCCAAAACCCATTGCAAAAAAGCTCCCGCTAATTTGTACATTAAGCCCGTCTGCACACGGAGCAACTCAAAAGAAACTGATAAGACGGGTTTGTAACCAGTTGCGCCGTGTGCGTGGCTCCATTCAATTACATAGGTTGCGACTCATCACGGACTGGTTTACGATTTGAGTCAGTTATCAGTTTCTTTTGAGTTGCTCCGTGTGCAGACGGCCTTACTGTCATATATATGAACTAGCTGAAAACCCGCACTTCGCTACGAAGTACATTCAAAGTAAATACAACGGTCAATGTATGCAATTAATGCCCCAAAAATATATATATATATATATATATATATATATATATATATATATATATATATATATATATATATATATATATATATATATATATAATAAATACGACGATCAATGTATACAATTGATGTAATATATATATGTATATATATTTATAAGAAAATCATAAGGGATATTTTTATAGACAAAATAATGTAGAAGAAAATATTCAAATTAAATCTAATATAAAGAATACTAAAGAATATAGTACAGTTACTATAGTACAGTTTGTAGAACATTTCTTTTACTGTATTTTAATATTTTTTTGGATAATGCCCAATTGTCTGCCGCATTAGCAAGAAAAAAAATATATTTTTTTGTCTATTTAGTTGTTATTCACGTGACGATAAATTTATTTAAAGTACCAGAAAAAGAAATCACGTGATCAGAATTTAATAAATTAAATTCTAAAATTTGATCTTTAAAAATTCACCAAAAATCAGAAAATGGAGGTAAAGAATCAAAAAAGATTTCATTTTAAAGGAATTTTTATGGTCTTTCTTGTGATACAAATTTTATAACCCTCAAATTATTATTTTAAATGCAAACTTAAAAAAAAGTAAAAAAAACAGCTTAAAAATTTAATCTAAAAAAATCTAAGAAGAATTTTTGAAAAATCTTTCTTAGTGCACCCCTACACTATAAGAAGAATCGCCATGCAAAATTTCAGCCCTTTAGGTCCAGCGGTTTGATCTGTGAGTTGTATGTCAGTCAGTCAGTGAGTGAGTCAGTTACGGAACTGTTTTATATATATACTAGCTGAAAACCCGCACTTCGCTACGGAGTACATTCAAAGTAAAAACATCGGTGAATGTATGCAATTAATGCCAATATATATATAATAAATACGACGATCAATGTATATAATTGATGTAAAATATATATATATTTATAAAAAAATCGTAAGGGATATTTTTATAGACAAAATAATGTAGAAGAAGATATTCAAATTAAATCTAATATAAAGAATACTAAAGAATATAGTACAGTTAATATAGTACAGTTTCTAGAACATTTCTTTTACTGTATTTTAATATTTTTTGGATAATGTCCAATCGTCTGCCGCATTAGCAAGAAAAAAAAAATTATTTTTTGTCTATTTAGTTTTTATGCACGTGACGATAAATTTATTTAAAGTACCAGAAAAAGAAGTCACGTGATCAGCATTTAATAAATTAAATTCTAAAAATTAATATTTAAAAATTCACCAAAAATCAGGAATTGAAGGTAAAGATTCGAAAAAGATTTCATTTTAAAGGAATTTTTATGATCTTTCTTGTGATATAAATTTTATAACCCTCAAATTATTATTTTAAATGCAAACTTAAAAAAAGTAAAAAAAAAACAGCTTAAAAATTTAATTTAAAAAAATCTAAGAAGAATTTTCAAAAATCTCTCTTAGTGCACCCCTACACTATAAGAAGAATCGCCATGCAAAATTTCAGCCCTTTAGGTCCAGCGGTTTGGTCTGTGCGTTGTATGTCAGTCAGTCAGTGAATGAATGAATGAATGAATGAATGAGTCAGTTACGGAACTGTTTTATATATATAGATAGATTACTTCGTACATACTTCGGATAAGCTGTTTATTCTTTTCTGAATAATTTTCCCTCCTCTGCTCTTGAATCTGGAACATAGAAAAATAACTATATGAAAATCAGTTATTAAGAAGAAATTCATTCTTTTCCTCTTTTTCGGGAAACAACAGCAGCTATTAATATTGAATTTACATGCAGCATGTTAATTTGAATACTTATAGAGTACTTTATTAGTTACTTCTAGTCATATATAAATGTATTTAAGTGAACTGTCTAAGATGGATTGTTTTCTAGACCATCGGTGACCTTTTGAAACACCTACTAATCGTAGATTACACAGAATTCGACTAATTAATTAAGCTAATTTCGACAATGCTCTTAAATGTAGGTTTTAATGAGATACTTCAGTTCATTCCTGTTATTCATAATTCAAGAATTGGATTTAGTTATTCCTTTTTTAACTTCTCTGTACTCAACAAATAGGGCTTTTTAATAACTACATTTTTGTTTGGTTTGCCCTCTTTCCAAAATATTCGTTTTTATTTTTCCCTTAGCTGAGAGAAAGATATAGCCCCATTCTCGGTACCGAAAGTGTTTTTCTGAAAGAAAACAGTTTTATCACAAACTAGAGATTTCACTCTCTCGAGTGGTGGCAACAGTGTCATGAATGATCTTTCCTCAAAACTGAATATCTGAAACAACGATACATGCAGATATAATTAAAACTGCCTATAACTCAGTGACCTGTTGCCCGATTTTCCCAAACTTGTTTCATTTTCCTTCTTTTATATCCGGAAAACAGTGTTTATCTTGGTTTCTTGAGCACTACGGTCTAAAGGACTAAACAGATCGGTACCGACAGTTTGAAGTCTAATTTCGAGCGGCTACCAACACCTGTGCCATCCGCGGAGCTTGAATTGTAGCATGTGATACCGAAAGCTAGCACCTAAGTCATTTGTATCTCATCGAACACAAACAAAGTTTTATTATTGTAGTGAATTAACTATAACTTTCGACCTCCATGGAAGCTTTAACTGTGACCGTAAGAATTCTAACCAAGTAGAACACGAACGAGACTATACCGAGAAGTTATTCTATGAGTTTGTAACGATGTATCTTGTACCCAAGCGTTGTACATAGACTGTAAACAAATATGTATAACAGAATTACTTCTCTCTTTAACTACACACACTTTAGGCCGTCTGCACACGGAGCAACTCAAAAGAAACTGATAACTGACTCCAATCACAAACCAGTCCGTGTTGAGTCGTAACCTATGTAATTGAATGGAGCCACGCACACGGCGCAACTGGTTACAAACCCGGTCGACGGGTTGTGTGGACGGGGTTTGTGATTGGAGTCAGTTATCAGTTTCTTTTGAGTTGCCCCGTGTGCAGACGGCCTAACAGTCGGCCACAATAGACTGGCGACGAGCACGGGACGCGAAGCCCGTTGATTGTTGATTCGGTAAAACCGAAACTGAGTGTTCTTCCAAAGGATAGGGTAATACCCAAAGGCGGCTCAAGGTAAAAGTTTTTTTTCTTTTAATCAGAGGAAAAAATGGAGCAGCAAATTGTTAAATTATTCAGAATCAGGAATTGATTCAAGCTCTTCACAATAAGGAAAACGGTTCTCATAATAAAGTTACCGTACAATATGAGAAGTTCAATGAAGAATATGAAAACTTAGATAGTTTTATTAAATGTTTTGAAACATACCTTTATGTGCAACAAGTTGCGGTTGATAAAAGGACTAAAGTTTTTATTTCATCACTTAGTCCGAAATTATATCTAAAAAATCTGCTCTTCACTACTTAACATAACACTAAAGCTTATCAAATCACTAAAACTGAATCCCTTGCTCAACACTCCCTGAGCACCAAAATAACCCTACGTTTATTCAGAACTATCTTCCTGTAAATAACTGGTCATATTTACTAATATCCAAATCGATGACGTATTATCGAGGTTTTAGGTAAGGACTGTGTCAGGTCTTACTGCCGAGAAGAAAAAAAAGTAGCGATGGAAATGTGAAATTAGAGATTGACTAGTTAAAAGCCAAAAGTGATTATCTAGTTTATTTTCTATTTTTACTCACCTTCTCATAAGCATAGGAATCAACTTCGTGCACTCTACAAACTGTGTCGTAAAAAATGCTCCGTACCTACAAGAGAAGAATGAATATCATCAGCATTCATTCATTTCGATAATACATTTTCATCACCATTGGTCCACTGAAATGGTAAGTTGTGGCTGCTTTGCCCAAAAACGTGATTTTGCAATTTTTGCTTTGCAGCTGAGGGTACAGTATCCGAGTCAAATTTAGTGTTGTTTTTCCAGTATGCTTCACGTGTTATCTAATCCTTATTAAATCCTCTACCGCTGACACTTATCTAATTAAGAATGCATTTTGTTCAGCAATTGAATAAAAACACCTGCATTGCCTTTTTTTTAACGACTATAAGCTGCTAAAAAGCTCTTGCCAGATTAGTCTCCAATGCACAACTTAAGAAAACATCGCCCCAAATTTTGTACACTTTATTAAATGAATAATTCTTTGTTGTTACGTGCATATATGCTGTGTAATAATGAGTTGCGTAAGTGAGGTCTGTCAGATCTATTTGTTTCACTTCAGCACTTGCACATCATGTTTAGATCTGAGTCAAATCAATCGGAGAAAAGGAGAAAGCTATAAAAGACCTTTCAAAATGCAGTGATAGTATAAAATAGGCTGATTTTAAAGCTTGGATCTACTAATAGTCAAAAGGTTACACTTCTTAAAGGATTTTCAAAATCCATTATAGCAAATTTCTCTCGTTAATGTAAAGATGACGATGCCGCTTTTTCAAAACTGTGACGTCGGAGGCAAAAAAAAAAATATTCATAGCAATATTCTTTACTAATAACAGTTTATACCATGAGAGGGAGAAAACCGGTGTTTCATACAGAATGACAGACTGGGGATATCACTAGACACAGAGACCCTTGTTGATACCTGTCGATTACGCAGGTTATAATTGCATCTGAATAGTTTACAACTAATTTTTTAAAGCATCTGAAGGAAATAAAGCTCGTGCAGGGGGCTGAGATCTACCGTTTCGTCGACCCCGTGGCACGTGCACTTGCTAGCCCTTTCAGGCCTACCAAGTTATTTCTACAAGAGGCGTGGATAACGCTGAGAATTTTGGGATTGTGGACGCTGTTTTCGAAAATGCGCGAGGTGTGACGCCAGGTGGGGCGCTTATAGTGCAAGACAGAAGTTATTGTAAGAAGGTACAGGGAAAGAGTTTTTTTGTACAGAACTATAGGGTTTGAAAACGTAATGAAATGTTTTAAGAAAGGTGAATTGCGTACATGGTCATGTCAATGGTCTAGTAGAGGAAATCTTTCACGTTTAGCAATAAAAATATATTTATGGTGTAAGGGAAATAAATGTTAGGATGAAAGGCCCACTGAAGAGTTAAAAGGGAAAATGTTAAGCGATAAGAAAATATTTATGGCAAAGGAGGAGATGAAGTTAAAAAGGGCCCGCTCACATAAACAGTAAGTAGAAGAGAATAGGGGATATTTGTAGTAAAGAAACCGGTGAGTTAAAAAGGCCCGCCCCACTCTCATGAATAGTCTGGTGCGAACGAGGGTCAGTCGGAAAAGCCTCTTAGAATATGGAATATAAGAATTGAAAGGATTATATTGAAATTTATGCAACAGTAGCAGTACTGTCGGGTCATAGAAAGGGGAAAATGTTAGGACTGACCAGGTGGTAGAAAAAATATATAAGAAAAATCAAGGAAAGGAAAAATGGAGGGAAAACATGTGAGGAAAGTAGAGAACCAATGAGGTTTGTGAATTTAATAAAGAAAATGTTATGGCCACTAGGAAAAAGTTGTAAGACGTAGGTGGAGTTTAGATGAATAAGAAAATATTATGATCGGAAGGTAGAAACATATATGGAAAAGTTGAGATTAGTATTAAGAGGGGAACTTGGATAATTTTCAGAGAGAAGAGATGAGATTTTGGAGATAGAGGTGTGCAGAGAGCGAGGGTCTGCGGGCCCGATTAATTTGCTCTATGGTGAGACTTTCGAGTCCGCCCTGCGATTACGTTGGAGTGTGATGGCTTAGCCAAGCCGATTTTGGGGTCAGTCTTTACTTTTCTGTTGAAGGACAGTACTGCAATCTTAAGGTTAAATTTAAATATAATATCACATAAATGATTCATTCTATTGGTGAGGACCGAATTTGGTACTTAAAGAATATTAATCATTTTATATATAAATCATTACTGCTGATGCTACTATTGAAAATTACAATAACGATGATTACCGTAAAATCTCGACTATAATACGCACCCGAGTATAATACGCATGCTTGATTTTGCGCGAAATTCTCGGAAAAAATTAAAATTCGACTATAATACGCTCTCATAACTTTTCAATATTTTATTTAAAAATTGCACAAATATTACTTAACATAAATAAAATTTGCAATAAAAAGAAACGAAAACGTCAAATTCGGTAGAAAAAAAACTTAAATTGTTAATTCAAAACAAACATTATTGTCAAATTATCAGTCTTAATCACTTTCACAGGAATACAGCTCATCTATTGTTGTTGCTTCCATGTCATAATTATTGTTGCCGTCGTAATATATATCGCCATCATCATCCTCACTTGACGATATGAACTGTGTGTTCCGTTTGTTTAAAAGGAATACCTGCTTAGTAAACGGGTGGATGAATCACGGAGTGCAGATGCGCATGCACCCGTGTTGCGAGAATGTCTTACAGCTGCTGTACGTTCGTTTATCCAATGTTTAAAACAACGGGTTTTTTTGTACGCGAGTATAATACGCACCCTCATTTTTGCGGACTAAAATGTGAAAAAAAAGTGCGTATTATACTCGAGATTTTACCGTATATTAAGTGTCTATTTATTTGCACGAGACGCCGTTCGAGTAGTACGTTGTTACTTGAAGGCCTCGCCCTGAATGGAGCTTAAACATTTTAACTGCCTCATAAAAAGGCTCTATCCTTAATGGGTATAAGAAAGCAGATGAGTAAGGCTGCAGTCCTCTGCGGATAACACACTGCATATTATAAAGTTATTTTATTTTTATTTATTTATTTTTTGTTGTTGTCAAAATCTACGGTTGAGAATTATAGGCTGGAAATTACAGTAATTTGGCAGCCGTGGTTATAGATGTAATTCCTGATTTTCAAAATTTATGTATTTATGTTTCAAAATTTTATCCCGGTGTTCTAAATCCTACAGTAAAATTAACTGTGTGATCATGTAGGGAAACAAATCATTATGCGAACTCACATTCGAGTGAATGAACTAAGACATCATACTTCCGTAACTTGACCATTTAAACAGAAAAATGACGATGCTGATTTGACTGAATAGTTGTACGTTAACAGGATTTTTTTTAGTTGCGATACCTGTTTCTCCAGATCCGTAAAGTACCTGAACATCATGAGCAATACTGCACTACCTCTATGATATAGCAGGACATTGAAACAGTCTTACTTATACTTATCTCAACAGCGTATAGCCACTGAACGATACCTATTAAGTTTGGTAAGGAGTTGGTGATGAAAATGTTTCATTAGATCACAAAGTACACGCGAGGATCTTGATCTAATGTAACGTAGTACCACCATGATCTTGTGCAATTCGCGTGAGAGTGAATCGCTTACTTGCGAATTGCAATATTCTCATTATTAATTCATCTGCATATGAATGTAAATCGAAGATGCAAGGTTGGCATTTCTCCGTATGCCTCAACGTCTCAACGAGCTGTATAAGCACAGCTCAAAAATGTTGCCATGGCATTTCCATTTCGTAAATCCACTAAATTTTTCTGAATTATCTTTCCGTTCGGAGATTAAAGCGGCCCTTCGCGCCACTAGGTAATTCGTAATTACACCCACCTTGACCTTGACTATTTCGTTGGTGTCGTAAGGTCCTACGACCTTTGTACCTAACTACAGTAGATATATCTTGATTTCCTTCCCAATATGGGGAAGTTTATTTGTACATAATTATTAAGTTTGAAGTTATATTAAATTATGTTATTTTACTAATTGGAGTCAGATTCATTACATACTAAACGGAGTCAGTAATGCTGACGAGTTTTACTACCAGGATTACTACACCAGTGACCCTAAATAGTCAGCTCTACAGTAACAAGGATTTCGGCACAAGCTGAAATTCAATTGCATTTTTAGGAGACTAGAATATTTCTGAAATTATCGTCGATTAGAGGATGATTTAATCGAGCTGAGACATCTAATCTGTCAAAGGAGCGTATTTCAATACTCCTGTCGTCTTCACGGTTAATAATGAACCGACATTACACTGAATTATAATAATAAATGTTTCGGTTCCTCTAAAATTAAGATTTCGAATACTTTCTCTGTGTAAAGTACATAGGTAATAGCTCATACCTGTACTTAGATGGGAATAAAGCGAGTTCTTTTTCAGTCATGTCTCTGTAATCCATATAAACATCAGTATAAGGTGGTGGTTCCTGTTTAATGAAAAAGTATGTGTCGTCAATATAACGCTTATTACATCATCAATATAATATTAATTTCCTATATAATGTATTTGTTAGCTTTTATGTTTTCCATTTTTATATATTTTTTGTTTGTACAATACTTATTAAGAATACAAAGAATGAAGCTGACTATTAAAGTTGATTCCATAATACGTGTCCCGCGGGTATGATTGTAATGATGCGCCTTCGAATAGGTGAAAATATCATAAAAATATTAAAAGAATAAGTCAATTCGAAGGCTTTCATCATTACATTCAAACTGTTAAAATTGGAAATGATGGCTAAAAGCGGCATGCTAATTAAAGAGCGAAGCGATCCGGTGTTTTGATGTGGAGGAAGAAGCGGTCAGCTTGGAAAGTTAGATCGCTAGACGCAGATTAGCGGGGCTGTCTCCAAAAGTGACGTTATACGACAAAGGGCTTTGTATTTTGAATTTACGACGGCAGCGTGAGAAAACCACAAGCAACTTGGGAGGTTTTGCGTACAGTTTCGGTGTGTGAAGCAGGGGCGGCCAATTAAAGGAGGTGGAGGTGATGCAGGCAAATGAAATTTTGGCAGTATCAGGAATGGTTGAAAAAAATTAGAAGGAGGAGTCAAGAAAGAAGAATGGGTTTTGAAATAATATAAATTGGGGAGTTTGGAAAATTTAAAAAGCTCTCTCCCCCTTCTCTCTAAAATAGTAAACCCTCAGATCTCTCAGGGAGAGACTCCTTTCTTGAGTTTGGCGTATCAGGTAGAGCTACAGTTCCCCGTTGCCTCATTAGATTTTGTGTTCTACGGCGTTGGGTCGAATTTTGAGTTCCCCAAATATAATTGTGAAATAAAATATTTTGTGTGTGCGTGTGATGATAGAAGGCACCAGCAAGCTCAACGACATAGAAGCAAGAGAATTCCCCGGCATATAAACGGAAGTCGACCTACAAATATACCGGAACGCAACTCAACGAGTGAGTCAAAATATTTCATTTGTTTAGATCAGTCCTTTTCTTTTGGTTGATGTTTGTATTTGATTTGGCTATTGGTTTATGAATAGGTGTAGAGATAGTTAATAGGAGATATAATTGGTATTCTACGTTTTGGATTAGTTATTTGTGTGCTCCCTTGTTTCCTTTGAAAAGTAATCTTTGAAATTTTATATTAAAGGACGAGAAACTGATTTTGTGTATGGCTAGGTGTGTTTACGAAAGTTTTATTAAGATAAAATGTATAAATGTACAAATTGTAAATAAATCAAGTTTAATTTAAATTTAATTAGTTCTCTGTTTTAATTGTTTTCATTGGTTTTCAGTTTACTTGTTCGTTATTGCTAACTACGTCCTGAACTTTGAGTTATTAACAAATAATTTAAACACAACGCACCCAACTACCCCTTTATAAAATAAATAATTAATGTACTACCCCAACTAAATCACGCCCGATTAAATAACTTTGGACGAGCAATACGATAATGATGAAATCGGGACTTTAGCAGCCCTAATCATCTGCCTTTTAACCAATAAATATTTTTAGTCATATTTCTATTCAGTTTACAAGCGAAATGGTGGGTCATATCCAATTTTATTGCTGCCATCCGTCGTTTGAAGGCGGAAAGTTTTGTTTTTCTGGTAAAATTATTTAAATGTCATAAAAGCGCCGCTATCGTAGTATTGTAGGCCATTATAACTCTGGACCTTGGAGAATGTCAGAGAGATCTTCAAGCATTTAGAGAGATGGGGAAAACAATAAAAAATATTGTCATCAAAAAGTATCCTTTATTGAGTTCAAATAAGTTACTTCTCAAAATAATATGGAATAGCGAATACCAGCTCTTGAATCACGACTAACACAAATGGAGTGAAATGTTTAATTTAATTATCTCCAAAAATGAATGGTAATTTATTCTGGTTCAACATTAGCTTGAAAATTGTTTAAAATTAACTTGGATTTGTTCGTAACCTATGAATGGCATTTGACACAGCGATGGGAGTACATTCTCGTCTTCATTTAAAATTGGACATCGTTGTCACATGCCAGCTGCGGTGTTTATGTTTTAACTTTTTTTTAAAATTCTTACTGTGTGTTTGTGATTTTAGGGCCCGATGTAGCCTAGTGGTGGCGCCTCGGCTTTCGGTACTGTTCTCGGATCGAATCCCTACAAGCGCCATTTAATACTTTCGTGTCTAGGCCGGTTATGAACACGTTAAATCCGTAGACCGGAAAGTCCTTCTAATATGAGGTCAGTGGGTGGGGTAGGTATGATCCCGCAGATGTCAACCCTTGGGGGGTTCTCAGTCAAAATCGAGGTTGTATCTAGACAAGTCGGACTCCTACTCTTATAGTGCTATTATAAACCGGAGCCGCACTACGCAGCCCGAATCATATATGGACCTGGTCTAGAACTTCCGGCCAGGGGGCATTAGGAACAACAACAACAATTGTGATTTTCGTTTAAATATGGAGAAAAGTTTTTATCTTACTATTGGCGTCTCCGAGAGGTCGTAAGCGGATAGGAGTCCAACGCCATGTTCACGGAAATCAGGGGATTTCTGTAATGCAAGGAGAAATTCGTAGGTTTTTTCACACCAGAATCTGTCAATAAAGAAAAATTAATGCTTACGATAAAAAAAAATGCAAAGAGTAAAACAGTACAAAGTTATTCATAATATGGGAAATAATTTGAAAAGATTAAAAACCAAAGTACAATGTTAGTAAGTTCACAATTTTCAAGGAAATGAGGCATTCGTAGGTAGTTTCTAAGCTATTCTTTCAAATATACTGCGATACATGCTTGAAAATCATCCAATAAAAAACCTATTGTAGGCTGAAATTTTAAGACCTTTTTTAATGTTCTGTTGAATTTCGATTTTATTTAGACTTTTAGATTTTTTTTGGCCTTCGCTGAAAAAGAGTGAAACAAAACCTGCATACCATACCACATAAGAGGAGTGGAGCAGTCTAGAATAAATATTATCACTTAAACTAGCGGTAAAAATAGACTGAGTTGCCAATTTATTACAGCCATATGACAATTTTATGCAAATCAGCTATGACGTTACACTGTTGCTGTAGAACGGGATCTTGGTATATAAAAAGGTGTATGAGCCAAATGTCATACGCGAAATTGGTCCCAAATTCGTTTGATTAAAATGGACTGTAAACTATTCAATCGTATCGAAATTATTGTCGATCATACGACATAGTAATTGATATAATAATTTTATTTACTTGAACACATTTGTTCCGAAAAGCCCGGTAGAGGGGGCTAGTGTCTGGTAGGAGCGGTTTTTTTATTAACTGGGGAGTATTTTATGAAACGCTCCTAGCGATTACCGTGGCAACCGCAACGTTATATTCTGTCGAGTGGCAGCAGAGAAAGTAAAATAACCTTAAAGTCACATTCTCCTGTATGGCAGGGATAAAAGAAGAAGCTGTCAGTTTTTAGATGTAGAGAACAATAAATCGCTTTCATATAATACATGTGGCTATGTTTTTATGTGTAGCTGTATGTATTGGAGACTTTTGGAAGTAGGGGTATGTACCCCTCTTACATTATTCGCATTCATATTCCTTTTATTCGGTTTCCGTATACCCATAGATCACTCCATATTCATATTCAAAATTCTATTCGTGTTGTCGCCATTTTTGCAACAACATTATCTACAATACTGATGTATGAGCCAAAGTCATACATGAAACATCGACCATACAATGTACGAGAAGAATAATCTGTTCTAACACGGGGGGGGGGTGCGCT
Source organism: Dolomedes plantarius (assembly GCA_907164885.2). Taxonomy (NCBI): domain Eukaryota; kingdom Metazoa; phylum Arthropoda; class Arachnida; order Araneae; family Dolomedidae; genus Dolomedes; species Dolomedes plantarius. Next base: position 100,451,240 of record OU015498.1, on the reverse strand, counting down.
CAAAGATGCGTTTGGCGATCGCAAACGTAGATATTGCCGCCAACAAAAGGGATTGCTGGATGAATGTACAGACGTTTGAAGTGTCATACTTGTCAATCAATGATTAAAACGTGATTATAACGGACTTTGAATGTATATTTATTATGGGTCCTAGAATCAGTGGACCGAGTATCCGCGAAACTGCTTCTCTTGGCAAGTGTTCAAGAGCAGCTGTTGTTCGTGTTTAAAAAGCGTGGGCTACCAAACGAAAAATCGGGTCTCAACGTCAGGCATGAGGTCGAAACCGGCTACTGGATACTCGAGGTGAAAGACTTGTCCATCCAACAGAAGAAAAACAGTACGTCAAATTATAACTAATCTTAATCAGGGACCAACTTTGATGGCCTCTCAACGTACTCATCCCCGCACATTACACCGTATCGGGAATGGAAGCCGAATACCTGTTCAAAAGACTTTGATGTCTGCAGCTAACAAGATCAAACGCCTCTAGATTGTCCAGAATCACAAAGATTCGACAGTAAATGGATGGAAAAGGGCAATTGGGGTCTGATGAATCGCGTTTTCAACTAAACCATGCATGGCAGGATGTGAATACGGGAAACACAGCACAAAAGCATGGACCCCAAGTGCATTGCCACAACACTTCAAGCTGATCGAGGCAATGTTAGGGTTTGGGGAATGTTTTCCTGGCTTTGTTTGGGCCCTTTATTCGTGTCGAACAACGTCTGGATGCCAAAAGGTATTTAAATATTGTCGCTGACCAAGTATAACCAGTTATGTTAATGGTTAACCCCCAGTTGAGATAGATACTGCCAGCAGGATTCGATGCCATAAAACTAGCATTGTCAACAGACAGTTTGAAGAGCGTGACAGGGACTTCATCTTTCTTAGTTGGCCTCCACAGTCACCAGATCTCAATCTAATTAAGAATTTATGTGAGGCGGTGAAAAGTGCAGTTCATTGGCTATGGTCTCAGATTCCTCAAGCCACCTACCAACATCTCATAGAGTTCATGCCAAAGAGAATCACAGCAGTATTAAGAGCAAAAGGTGACCCAACGATATACTGAGTAGATCGTCATAAGAAATTGGCCACTTAGTATAAGTCTCATGTAATTATCAATAGCATCCATCACAAATTATACCAAAGCGTTGTTTCATTATTCCTTTTATCAACGTATTGATTGAAGATATCGAATTCATAAGCAGTTATTTGACTGACACACACACACATAACTAGTCTTTTACATCCCGCTTTGTTGAGGAAAATCGCGAAAAATTGTAATCGTAAAATAGTTTTAATTGAAATTTTTTTCTATATGTTGATTTTTCTGGTGTTAATAGGGTTTACAGACAGGTTTGGAATTCCGTCCATTTATCGGTGCCCCTACAAGTTTTACAAATTAAATTAGACAGAAAAAATTTGGTACACACATACAGAAAGCTTTTGATATTGGTGGATGTCAGTCAACGTAATCATCTGTGCTTTCTGACTACTGAAATTTTTAATTAATAAGAGAAAGTTTCACAAATTGGAACATATCCTTAAATTTTAATCTATGGACCTAGAATAATTACTATCTCTTGAATGTCTAGATATATATTTGAATATTACCCCTCACCTATTGAATTTTTGTAACTCTCCATCGAATCCTTTATCTGTAACATCTTAAAACAGATTTTTAAAAAAATTGTTATTACACAGCAGGAAATTTTGATTAAGAAAACGGGTAATTTACTAAGATTTCAACGTAGAGACCTCTATAAATAATTTTTAAACGCTTTGTTAATTACCAATTGAATTGGTGTCTGTCCGCAACTATTCAACTTTATACAGTGGTACCTCGGTCGTAAATTGGTACTCGTCGTTAATTAGTTCCAGAAGGGACTACGAGTACCTGTCGTATTGCTTGTCCATTTATTTTATAGGGCGTGATATATTTGTGGTAGTACAATAATTTATTTATTTTATAAAGGGGTAGTTGGGTGCGTTGTGTTTAAATTATTTATTTTGTAACCCAAAGCTCTGGACGTGATTAGCAATTTACGAACAATTTTAAAACCAGTTTTATATACTAAATCAACTTTGCTCATAATTAAACACACAGCAGATAAATAATACTGATTCAAGGTTTAAAACAAAAAAAACTTATTTATTTACACTATCCTAATATTTACATTTTTATCTCATCAAATTTAATTAACATATTAGCTGATCCACTCACTATCAAAAAAACACCAGCAAATGAAAAAGGGGTTCTATTTATTTTAACTTCTTGATTCAGGGAGCGTAAAACTAACTAAACAAAAATTCTAAGATCTCCTATCAAAAAATATACTATATTTCAATCACGTAAAACCCGCACTAACCATCAATAGCAACCGTGGGATCTGAACTAGACAAAAATAAGAGAAAGCACTCACGTCCTTTAGTTGAGGGAAACCTTGGGGTTAGGTGTCGACTCTCCTCTCTGGTAGGGGACTCTTCCGTGAAGTTAGTTAGGGGAACTGTAGATTCATTTTCTAATGATGGGGTACTCTTCCAAGATGGGACATTCGTCACTGTTGGGGGACCGGAGGCAATCTTCTCAGCAGCACACCTCTATTTTGAATCAGGGAAAATCTACTTGTCTCCACTCCACACAGGCTTTCTTTCTCGGGAAGGATCCACCGAGTTTCCACGTATCAAATCTCCTTCGTTTTATTTTAGCTCCGGGAAGATTCGACCGGACTTTGGGCAGTCAAACAGGGGTAGATTTTCTTCAGCCAACCCAGGGCGAGGCCTCCTGGACTCCGATTGACATCTTTATCGAATTTTAAAACTCAATTCCAATATTTTAATTCACCTAAACGTTCCCGCCTCCGGAACCATTTATTCAGCCATTCAGGAAACTCGCAACTTTTTATTTGCTGAGTCTCTACACTTAAAAACCTCTCATTCGCTACCCTCTTTCTTAATCAAAAATGCCCCTCTTACGCAATGTTACAAACAGCTCATGACCACCCGCAAAACACCGCAAAACCTCGTGGTCCACTAACGATCCCCTCTATCAATCACCCACAAAGAGTCATTGTTACATAACGTCACAATTGGTGCCACCCTCCTCTTATCCGCGTCTAGCCTCTCAGACCCCACACACGCTAGGCTTCGTAAATTGGCTAACTTCGCCGACAAACGCTATGCCCTATAGTCACGTCGGCATCAAAGTCGTTACCAACCTTAAACACAAAATGTAGTGAAATCAAAGCTTTCAAACTTTTTATTTTCTCTTACAATATTAATTTTAATTTTTTTGAAAGCGCTTCATTACAGTACCGAACGAACTTTTCGCATAAGAAGTAATATATATATATATATATATATATATATAATGTGTGTGTGTTTGTGTGTATATATATATATATGTATGTATGTATATTTATGTATATGTATGTATGTATATTTATGTATATGTATGTATATGTATGTATGTATATTTATGTATATGTATGTATATGTATGTATATATATGTATGTATGTATGTATGTATATATATGTATATATATATATATATATATATATATATATATATATATATATATATATATATATATTCATTCTTGGGATACATTCTATCCCACCTACCGTAAAATCTCGACTATAATACGCACCCGAGTATAATCGCATGCTTGATTTTTGCGGGAAATTTATGGACAAATTTTAAATGCGACTATAATACGCACTCATAACTTTTCAATATTTTATTTAAAAATTGTACAAATATTTATTAACATAAATGAAATTTGTAATGAAAAGAAACGAAAACGTCAATTTCGGTAGGAAAAAAACTCAAATTGTTAATTCAAAACAAACATTATTGTCAAATTATCAGCCTTAATCCCTTTCACAGGAATGCAGCTCATCTATTGCTGTTGCGTCCATGTCATAATTATTTTTGCCGTCGTAATATATATCGCCATCATCATCCTCACTTGACGATACGAACTGTGTGTTCCGTTTGTTTAAAAGGAATACCTGCTTACTAAACGGGTGGATGAATCACGAAGTGCAGATGCACATCCACACGTGTTGCGACAATGTCTTACAGCTGCTGTATGTTCGTTTATCCAATGTTTAAAACTACGTTTTTTTTTTTTTGTTGTACGCGAGTATAATACGCACCCTCATTTTTGCGGACTAAAATATGAAAAAAAAGTGTGTATTATACTCGAGATTTTACGGTAATGTAAATTGAACTAACTCGTTCCTGAAAACCAGAAATTTCCCATTTTACTGGGCAATTTATAAATCGGTGGTTTTTTTTATACAAAATCTTCAAACAAGACAAACATAATTTAAAACAATAATTAGATAAAATAAATCAAATTTATCATCACTCAACCAGTACTGAAAGGAGTTGATGGCCTAATGGGATAGTGGCGAAGTAGAGGAGGAGAGGGTTATTGCTTAGAAAGGGGAGCCTCCTTCCAATAACACGTAAGAAGCTTGCACTGGGAATCTTTCTCATTTCTGTTTCTTAACACCCCCGAAACCTGTTGTAGACTCAGATTTAAGGAGTTTCATTACAAACCTGTCACGATAAACTTGCTCCTGCCTACGTTTCAGAATGTATCTGAAGTGAAGCATCGTTTGATCACTAAACAAGTCCACATTTCGACTTGCTAGAGCTTTGTCAGGGTGATATTCTTGAACAAAATTGTGTAATTCAACCTATTTCTGTCTTTCTTTTCGTCCGGAGAGACAGAACGCGGGGGAGCTCTCTTGTCTCATGTGTGACGAGTACCGAAGCAACTTGTTCGCGTCGAAATGCGACGAGTGCCGAGGTAAGACTGTATAAGTATAAAAATTTAAAGAAACTCGAGTTTACAGCAAGCCACAACTTTAGGATGTACATTTGGCTGAAAATAAATGTACGAAAACTAGGGTTTTTAATGACATCGTAATGACATTTAAGCTGAATTTAGCTTTCGTAAGGATTTATTCATTTGGTCTTTCTGCTCGTTACGGAGGTAAAAATCGGATGCATCGGTAAGCATTTTATTTGATATTGCTAGCCCTCGTGAAGCCCAAAAAACATTACTGTAGCGCTTTCAACTAATCATCATTATTTGATAATGCAAATTTGCTCTTAACGATTACTTTCGTTTGGTTTATTTGTACCACTTAAAATGAAATATTCTTTTACTAATACTTGTTCTGCATAGGTCATTTCACGAGTTATTATTACCCTTATTTCTATCCAGAAGACGAAATGAGTTTTTAAAATTTATAGTAATTATATACCTTATGAGAGAAGGGGATGCTTTTCCCAACAAATAAGGATTCCAAAATCCTGCAGAACCATCTCCCGTTGTGTTTGGTGACAGCTTCTCGGCGATCAGTGTCACTTCAACATCTGGTACAGTCTCTATAGTTCTTACAGCAGAAGATATCCCAATGATGCCTCCGCCGACTACTGCTATCTTCTTAGGTGACTGCATATTGAAACAACAGATCAGAATCCCTTCGAAGGTATCTATGAAAGAAAGAATTAATGCAAAACTATAATCCTTCCACAAGAAAATCAATGAACAACGTGTTTGACTTCCTTTTGTCGGAACTGTAGTCCATACACTATCTAGCCAAAAGTATCCGGACGCCCAGTGGTACAGACTCGGAGAGTCCTGAGGCATATATTAATATGATGTTGATCCTCCTTTTGCATCGATGAAAGCCTGCACATGTCTGGGGAGACTTTCCACCAGTTTTTGATAGGTGTCCATAGGAGTTCACTTCCAGGCGTCCATCACAGCTGAAGTGAGTGCTGGCAGTGAGGATGGTCGATTTGGCTGGCTATTTAATTTGCGTTCTAATTCGTCCCAAAGGTGTTCAATGAGATTTAGATTGGGGCTCTGAGAAGGCCACTCCAGTTTTTCAGTACCCATTTCGTCAAACCTGCGTAAGTCTCGATGTGTGAATGGAGCAGTTTTTCCTGCTGGAAGAGAAATGGGCCTTCCCCGAAATATTGCCATAGAGTTGGGAGAGCAGCATTGTCCAGAATGTCCACATACATCTCAGAGTTCATGTTTCCAGCCACAGGAACTAAGGAATCCAGGCCAAACCATGAAAAACACCCCCACACCATGATGCTGCCACAACCAAACTTAACAGTCGGCACAATGCAGTCACGTAAGAAGCGCTCGCCGGGCATCCGCCAAACCCAGACGCGTCCATCGGACAGCCAGTTTGTAAAGCGAGATTCATCACTCCAAAGAACATTTTTCCACATGTCCACAGTCCAATGACGGTGAGCTCTGCACCATTGCAATCGACGCAGCGCATTCTGGGGAGTGATGTTCGGCTTGTGAGCGGCTGAAGGACCATGGAATCCCAAGTTTTTTAACTCTCGACGAACAGTCCAGCCGCTAACACTAACACCTGATGAACTTTGGAACTCCTGAGTGATTTCAATCACCGAGGACTTGCAATTTTGTTTCACTACCCTTTTCACAGTTCTACGGCTGCGTTCACTAATGTTTTTCGGCCTGCCACTTCGTTTTTCTGCAGTTTCACTGCCTCGACGTTTCCACTTCACAATTAAATCACTCACAGTGGATTTTAGCTTCTGTAGTATTCTGGGTGGCTTTGTTTTGGAGACAATACCGCAATAACTATAATTGTTTACTCTTGCTCATTAAATGGTTATGTTCAAGGTAGTTAATTTTGGGTGTATTGCCAATATATCAATTATTTAACATACTACCTGATTGTTTGACCAATTAGTCTCATATTCTTGAATTGCGTTGTGTTTTTAAAATAATCTAATCATCTGATTGAAATTGTAATGGATAGATTTATTAAACAAACAAAACACATATAAATACATTACAATACATATCATATCTATTATCCTAACAACCTTATTTAATTCTTATATTTTTCAATATCTATACGTGGACTTCATTGTACTCAATTACATATAATTAACTTATTTATCAATGAGGTATTATTTAAATCGTTATGGATGAGCGGTAGATAGACACACACAGTATTATAGGATCAATGATTGACTGCCACACGTACCTTTACTGACGCTTCATTTGTAGAGATCACGTTGAACCTCACACGGCTGTAGATCAGGCTCTAGCAGGTTGCTGATGGCGGAACGTCCCAGTTCTGGTGTGCATTCACTGTCGAGCGGAAACACTGTCGGGCATCGCCTCTTTCTACTATCACTCTGTCATCCGTCTGGGGAGGGCTCTCATTACGTATCCGGACTTTCGGTCATCCTTTTAGCCAAAACAAAATCTCTGTGTCTAATCCTTATCCCGCTTCTTTTTTTATATCTTTCTCTTCTGCCGCTAACTCCTCCTATATTCTCTTGATTGGGCCACTATTTTTTCTGGGAGTTTCCATCCCGCCCTGCTGAAGGCGTTTATTATCATCTCATAATCAGCACCTTTCCCGGGACCGCATTTGATCTATCCCGCTAACCTCTTGCTTCCGACCTCTTATTATTTCGGCTAAGTCATTTTTCTCCCGTCTTTCATGCCTCTCTATTCACCTTCTTCTTTCTTAAAGACTTATTTTTCTTTTTAAACGTTTCCCCATCTGTAATCTCTTTTCCGTGCCATAATTGCTCCGTTCCACCTGGAACACCTGGCGTCTCCTCGCGGAGTATCTTTTCATACCCTAATTGCCTTTTTACTTCTTCAGGATCTAGCTACCTCCACCGCCTATTCACCTCTTGCATCCATCAATATTCTATTTTAACCTCTTCTATGGTCTATTATTTCTCCCCTGTTCGTTTCATCTTCCGACATTTTCAAAGGTTCATTCATTATCCTTTTACTCTATATAATGTCACTCTTTTAACCGTGACATGTAGAATGTCCAAAATTTCACGAACTGATTTCCCACAAAGGTGGCATCCCACTATAATGCCACGATCAAAGTCACTAAGCACCTTTGACTCACTCATTGTCTCACAAATGCACAAATATGACCTGACAAACCACTACCAACACTTTTATAGCTTTCGGTTACGCATCAAATTACGTCACCTGCCAGATCCACTTCTTTAGGAGGGTGTCCGGAAAATTTTGACCAGATAGTGTGTATGCCTTAACACAGATTCTAGACAAGGAAAGTATCAAAATTGGTCAAGAGATCTAGAGCAGAACGAGACACATAGCATTTTAACATCCACATTTAAAACTTGAACTAGCGCCCACTCTTAGCTAAAGACTATTATTAATTTTTATTGGGGATTTTAAGAAGCTGTGTGTAGCTGTTACGAGATTTCCATTAGTTTCATAAAAGTAATATCTCGGGTAGGATGATAAGGAGCACCTACATGTATATGGTGTAAAGGCGGGGTCTGAGTATACTAAAGGTTCTCCAAATTATCCTGTAGCTGACGTATATTCAATGTAATGGGGTATTGCTGTCGAACATGTTTCTGAAGCATATCCTATATATCCTGAACTAGCTTTAGGTCAGGTATAACTGCACGCGATAGGGAAAGTGATATATGTGCTCTTCGTGTTCCCTGCCTTACTAATGATCTATTTTATCCTTTAAGCGTTGACAATATCATCCATAAAGTACATTCGTCAAAAGTGAAATTGCAACGCCATGAAAGAATGCGCGTAGCGATGGGAAAATAACAGGATCAGTAGATGTCAGAGACAAATGCAAATGATTAGATGCGCGTGCGCATCTGGTCACATGATACCCAGTTTCTGGCTATAAAAGCCAATAGCTGGCTCGCTGTGTATATCAGTGACAGATTGCTATCAGTGATGCTATCAGTGACAGATTGTTGTAACGGAACTTGAAGAAAGGTAGAAAATGGCTCGGAGACATCAGCGAGCTGAATACCAGCAGTTATCGTCTGAGGAACGAGAACGTATCCTAGAACTGCATGAGCTAGGTTTGTCGATGAGCGCAATTGCCAGTAGTGTTCGACGGGACGTCAGTAAAATTCAGCGATGTGTGGCGCGATGGACGCTGGACCATCTGAGAACACGGCAAAGAGGCAGTGGACCATCCAGGTGCACGTCAGATCGGATTGATAGGCAAATTCGAATGTTTCTTGGGGACCCGTTCGCCACGGAAAGTCATATTCAAACCTACCTACCATTATCAGATGGGGCATCTGTCTCCTGGCAAACCATTCGTAACAGTTTGCATGAGGCAAAGAGGCGCGCACGGTGGCCAGCCACTGGGGTTCCTTTAACCACCTCACACAGGGCCGCCCGTCTGGCTTCGTGTCGACGTTATCGTCATTGGACGAACGAATGACATCGGGTATTGTTTTCAGACGAATCCCGATTTTGTTTATGGAGGGATGACGGTCGTGGACATGTGTGGCGGCTTCCCGGAGAACGTCACCTGCCAGCCCATATCGCTGAACGTCACACCGGGCTTCATGGTTTGGGGGGGCATCATGTTCGGACAGCAGACAACCCTTGTGTACATTACTGGCAGTTTAACATCGACCCGGCACGTAACACAAGTTGTTATGCCTGTGGGTCTGCCACTTGGCAGGCCGCCCCCGGCACGTTACTGCAGCAGGTCAATGCCTGGCCTCATGTCGCACGTCACACTCTGGAACAGCCTCAATGGAATTCATATCCTTCCCTTGCCGGCAGCCTCACACTATCTCTCTCCAATCGAGCATGTGTGGGTTGCCATCGGACTTTGCGGTGCACAGGGCACCGCAGCCGCATACCATAGAGGAACTGAGAGCTGCAGTGGACTCGGCTTGGCAAGGAATATCTCAGACCATTAATAGCCTCATAGACAGTATGCCTCGCCGTTTAGAGGCTGTATTGTATAGCTGCCCGTAGTGGCCACATTAGATACTGAATAAACAGTTTAATTTTTCATATCTTTGTTTGTTTCTTTAATCATCTGCATATATGTCTTACCTTTACCGATCCTGTTATTTTCACATCGCTATGCGCATTCCTTCATAGTGTTGCAATTTCACTTTTGACGAGTGTATAATCCTCATTGACAAAATTGATAATTTTCCCTCAACTTAACTTGAAATGAATTAAAACGTTAATAGAAGTTCAGTTAAAATCGGAAAATTGTAGAAAACTTTTAAGAAAGTTGGTTTTTTATCGCTTTTTCAAACTGGGAAACTCAAGATTCAGATTATGTCTTTAGCCTTAACATAGTTTTTAACAATGATATGATCCATAAGAAAAATTCGATGCTATATTTTTTTCTCATTTTATTTATATCATATTTATTTTTCTCATTGTATAACTTTTGAATACTACTCAAGCATCAATTCTATTGTTATGCAATTGAAAAAAAAATAATATTTCATATTTTAAGGACTGTTCGGTAGTCAATGCGCTGTGGAGGGCCGTAACTGAATTCAATTTGTGCCCCCCCCCCCAAAAAAAAAAGAAAAAAAAAAAAGTTAGAAGCACGCTACGCCTATGGGTGGTAACAAAGTTTTTTAAAAAAAAGCTTTCTCACATAGCTTCAGAGATGTACTCTAAAAAATTATTTTATTTAGACGGGGTTCTGGTGAGATTTTTTGGGACACAACAACATGTCCCGAAGTTTACCGCAAGAAATTTTGCTAAATATTGAAATATTTAACATTTTATATCTTATATCAAATACGTGTCAAATAGACCATGATAAAAGTGATGCGAATGTCAGTATCAGATGCAAGAAGTTAAATTTGTAACAAAATGCATAAGCGCAGAAATTAAAATTCAAGTCACAAAGCATGATGTGAAAAAGACATATTTTTTAATTATCTAATCTTTTGGTTTTTCTATTTTTCAACAATGAGAATATATTTATGTTAGAAATAGAAAGTGTCTCCCTATCTCACTGTAGCTGTATGTTAAGTTCTATTTCTTTTCACTATAGCAGGGGTGGGCATTAAGTCGATCGCGATCGACCGGTGGACCACCAAGACATTTTGCGGTGACCGCCTTTACTAAGACCTAAGGCGGCGCATACCAAAAGAAACATATTTATGGAACACCGACGCCAGCTAGACTCGAGAATCGGCTTTTCACAATCGATGCGACTGATAACTATAACTACAAGAACTAACTTTAGATGAAAATGATTTATTTTTTAATGTATTTTGAATTGTTTGATAATAAATGCATCATTTGATATTATTATATTTGTGGCTATTATTATTATGTTTGTATCTTGCGTTTTGCTTTAAACGCGGTTTTAAAAGAGTAAGTTTATTTTAATTGTAGTTATGTAGGTAAGTACATATTCCGTATTTATTATTAAGTTACAATAAATATTGTAGACCCTTTTTTTTTAGCTCACCACACCTACGCCACTGGGTGGACCGCAACACCTTGAAAAATTAGAAGTAGCCCTTACCCTGGAAAAGTCTGCCCACCCCTGCACTACAGCATTCAAATCATTTTTTTCTTTCTTGCCATTGGTCGAACTGTTTTAAAATGAAAATTTTTGTAACCTTTAAGTTGTGTATAAGACACGCTTTGTAAGCTGTGTGTAGCGTGTGATTTGTGGATCGCTACTAAGATGTAGACGCTGTTAATTTTTTACGTGAGTATACGCCAAAAATACGCCAGTCTTATTTAATGTTAATAAATTGTATCTTAAATTTTGAAGATTGTGCTTTATTTTTATACGACCTACAGAATGCTTTCACTGAGCCAAGTGAATCTAATGCTGGGTAATTATTTATTTATAATATAAATATTTCTATTCAATGGTATGTTTGCAAGATATTTTTCTATTATTTTATAAATTACAAACTTTAGCCATTGTCAAAATGTATAAACAGAAATTTTCTCCATATCAAGTATGGTGTGGTGTCACCGTGGTCTCGGACACAAAAATTGTTCACTACTTTCTCCTAAAGAAGCAATTTAAAATCGGCATTACTGCGCGTGCCTGATTATACTGATTTCATGTGAACACAGATTTAAAAAACCAGTTGTTTTTCAGCTCCACACACATACTCTTTTCCCTGCAGGAATTTTTGTGTCATTTCCTTTCCGAGTTGGGAAAGATCTATTTTGTTTTATGTATTAAATTATAATTTTTATTCTGACGATTAAACTCCTTCCAGTTTATGCTTGCATTCGTCATTGCATTTCATCACGAATACGCAGAGGCATGATAGCCATATATTCTACTAGCTATCGCCGCAAGGTTAGTAGTCCTACCTCAGAAGGGCTACAATAATTTGACGCGAAAACCAAAATAATTTTAAAATGTGTCACTAACCTAAAAAATATTGGGATACATGGTGTGTTCTGATCTCTTTTTCCTTTGCTTCCCACCATCCCTAATAGCTTTCAAGATAACTGATTAAGGGAACGGTGGACATTAAAATTTACTTTTTTTACTTTTCATCATAGAGATACAAAATTTTGTACATATACACATTTCACTATAAATAAATAGAACACCTTAAAAGAAATTTCCAATCTCATTATAATTTTAAGATTTTTTAAAAAATTTGAAATTTATAAACAAAATTTTAAAATGCTCCTTGCTACTTAATTTTTGAGATATTTCCTAGATTTTGCATTTAATCTGTTTAAACTGTATAACAAACAAATCTGGGTATCAATTATTTAATCCCTTGAATAGTTAATTTTTGAGAGATTTTTTTCTGAATTCCATCCTGATTTTCATCAAAATTTTGCCTTTTGAAAAGTTATAAATCAAATTTAATTACCTTAATGAAGTCGAATTGTAAAATGCATACCCAGTTTTTTTGTAAACAGCATCAGGATTCTTCCTTATCAATTTCATGAATTTTGAAGAAAAATTAAGTAGCATGGAGCATTTAAAAAATCTAAAAACCTTGAAAAATCTGGTTTGAGAAATACAGATTTAAAATTTATTACTACACTTACCCATTATAAATTACTTTGTAGAAGCTTCATAAATGATTTTTTTACTTGAAAAAAATATTTTGGTACTAATAATCTACAGAAATATATATATATTATTTACAATAACACAATCAGTATTACAATGACGAGATTTGCTGAAATAAAGGTCCACCGTTCCCTTAAATGGTTAATCGTATATTTCAAATGAGTTAGTTCTTTTTTATAACATACACATATTTCCCTCTATTATTTTACAGTTTCATGACGACTTCCTTACACGATCAGCGCTGGGAGTAGAGCTAATTAGTGATATAAAATGTACACATGCTAATACTACAGCTATATATCTTTCCATCTCAAACGTCAGTTTTTTCCACATTTTTTCCCGTCCAACCGTTACAAAAGATAAGATCTTAAGTTGAAAAGCTTGCTTTTAAAATGTCTAATGTAAATGTCAATAAAGTGTTTAACTTTCAGATCCATTTTTAAAAACTTATTGTAAGCTACGCCCTTATTTCTTATAATTTTTAATTAATTTTCTATCTAATTACAATACATAAAAATCTTTATACTCCATCTTGAAAGTATTATTGAAATTAATATATATGATAATTTTTTTTTAAAAGTGCCATACCTCTATTCAAGGAAGATAGAAATTTGTTCAAGTTCCTGATATGCACGATAAAATTACAGTAAATCTGTTACAGACACTGTTTCATTCACCTATCTGTCAAAACGAAAAACATGTGATCGAAGAACTCTGAACTTGCATCTTATCTAAATCGTTATCATATCAATGTGCTGGTCCCAAATAATGAATCCGATTTGCCATTTGCATTGTAATCTGCCATTTGATCAGCTGATGTTGTGGCAACAGAAGAGATCTCGCCTTACGCAATGCGCATTGTGCTTGCGCATAACCAAATAGAAGAGCTGTGTGTGTTCTACCGTCGCCATTTAGATACGAATAAAGTTAGTTGTTGTGTTTGACTATCGATGTATTTCTTTCCCGAACCGACTGATATTTAAGTACGCAACATTTGGCATCCCTGCCGGGATGCGAGTATTATTCCGATAGTCAAATTAAGTTAAATTTAAATACGAACTAAAATACGTTTTATTAAGAAATGGAAACGTCAAAACCAGCGAAACCGTATGAGAATTTTGACAACGCCAGACAGCATCGAAAGTCATGTAGAGCATCATTTACAAGAACTGTAAATAAGTTAGCAGAATTGATTGCTGAAGATAAACCTGACTTAGATAACATGGAAATGCTGTTGGATCAATTATTGGAAAAACAAAAAATGCTAAGAAGTGCTCAAGAGAAGTTTTTAGAATTATTGCAATTAAAAGGCTGCACGCAAGATGAATACGATAAGGAGTACGAAGCAGCCATGGATTATTACGAAAAGGTATCTGAGATCAAAGTGAAGTGCAACAGAATTAAAGCAAACCTAAATATGTGCGCCGAAAGTGATAAGTCTTCAGAAGCAAGGACTGTTGCAAAACAGAAATTACCAGAAATTGAGCTTATGAAGTTTGATGGAGATCCAAGAAACTGGCTCACCTTCTGGACTCAATTCAGCAAAATTAATGAAGATAAACGAATTGATGTGCGTGACAAGTTCCAGTATCTATTGCAATCTACAAAGCCTTCAATAGCAAGACAAATTATCATGAGTTTTCCTGCAACTGAAACAAACTACGGAAAAGCGGTCAGCTACTTAAAGGAGAGATTTGGCAATGAAAGTACTTTAATACAGATTTACGTGCGTGAACTATTGAAGCTTGTTATAAAGGACAAAACACAAATGAACTTGATGGAACTACACGATAAACTACAAACGCAGTTACGTGCATTAGAGTCCTTGGGCGTCACTCAAGATAAGTTTGCTTATATGCTCTTTCCCCTCATCGAATCAGCACTCCCCACGGATTTAATAAAGATATGGGAAAGGCAGAGAAACACTTGTATTGAAACAGGTAAGAGTGATTTAGATTTATTAATGGATTTTCTAAAAAATGAGGTGGAAACGGAGTTCAGAATTAAAATGACTCATGATACTTTTAGTTCAGAAAAAACTAATGTTAAGAAAAATAAGTACTCTGAACAAAAACTTGGTATACCGACTACATGTGAACTGCTTAATGCTAATATTAAGAGTAGTAGTAACGCTAGTGAAAATTTAAATAAGTTTAAAAAGTTTGAGTGTATTTTTTGTGAGAAATCACATACGTCAGAAAATTGTAATGAAGCATCTTCAATGAGTTTGGATTGTAAAAAAGATATTGTTAGAAAAAAGAATGCTTGTTTTGTATGCTTGAAAAGAAATCACAGGGCTAATCAGTGTAAGTCAAAGCATAGGTGTCCCATTTGCAAAAATCGACATTTCGTGATTTTATGTCCAGATTTAACAAATAACAAAGTTGATAATGTCTCTAACGTAGAGGGAAGTGAAAACAAAACAAGCACTCTTAACAATCATGTTGATATGTCAGATGTATTTTTACAAACTATTGTTGTAAGAATTCAGAATGGTTCCAAGCAAATGCTTATTCGAGCTGTTTATGATAGTGGGAGTATGAAATCTTATATTTGTGAAGATGTTGCTCAAAGTATGAAATGTAAGTGCATTGCAGAAACAAAAATTAAGCAATCTCTGTTTGGTGGTGTTGAAACCCCTGAAAGCGTATATAGAAATTATTTAATTGAATTAAGTGATATTGATGGTAGAAATAAGTGTAAATTACAAGTACTTGGTCAAAACCGTATTTGTTCTGAAATTAAACAGGTTCCATATGGTCCTTGGTTGCATGAACTAAAGTTACGCGGAATAAAATTAAATGATTTGGAAAATAATAAATTGGGGGTTAATAAAGAAATAAAATTGTTAATTGGTGCAGACATTGCTGGAAAATTGTTAACTGGAAAAATTGTGAGTCTCAAATGTGGCATTACGGCTATAAATACAAAATTGGGATGGACTGTTATGGGAAAATTAAATGCGAATCCTGGCACTGAGCCAAATTCTGAGAGTTCAGCTTCCCTTATTTCGTCTCTGCTTGTAAAGGATCGTTGTATAAGTAATCTTTGGAATCTGGATGTTTTGGGGATTGCAGAACCTTCGCTAAGCAAAACTAAAGCTCAGTTACAGGAGGATACGCAGAAATATTTTGAAGAGACTCTTAGTGTAAACAGTGAGGGGCGATACGAGGTAGCATTGCCTTGGGTTCATGACAGTTCACTTTTACCCGATAACAAAATAAATGCTGAGAAATCTATGTTAAGTGCCAAAAGAAAATTAACAAATTCTGGAAAATTTAACGATTACTGTAATGTTTTTGGAGACTGGTTAGCTCTTGGCATAATTGAAAAGGCACCAAATGATAAACTAAGGGGTGTTCATTATTTGCCGCATAGGGCAGTGATTAAAGAAGCTAGTACTACGAGTATTAGGCCAGTTTTTAATGCTAGTTCCCATTTACCAGGCTTCCCATCATTAAACGAGTGTTTGTCTACTGGACCAAATTTAATTGAAACGATTCCATCAATTTTAAATCGTTTTCGGATGGTGGGAACGCTTAATTCAAATTGTAAAACAAATCTTAAGAAAAATATTGGGTCAAGCTTGTCTTGATTACGAGGAATTACTTACTGTACTGTGCGACTGTGAGAGAGTTGTTAACTCCAGACCTCTTACCTATGTATCAGAAGACATTGATGATGACTTTCCTATAACCCCTGAAAATTTCTTGCACGAAACTCCGCATTCAGGTGTACCAGATATTGATAATGTGGATAAAGTGAAATTGAGTAAAAGAACAAAGTATTTGCAAAGGCTAAGAGAAACATTAAGAGATAGATTCCGTTCAGAGTATTTAGGGCAGTTACGGCAGCATGCCTTAAAATGCTATAAAAACAAACCACTTAAGGTGGGAGAAATTGTCCTGCTTGAAGATACTAATAAAAAACGTTCTTTTTGGAACCTGGCTCGTGTTTTAAAGGTTATACCTGGTCGAGATGGCCAAATAAGACTAGCGCTTATAAAAACTAATAATTCAGAATTATTAAGACCGGTTCAAAGATTGTACAGATTAGAACTGGAAAATGCAATAACAGACGATTATGACGAGCCTACGCCTTTAACAACTAGTAGTGGCAGAATTGTTAAAACACTTTTAAGGTAATTTTGTATTCAGACTATTTTATTTCAAAATTCACTTTACTCGGTTTCACTTCTTTTTATTATGTGTTCAAATGTATGTTATTTGTATAAGTATTGTAAGCTATATATATCATTCTGTGTATGTTTATTTTGAGTGTATAGTTACCCACTCAAAAGGTGGGAGTGTATGTGGCAACAGAAGAGATCTCGCCTTACGCAATGCGCATTGTGCTTGCGCATAACCAAATAGAAGAGCTGTGTGTGTTCTACCGTCGCCATTTAGATACGAATAAAGTTAGTTGTTGTGTTTGACTATCGATGTATTTCTTTCCCGAACCGACTGATATTTAAGTACGCAACAGATGTAATTTTGCTGGTGTCTTTAACAGTTAACTGTTGGCGCCCTTTTTAGCGCGATTCTGCGCCATTTGGCGAATTGGCTGCTCGCCAAGCTTCTTGCTTGGGAGGGAGTCTATTCTGAAAAAAGTAACTCCCGCTGCCGCCGCCGCTGTAAAAAGCTTGTCACGCTATCTCCTTCGAAACCGCTGGGGGTATGGGGTCGATACCAATGGATGCAGAAAAATGGGGGGACCAAATTAAGTCATGTCTCATCTTCGTCGGACTTTTTATATTTTATGGAAGTTATCGGAATCGGAAGTGTTTTTTTTATTTTATGTTTTGTGGGAAATATTGACTTTTCCATCTTCAGATTACGATAACTCGCCAAAAAATGATCGTAGAATTTTGATCTTTTTACAGTCTAAGACTACAGACATTTCTCTTTCAAACTAGACCTCATTTGTTTAAAAATTTGGAACAGCTTTGTCAGACGCACCTGCGTTGGCGAAAAGTTGGCATCAAAATTTTTTTGCGCCAACGTGCCTCCGTGGTGCCAACTTTTCCCAATTCCCAGTTAGTCTTAAAGTGCTAAATGTAAACAAAAAAAATCAATAGCGACCAAGAAATAACAAATAAGTTGAAAACAAACTTATTGCTGGCTGTATTAAACTTTCAAAACTATTACAGAAATCCCCAGCCGGTTATTTGTAGCCGTAAACTCAAATTCTCAACACAAACATATTACACACCTTTTTCCCATAAAATACAAACTAAACAACAACCTCAATTCAATCATGTCACTCATTTTGCCACAAACTACACTCTAGAAGACACAAAACAACATTTCACTTGAAAGGGTGAAAATTCATGAATCTAATTTCGGGAAAAGGAAACTACCGCTGGCTGTATTAAACTTCCAAAAACATTACAGAAATCTCCAGCTGACCTCAGTTATCAAATAAATTTCCTACATTACAAAATAACAATAATGCATGCGTGAAAAAAACCACAGCAGAAATAGTAAACCTAAACGGTACAAGTATGATATACCCCCCCCCCCAAGAGATTTCTCACCAAATCTAGCGCACTTGTTTTGGTTATAGGGTTGCCGTGTTTTACTTTGGTGTTGCCAATTTGTGTTTTTGTTGTTTTTAGAATTTTGTTGCTGCCATATTTGGTTTTCTCTCGTATTTTGCGCCTTAAATAGGCAGCGTGAATAGTTTTTTTACGTTCTTTTATGCAATAATATTATGTAGTGGCAACAGTTTTTGAAATTAACGGTCCACGTTTGAATTCTGACAATTTTGACATTTGATTTAACGTTCGTGTGCTACAAGCAGCGTAGATACTGGTTGTATATTCCGATTTTTTTTGTTCTTTTATTATTTTTGTTCTTTTATTATTTTTGTTATTGATTATTTTATTATTGATTATTTTTGTACTTTAATTCATTATGCCTGCAGTATTTAGTGTAGTTGAAAAATATCAGGGGATCTTTGTTTCTAAAATAGAGGCGAATTCTAATGGTAGTTCTAGTTTTACGGGAGGGAGACCAACAGTTGGAAAGCCGGGGATAGTTAACAACATTTTTTATTTCATTTGTCTCAGGATGCACAGTTGCTTTTTAATTTTTTGAAGGAGGTTGGGTTGTTAAAGAGCGCGAATTGCAAAAAATGTGGGTCAGAGATGAAGATTAAAGTTAAATGTTCATATTCGGATGGTTTTACATTTGTTTGTAGGAAAGCAATGTAACACTGAGAAATCTATTCGGCATGGTTCGTGGTTTTCTAAATCTAAATTAACCAAACTTATTTGAGGTTTTATATATTACTTATGAGATTTTGAGGGGTACAACAACTGGGCGAATTATGGAGGAATATTCTTTTGCGAAAACAACTTTGGCTGATTGGAGACAATTTATTAATGAGACTGTTTTAGATTATATCGAATCGTCTTCCAAGAAAGTAGGGGAGGAGGGTAAGGTCGTCGAAATTGATGAGTCGAAATTTGGGAAACAAAGTATCATAAGGGACATAGGGTTGAGGGCCATTGGGTGTTTGGAAGGGTTGAGAGGGATTCCGGGAGGGTTTTTTTAGTTGCTGTTCATGATAGGACTCAGGAGACTTTGTTGGGGGTTATAAAAGATTGGATATTGCCAGGGACTACAGTGTATTCTGATTGCTGGAAAAGTTACGACTGTCTCGAGCGGGAGGGATTTGAGCACCTTAAAGTTAATCATAAACTTACATTCGTTGACCCCGATACTGGGTGTCACACGAATACAATTGAAAGTACGTGGAGGCATGTAAAAGCAACGTTGCCTGCGTAAAATCGTAAGGCAGATTTTAAATTCTACCTAGCGATGTACATGTTTCATAAATCATGTTTAGCGGCAAATATAGATTGTTTTAATAAATTTATTGAAATCGTTTCGGGGATTAATTGGGAGGAGTACAAAATTTCGGTATAGATACTTATTTAAATTCTATTGCCAACACGTATTTTTTCTATTGTATTTGTGCTTTATTTTATGTCTAATCAAGAAATATATATTTAACCCAGATGTATTTTATGCTTATTTAAATTAATTATTATTATTATTTACAATATACTGACTCTTTTTAGCGGGGGGGTTGGGGGGCGGCAGTACCCCCCCACCTAACAAATTTCTTATTTTTCAGCTTTCTATTTATGTATTTAGGAATTATTTTTTGTATTTATGTGTTTTTCATGCGTTTCTTTGGTTGTACAGTTTTAAAAATGCGTATATTTGCAACATTCCGGAATTTCCCGTTCCAAAAACACGCGTTGTGCTTGGCGACAAAAAAAATCGCCAATGGGGAGGGGGGGGTGTATATCATACTAGTTCCCCAAGTTTGGCGATTTTGTGTATGGCGTGGTAACCATGCGATTTTTGAGAGGTTTTTTTTTGGGGGGGAGGGAGGCTGATTTAGTCGTGTGCGGTTGTGGCAGTAATTAGATTGAGAGTTTAAATTTAATAATAAATAATAAGATTTATAATTTTGATTGTTTTCTTAATTTTTTGACATTAGCGCAGGGTTGAGTATGTTTTGTATTTTGTTTGTTTCCATTATTTGGAACTAGTATCTATGGGCGGGGAGAGGAAGCTAAAACTGCCCCAGAATGGGGAGGAGAATTCAGTTTGCCAAGGGATAAGCCCTTGGAAAATTACGTTCATGGTTCAAAAGGTAATTAAACTAAGAAATTAGCAGAGAGAACTATAATAAAAAAGAATGGTTAACCAATGCGTGCCCAAATGCACAGGACACGTGAAATAAAAGTTAAAATAAACGTGGTGGAGAGTCGGAAGGCGTGGCCTAGCGGCAAGAATTTAGGAGTCCCTAATCATATTCTGAGACTCTCCCTACGCTGTCGGCGTCACTTGGGATTAAGGTATCCGACTACGTTCGGAGAACTTAAAAAATAATAATAAATAAAAAAACTATACTTGCGTAAATTTCTGTCTTATTTTTCGAAGGGGTATAACACCAAAACACGAAAAAATAGACCATAACTATGCAACTTTTTACAAAATAATTGATTTTGGGTCGAAATTTAGCAAATTTTTACAAAAAAAGCGGCTCTAGCTCTAAAAAAATTATGCATACAACATTAATTTCTTTTTGTCATTCGTACGTAAATACTTTGGAAAGAAATATCTCTTTAATTGTATCGCCCCTAGTGGCACTATCTGTAATATGAGTCGAGCAGCGGCACGCGCCGTCGAAACATGTGCTCACTCATTCTAAAAATAAAATTAAATTACAGTCCACTGCCTACGATTGATCCTTTCAATCAAACTTCTAAAGTAATTAAGACCATACTTCTTGAGTGTAATGAACTAAAAGATAATCGATATCGTGAAATAAAAAAATAGATCATTATATGCAATTACATGTAAAAATTTAGTAATTTCTCTTGAGATGCAGCTATAAATCAACAAAATAAAATGCTTAGAACCAAATGTGTAGTTCATTACATTCTTAGGTACTTTTCCGTTAGCCGGGCGCAAGTGATAAATCGCCAAATATGGTAAGTTACATTTTCAGCTGTTTTGTTTAATTAATTGTAACTCACGTGATATTATTTAAACAAAGATAAATATCACGCTAGTGATATTAATCTTTGATCGCGTGATATTAATTACCATCTATATACACTGCTGGCCACTGTAAATGCAACACCCTGAAGGAAACATGCAAATAACATGAAATTTACAACATACATTAGCGGAGGTGAGATATGCAAATGATTAGAATTTCAGCGTAGACGCACATCACGCGCGCCTGTGGCGCCACTACAAAGCGCTATTTAAGGCTTGGAGATTTCGACGATTTCATGTTCGGCAATTGTGTTTATCTTGTGGTTTTTTCAAAAAAACTATCAATTATGCCTCGTCGAAAACAGCGATCATCTTTTGATCAAGTATCTGAGTTCGACAGAGGAAGGATAGTGGCCTACCGAGATTGTGGATTATCTTTCAGGGAAATCGGTAGTCGTGTTGGACGAAACCAAACAACTGTAAAGCGGATATGTGATCTTTGGATGCAGGAGGGTACGACGGACCGGCGTGTTCGATCGCATCCACCTCAGCGCACCACTTCACGTGATGACAGGCAAATTGTGCGCATGGCAGTGACGGATCGCTCAGTCACATCACGAACCATAGCACAGCACATGCAGTCTGTAACGCATCATCCAGTGTCTGCGCGTACCATTCGACGCCGTAAACAGCAGAGTGGTCTGTCCGCAAGACGTCCATTGCTTTGTCTACCCTTGACGCAGAACCACAGATGTCTCCGCCACCAATGGTGCGATGACAGAAGGATGTGGACGGCAGAATGGAATGAAATTGGCTTTACTGACGAGTCACGCTTCTGTCTGTAACACCACGATGGTCGCATTCGAGTCTGGAGACACCGTGAAGAGAGGATGCTGAACAGCTGCATTATACACCGCCACACTGGTCCTGCACCGGGTATTATGGTATGGGGCGGTATTGGATATCACTCTCGCACGCCTCTAGTACGCATTGCTGGTACTTTAAACAGCCAGCGCTACATCTCCGAGGTGTTGGAGCCAGTTGTCCTTCCTTACCTTCAGGGCTTGCCCACAGCCATATTTCAACAGGATAATGCGCGACCACACGTGGCACGCATTGTCCAACGGTTCTTCGTCAATCGCCAGATTGAATTGCTTCCCTGGCCGCCTCGCTCTCCGGATCTTTCGCCGATAGAAAACATGTGGTCCATGGTTGCTCTACGATTGACCCAGATTCCATCCCCAGCTGCCACAGCAGATCAACTTTGGCAACGTGTGGAAGCTGCTTGGTCTTCTGTACCCCAAGAACTCATCCAAAGTCTCTTTGAATCAATGCCGAGGCGTGTGGCAGCGGTGATCTCCAACAATGGCGGCTACTCTGGCTACTGATTTTGGCAGGAACCACACTTCACAGAAGTCTATAATTTTAATAATTTGATACTTCGTCAACATGTTATCTACAAAATAAATTTTGTTGTGATATCTCTTGTCTTTCTTGGTGTTGCAATTTGGGTGGCCAGCAGTGTATTTAAGTTGCTAGGCCGACATTTTGGACAGTCCGTGAGAAAGAACTACTGCATCAATTTTCTTCATTTTGCTTTTAAACGAAAGATTGTAATCTGTAGATTTGTCAAGTTTGGTTTTTGTAACTGGAATTTCTATTAATTAGCGATAATTAACAGTTCAAAAATTGATTTCTGCGCATGCTCAGTGGCATGTTTAAATCTGTCTCTAGAAACTCACTGTTTTTGCGCATGCTCAGTGACATGTTTTAATGCTAAAAACGTTTATTCCGAGGAGTCTCTCTAAATCTCTCTGTGCCATTTTTATTTTTATTATAATTATGTTTGTGAAATATATGATTAAACTTGATGTAAATTGTTTATTTCGCACTGTTTAATTAGTGATAATTTACAATTTAAAAAATTGCTTTCTGCGCATACTTAGTGACATTTTTAAATCTTGCTTTAGATACTCACTAAGCACAAGGCCGCTTAAACACGTTAATTTGTTTCTGCACATTGTTATGAATTTCAACATTTGGCAATGATGTGTTGAGCATAATTTGTCTATTAGTACACTTATTTACTATCTAGCCGTCATGTTTTGGCGGGTACCAACTAGTGTTTTTGTTTTTATTAACTCGCTTTCTTGTTTGTTTGTGTGTGTTTGCCCGGTACAAATCTTGCAACCGATTTTTAACTAACTTCCCGACTAGCTAGACATTTGAAACTTTTAGAATAACCGAGAACACGATGACAATGCATTATTTTAATACTTTTAGCCATCTTTAAGCAGAATTGAATTCATTTTCAGTTAATTTTGTTTTGTAGAATGATGCAGCCATCTATCGGCCGGGACGGGAACGAAAAGTTAAACGCAAGTTAACTTCCAATTCTCGGGCTAAACGATTGATTACGCTGTGACGACCTCCCGATCAAGACCCGTATTGAAGCTTTTAAATTAGAGCGAATTGAAGTGAAGTAGAAAAAAAGATCGAACGAACGGAGAGAGGAAGAAGGTTTGTTCGTGTTTCAGTGCAAAAAAGAGTATCATTTTCGATTCTGTTGAGTAGCTGCGTTATTATGCTACAAGTATATTTTAGGAAATCGAACTGCAGCCAGATTACCGAATTTACAAGTGGGAAAGGTTTTGATTTCCCATCTTAGCGCAGTGCAGACTCGCGCCCAAAAGGAAAGAGAAAATACAGAAAATGAAGAGAGTTTAGGCCCTGAACAAGAATCTAAGTGAAAAAGGGTGCTCACAATGAAGAATCCAGCAAGGAATTTATAACGGAGGTCGAAGAGCAAAACGACACTTCTGTATAATCATAGATGACGAATTTTTGCGTCCAGTGGAAACCAATTCAAATGAGCTTTCTCTCTTGAAGACAGACCATGAGCAGTTTTCTAAGTCCCAGAATGATAGTGAAGAATTACAGTCCATTTTCAAGGTTGTTAAATAAGATTCAAAAGGCCAAAACAAAGGATCGAAGCTTATGATCGATAAAAGTCTACTATTCAAATGTCAGGAAGTTCACCCAGAAGAATATAAGGATTTGATTAGGATTATTGGAACTAAAGATAGTATTGACAAGGCTGGGCATGGAATTGAGCTAATACCAGAGAAACAGGACAAATTGGCATTGGAACGTCTTGATATTCCAAAGGTTTACCATCCCTTTATTTCCGGAACTTTCAATGAAGTTGTAAATAAGATTATAAATGAAACTGGTGCCAGGGTGGATATCCCTCCTCCATCAGTAAACAAAAGTGAGCTTACTATTGCTGGGCATAAAATACCAAAAATATGTGTAATGATGCGCCTTTGAATAGGTGAAGATATCATAAAAATATTAAAAGAATAAGTCAATTCGAGGGCTTTCATCACTACATTCAAATGGCTAAAATTGGAAACGACGGCTAGAGGCAGAATGCTAATCAAAGAGTAAAGCGGTCCGGTGTTTTGATGTGGAAGAGCGAAGCGGTCAGCTTGGAAAGTTAGATCGCTAGACGCAGATAAGCGGGGCTGTCTCCAAAAGTGACGTTATACGACAAAGTTCTTTGTATTAGAATTTACGACAGTGGCGTGAGAAAACCACAAGCAACTTGGGAGGTTTTGCGTACAGTTTCGGTGTGTGAAGCAGGGGCGGCCAATTAAAGAATGTTGAAGTGATGTAGGCAAATGAAATTTTGGCAGTATCGGGAATGGTTGAAAAGAAATTAAAAGGAGGAATCAAGAAAAGAAGAATGGATTTTTTAAATGATATAAATTGGGGAGTTTGAAAATTTTAAAAAGCTCTCTCCCCCTCTCTCTAAAATAGCAAGCTCTCAGATGTCTCAGGGAGAGACTCTTGATTGTGGTGGAGTCGGATCCAGTTTCGATTCCCCGTTTTCTTTCTGGAGTTTAGCGTATCGGGTCGAGCTGCAGTTCTCCGTTGCCTCATAAGATTTTGTGTATAGGGTAGAACTGCGGTTCCCCTTGTGTTCTACGGCGTTGGGTCGAAATTTGAGTTCCCCAAATATAATTGTGAAATAAAATATTTTGTGTGTGCGTGTGATGATAGAAGGTAGCAGCAAGCTCAACAACATAGATGCAAGAGAATCCTCCGGCATATCCACGGAAGTCGACCTACAAATATACCGGAACGCAACTCAACGAGTGAGTCACAATATTTCATTTGTTTAGATCAGTCCTTTTCTTTTGGTTGATGTTTGCATTTGATTTGGCTATTGGTTTACGAATAGGTGTAGTGATAGTTAATAGGAGATATAATTGGTATTCTACGTTTTGGATAGTTATTTGTGTGCTCCCTTGTTTCCTTTGAAAAAATAATCTTTGAGATTTTATATTAAAGGACGAGAAACTGATTTTGTGTATGGCTAGGTGTGTTTACGAAAGTTATCATTAATATAATATGTATAAATGTACAAATTGTAAATAAATCAAGTTTAATTTAAATTTATTTAGTTCTCTGCTTTAATTGTTATCAATGGTTTTCAGTTTACTTGTTCGTTATTGATAACTACGTCCAGAACTTTGGGTTATTAACAAATAATTTTAACACAACGCACCCAACTACCCCTTTCTAAAATAACTAATGTACTACCCCAACTAAATCAAGCCCGATTAAATAACTTTTGGACGAGCAATACGACAATATGTGAGTAAAGGAAGAGAAATTGTATTGTAGTGTCAGTAGAAGTTTCTAAAAATCAGCACAAATATATAATTGGATCACATTGGCAAACAATTCAAGAAATTTTAGCTGAAACTGGTGTATCTGTTGAGATGCCACATCCTGACTCCTGATCTGGTACAATAAAACTTAGGGGTGAGAATGCCAAGCTTGGACCTTCTCATACACTTGTGTATTCAAAGACAAACAGTGAGATTACTGAACATGTAGATGCTCCCCGTTGGCTTCACAAACACATTATTGGGAAAAGAGGAGCTAATATTAAACATATCACTAATGATTTAAATAAAGTCCAGGTGGATTTTGTTGATGGGCATGACAGCATTAATGTAGAAGGACCCCCTGAGGAAGTTAAGGAAGCTTGCCGAAAATTAAAAGAAGTGACTAAAGAACTTAAAACACAAGTTGCCTGTGCAATTTGCCTGTGCACAAGTTGCCTGTACATTACGATAACACCAGCTTTCCACACTCATATAATTGGCAAACATGGCGCAAATATCAACCGTCCGAACGAGGGGACAAAATCTTTAATTAACATTCTGTCAGATGAAATGAGTACAGTCTCTTTAAATTTACAAGGCTATACCTATACCGGAAAAGGGTATTGTAAAAATGTAGTAGTGCATTTGTTATATATATATATATATGTGTGTGTGTGTGTGTGTGTGTGTGTGTGTGTGAATATATATATACCATGATTATTTTGTTTTTTTCCTTTAATTTGTTTTTGTTTTGGATAATACATTAATGTAAAAATGTTATGTTTTGATGAATATTGTGTAAAAAATTATGATTCTGTAATCAGAACAATGCTATGTAGTAGTAGAATTGGTAAGGTTTTGAATTTAATCTACTACCTTTATTCAGTTGAAGCTCCGTTAGTTACATGTTACATTTAAGTTTTTTTTTGTTGTTGTTTTGTGTGTGAGCCCCTAATAACTTTAATCACTTGGTACTTGCTTGTGTGCCCTTTAGTAAAGGAAAATGAACTTTTCGGTGATCATTTTATATTTGATGGTCCTGCATACCATCTGACTAACTTTTCCTTCGTAATACTCTAGAAAAGTTTTCAAGGGGGGAGGAGTTGTGACGACCTGCCGATCGAGACCCGTATTGAGGCTTTTAAATGAGAGCGGACTGAAGTGAAGTAGGAAAAAAAGATCGAACGAACCGAGATAGAAAGAAGGGTTGTTCGTGTTTCAGTGTAAAAAAAGAGTATCATTTTCAATTCTGTTGACTAGCTGCGTTATTATGCTACAATTATATGTGATGTGTTCCACACCTATTTTTGTGATGTGTTGCTCCTCGTCTCATCAATATGAAATAAAGTTTTGCTTTGCTTGTTAACTAGCTGTGTTATTACGGTACAACGCATTTGATCATTATCTTTCAAGTTGATTGGATAATTCATCAAAAAAAATTTTTTAAGTATTTATTAATACAGTGGACGCTCGTTAATTCGAACTCAAAAGTTCTCGGAAAAAAGTTCGAATTATCCGATGTTAAGAGAAAATATATGACTTTAAATGTGTATCACTGAAGAAGAAACTCTCCTAGTATGTATAACCCCAGAAAATATATTATACTATGTTATCTAAAGTTAAACATATTAAAAAGCAATACAGACTTACCTTAATCTTAAAATGAAGCAGAAGATATGCAGTATAAAGTAAACTTTTATTAAAAATATGAATTACACTTTGGGGAAAAACTGTAAAATGGATGTTTGGTTCTGTTTATGATGCCTACATTGTTCAGCCATCTTCTCGATTTGAAGTGAACATTTCAATTCATTTTCAGAGGAAGGTTCCATCTGAATAAATGCTTTCAGAGTTTTAATAGAGTTCATTATGGATTTGTCCATTATGGCCGCATTAAAAATATCTTTCGGCAGGTAAGTAGAGAAAAGCCCTAGCAGTTTCCTACCGAAATTAGTGCATACATCTTCGATTACATCAGATCTTTGGCCACATACAGTTTGATAAGAAATATTGTGCCTTGACTTAAATCGAGAAAGCCATCCATCACTGCATTTAAAATCTTCAATACCCATTCGAATTGCCAATTCATCAGCCTTCGTCAGCACTAGGGGTCCATTTATCGGAAAATTTCGAGATCTAACATCGTGGAACCATAGCAGTAGAGCTTTTTCTAGAACTTCTTGGGACGCATTTCCCATGCGTTTCCTTCCTCTAGCAAATTTCGATTTTTCCCATGAATCTCAAATTGACTCCTTGTTTTTCAAATTAGTTGACAAGGCATTTTTTTTCATTCTATAGTCAGCTGCTA
The DNA here is from genome assembly GCA_907164885.2 of Dolomedes plantarius. Lineage (NCBI taxonomy): Eukaryota > Metazoa > Arthropoda > Arachnida > Araneae > Dolomedidae > Dolomedes > Dolomedes plantarius. Next base: position 100,422,824 of record OU015498.1, on the reverse strand, counting down.
ACTTTGTTTTACATTCGCCATTCTCTACTTTCTTTAAAATTTCTACCTTTGTCTCCAAAGTTAGGTTTTTGTACTTTCCACGTGTAGACATCCTGAATTTTTACATATTCACACCACACAATGAGGAAGAAAAACTAGACCACATTAACGTGTCTGCACTGCAGTTATAACTGACGCAGCTCCCTAGAATCTGTAGTAAAGACTAGGACTGTGCTTTATTTCGATGTAACGCAAATATCGATTTAGTACTAATATCGACGATGCGATTTAGAGCTAACATCGTTTGCGAAATATCGAAATTCCGATGTAACGCACTACATCGATATAACGCCGACATCCGCGACTGCGATGTTCCAAATCTCGATTCAGTACTAATATCGACGATGCGATTTGGAGCTAACATCGTTTGCAAAATTTCGATGTAACGCACTACATCGATATAGCACCGACATCCGCGAACGCGATATTCCGGAATTCCGATGCAAAAACGAAAGATAAATGCAGTTACGGCCCCGCACCAACATCGATTTAAGCTGCGCATGCGCCCTGCTTGCTAAATCGCCACCCCGATTTAAGGAAGACGATCCACGCTCCAGAATTCGATTTAAGCCGCGCATGGGCACTGCTTGCTAAATCGCCACCCCGATTTAAGGAAGACGATCCACGGGCCAGAATTCGATTTAAGCTGCGCATAGGCAGTAATAATTGTAATTTTATTAATTATGTATAGCAGAGATGTCAAATAGAATTTATCAAAGTACCAAAATTAAAGTACTAAATTGAAAATATGTATGTTTGTAATAAATAATAAACAAATTAAAGAGATAGAGTACAATATTAAATAGTACAGTATTAAATATATAAGTGTCAATAAATAGTTAAATATTTTAATAGTACTTACTTATATTTGAAGAAAACTATTATGATTTGTTACAGTTTACTTAAGTTTTTTATTTCATGTTACTTTCAAGAGTTTTGCTATCAGGTTGGTATGTTGTTGATTTCAAGGTATTAATTATAATCAACTATTCTGTATTAAACAGCTCTTTAAAATCATCCCTGTTCCACCTATTTAAAACGAGACTTATTTTTCCAGGCAATTCACACTTTTCTTTGACTTGAGCATATCAAGCAAAGCAACTTATTTATTTTTATTGTAATTTCAAATTTTTTTCTGGCATGTAGAACCTTGGCAAGGAATTTGCCAAAGTGCAACAAATTTGCCATTACTGATGTATAAGTAATGTAGAAGAATAATTATATTAATATTATTTCATTCAATGAATAGTTTAATTCAGAGAAAGTAATTTTTCTAATCTTTATTATATTTCAAATGAAATTTCCCCAACTAAGTTTAATTAATAAAATTAATTTATTTATATTCCTTTGTTATAAAAGATGGCTAACATCTTCAGCTTAAAAACATATACGTACGGGGGGGGGGGGGTCAAGATAGGGACAACATATTCTACAGCGGAGTTAAATCGATTTATCACTAAATCGCGATGTTAGACTGATGATAAATCGATTTAAGAAATCTCTAAATCGCCCAGCCCTAGTAAAGACTAGTTTTTCTGAAATTCTAAGAAAATCGATCCAAATAAAGGACAATTGCTTTTTCCGTTTAGCACTAATAAGAAGGACAATAGATACTAACGTTTAGCGGACATGCAATAGTCTAGGAATGCAGGCATGTGCCTCTTTACACAGAAAAGAAATTTTGACACACAAAATAATAAATACAGTGTGTATTTTCTCCATTAAATGAGGAAAAAGAATTTTTTTGTCAAATTTTTAGTTCGAATTAACCGAAGTGATAAAAATTTAGTTCGAATTAATGAGATACTTTTAACATTAACTCCAATACAAGTTTTTGGGGGCCTTTGGATTAGTTCGAATTAACCGAAAGTTCGAATTAACCGAGTTCGAATTAACGAGCGTCTACTGTACATAGAATTGTCAAGTTTATATGATTCAACAGAAAATTTAAAAACATGGTACATAAAAAGTTCTTTTTATCTTGTAATTATTTTAAAGACGTGTTCCCAAATCTTTTATCTTGAATATAATAACTTGTATGTATCTTTGTGTAATAATGTGTAAAACGTTTTGTATTTTTTTATAATGTTATAGTATCATGAAAAATGCACGTGGATTAGGCCTCCTTGGGGAAACCACGTTAAACAAAATGCGCCTGGAAGTTTTACCTCTTGGTGGTGTGGAAATAAATTTCACCTTTTTTGTTAAATCTAAGTTTTGTTAATATAAGCTCTGTGTTTGTAATTTATTAACTTTGATAATGAAAATTATTTGGCTAAATTCATTAAATATTTTTTTCTCAAAATCTAATGTGAAATACATAATTCTACAAAAATGTGCCAGTGTGAAGAGTGTATTTTTATTAATTAGGTTATGTTGACATATGAATTTGAAATTTTATTGCCTGCTAAACCTGTAACTCATTGTAAATGTCATTTAAGTGGCTAGTTCCCCACAGTCGATAATCATATGATTATCTCGTCGTATCCATTTTGCAAAGAAGTGGTCGTAATACCCACAGTACAAGAACTTAGATTAACCCCTTCCCCTCCCCTCCCCAGACGTACACTGCGCAAGTCACAATTTTAACGTAGACCCCTACAAGACATACTAACCCTATGTGATGCATAATATCTAGCTAATTATTCTTGTTTCATTTTGTGTCATTTCTAAAGTGACTTATGTAAATTTTCGATAAACCATGGATAAATTAATATTGAAATTTTTACAAATCTTTTTTAATTTGATGGACTGAACTTATTTACATGGTCTTTTCAACACAATATTACATTAACAAAAGGAAACTAAGAAGCTTTAACTTAAATTACATACAAAACAATAAATAATAAAGATCTATATAATAATTACAAATGATAGTTCTTTATTATCGTACAACTACAGATGGGGTCATATTACTTAGTGCAGCGCATATTATGACAACACTTTCAATGCATGGCAAAAAGCTTATTGGCACTGTAGTTTGTAATATTCGGTACCTTTTTATTTGTCGTATAACACGGTCTACATGTATACGAACATTTGATAATTTTTTACAATGGAACACTTCTTGCTTGGACAGTTGCTTTTTTCCTCTTGTACATGAGGGTACAACTAACCTAGCCCCTTTAGCCCTGAAGTGCTCTTAAAGATTAAAACCTCGATAGGCAAATATTAAATCCTTCTCAGTTACATGATCTAAAAAGCCAGACATGAGTTATTTCCTTATCTGAGGCACGACCACCCCAGGTTTCTGATAGGGATGCGACATCGATGTCGATGTTTTAAAAACATCGATTTATTGAAGCTGGTGTTTTTTTAACATCGATGTTTTGTAATCGATGTTTTACGTTGTCTCGATGCTTTTTTTAATGAAAAAGTACCATAATTTTAAAAAAATTTACCAGGTAGCATAATTTTCACACTCAGTAAATGAAAGTCTGAATTCTGAAAAGGACGAATACAAAAGGAGGAACGATACCCTAGCTACGAGAGAAATGGAAATCAACAACCAATGAACCAATCAGAGCGCTTGAAATGTTCTTGACACTCTAGAACCTTCCATAGAGTTTTATTTTATAAATAATATAAACACGAGAGCGGCCATTTAAGTTTTTGTTTTGTTATGGTTTTATATAGGTTAACGTTAGTATTATTAGTAAGTTACCTCCCAAAAGTACCGTTTGCAAATATTTTTGAAAAACCTCTGACAAATTTGCGAAATGCAATATTTGCCTTAAGTCCCTCAAAACGTCTGGCAATACCACGAATTTATCTGGACATTTGAAGGCAAAACATGGTGATATTTTCAACGAGAATTTTGAGTCATCAATGAAGCCCGAGGCAAAAAGTATAAACCACACAATCCAGATGCTGCGGCCCCAGCCATTCCAAGCACTTCGGTGACTGAAACGGAACATCGAGAAGAAATCGTAGTTCGTATTCCACTATTCCTAGGTTCCATCCAAAAACTCTGAAAGACAGTTTCACAAATGTGATTTCTTTTAAAGATGGTTTAGATATGTACAGCCAAATTTCTCAGGCTATTCTTTATATGATTTGTAGAGATTCTCAGCTGATTTCAATTATTGAAAACAAGGGTTTTAAACACTTGTTAAATGTAACTGTGCATTTATATACTGTTCCGTCACGAAGAACAATAGATTCAATGATAGATCAGAAGTACGAAACAGTGTTATTTAAAGAGCGATTGAGCAATGTCTCAAATGTGTGTCTCACAACAGATATTTGGGCGGAAACTTGCCGGACGAGAAGCTTTCTTGGAGTAACAGCTCATTTTATCGAAAATTGGGTACTCGAGTCTCTAATTCTCTGAGTTCATGAGCTACATGAAAATCACACATCACAAAATCTGGTTGGTCATTTCACAGATACCTGCTCAGAATGGGGATTAACGCCAGAGAAAGTTACAGCTGTCATTAGAGATGGGGGAAATAACATTGTAAGTGCGGTGGAAAGATTCCTTTGGGAAAAAAAGCACAGCTACTGTTTTGCCCACTTTCTAAACTTAATGGCACAAAAATCATATAAATCCCTACCAGAAGCTGTTTCAATTATAGATAGAGTGAAAACCATTGTGAAATGGTTGAAACGTGGCTTGGTCGGAAGTGATGAACTTAGAAAAAAACAGAACTTATGCTGATTCAGAGCTTATCGACAAGGAGGAATTCCCCTTTTTATATGTTAGAAAGATTCCTCCAGTTGAGCGAGGCATAAAGCGAGCATTGGGCTTCAATTGAAACTAACGAATGTTAAAAGGCTTCAAGATAAAACCGAAGATTTACGCAGTGAATATTATGATTTACCTGAGGATACGGATTTAGCAGAAATCGAAGAACTTCAAGATTTAGATTCGAGACTGGAAGAACTAGAAGGAAGCCTAAATTGCCTCAATAATAAAATGTATGCAAGTAATAAACTTGAAAATGATCATATTAAAATAAATAATGCTGATCTGCCAACTTCATCGCCAAATGTTAAGCTCCCAGAAATCCCGCTTCCACGGTTTTCAGGAAAATACGAGGTTGGAGTCAGTTTAAACTCCAATTTTCAAATTTAATTGATAAAAATGTTGTCTTATCAGAAACGCAAAAACTATATTATTTACGCGCAGCACTAAAGGGTGAAGCAAAACAATTAGAAACTCTAGATGACACTTATAAGTCTCTGTTTAATGCATTAAATGAACGCTATCAGAACACAAGAATGTTAGTCGAAGCACATATCCAATCTCTAATGAATTTCGAGAAAATCACGCATGAATCGCCAAAAGAATTACGAAATTTGGTAGATTGTATATTTGGTAATTTGCCCTCAGCCGTGCTGTATGTAGACGTTTCCCACCTCCAGCCACTCTCAGAGATTTAGAAACTGCCCTACAGGAGGAATGGCGATTACTGGACTCTGCGGTGGTTGATCACCTCGTAACAAGCATGATCACACGCTGTATACTATGTATGAAGGTGAGGGATGCTCACATACCCTATTAATGTCAGTTTTTGTTCACAGAGAAAAAAAAGCCGGTCAGTTTTCGAAAGTTCCAGGTTTGCAGACACACTTCATGTGGGTTGAAAATAAAATGGGTTGACTGACCTATCTAATGTGTTCACCGCCTCACCCCAAAGCGAGCTGAATATCTTGTTTGCGGGTTGATGAGATTTTCCCGTTTTCCTGGCTCGCGCTGCGGGAGATTTTCTTCGGAAGTGGGTCGAAAGCTGTACTTTGAAGCAATTAGTAGCTTTTTGGCTGGGGAAATAGGAAAAATGGCGCTTGTCGACGAAACGGAGTGTCCACGTGTTATAGTGCATGTAAGTACATTTTTAATCTTTTGAACATTAAAATATATGCAAAATCCTTCATGTAAATCCGAATTATAGAGCATACTTCAACACCATGGAAATGTGAGGACTTTTAACGGAAGATTTGCTATTTGTTTAAATTTGAAATTGTTGTGTAAGGCTAAAGTTGCGACAATCGCGTAAGCTATTGCATGTTTAACATATAACTCATATATGAATTATAGCTGTATATGGTTGAGCATATCATGATATTAGGTTTTTCTTGTCGCAAATCTTCCATGTGCTTGTGTGTGTGTGTGTGTGTGTGTGTGCGCACATGTATGTAATATCTAAACATTATGTATTAAAATTATTTTTACATTACATAAAAATCTCATCATAGAAAACTCTTAATTGAATGCAATTTTAATGAATAAATAGATTTTTATGATTTAAAAAAAACAAGAATACGATTTCTAAAAGTAATTTTTGACATCTACTGACATAACAGGAACACACAGCTTCTAAATATCCACTATAAAAAATAAGGTTGACAACTTATTTTACAGATGTTAATGAGCTGTGTGTTCCTGTTATGCGCTTCCTATAACTTTTATTAATAACTCATCAATATTTTTAAAAAGCTTAGAACCACAGAAAAAAAAGTAAAAGCATGCAGTTTGTTTCATGCAATGCTACGAGTAGTATACTTATGTATATCTATTTGTGTGTACATATAAGTTGTGTTTGAAAGTCCAAGTTCATTCTAAAATCCAAATCTACAGATGATACAATCTGGCGATAACATTTAATTATAAACTCATTTGACATGGTCGAATTTAGAAAAATGGATAAACTAGAGGGTGAAATCAGGTTTTTAAAATTAATCTATACATTACATTTATGTGTGGAAGTGTGTGTTTGTGAATAAATAAATAAGAGAGTAGGAAATAAAAGAAATATCTTGTAACAGATGATGATCTATCTAGATGACTAATTCAAAATTCTACGAATTCTTTTCCTTTTTTACTAATAATTGTCAGTTTAAAAACTAATTTAATCTCCTAAAGATTTGATACATTTTAGCTTTATATAAACACCTTAAAACAGAAGGAATTCTGTAATGATAATAAGGTAGCTGAAAAATTCAAATTGAATTAATATTCATGCAGAATAGGGAGAGGGGGGGAGATTGATTTTGAAAATTTTCATGGCATGTATAAAGTAAAGTGGCAATTTTTCTTATCTAATATTAAAAACATAATTTGAAGTTTGTTTATTTTACAAACTAATGTTATTGTTCTGAGTTCTCATTTTAGCTGTATAAAATTTAAATGATTATCTAATTTGGGTAACAAAATTTCATTTAAAAAATTCGATGCAAACACTTTCAGACTAGGCATTTTGGAAAATTCTTTTAAACATGAAGGCTAATGTACTGCAAAAGTTAAAGATAAAAAGAATTTTTTTTAAAGTGCAAGTATTTATTACTAGTTGTGAAGTATGCTTTATAACTTTTAATGATAATATTTTTAATGTTCAATAGATTAAAGAAGTGCTAATTTGATTCATTTCAATTCAACGCAAACAATGTCATCTTTATATAATTTATAGTTCTCAGGATGGCAAGTATCAAATAAAGGTGTCTGGAATAAAATTATAAATCACTTGCTTCAAACTGAGATACATAATGCAGTAACTAGGAATTATTACCAAAGCTTTAAATGATCTGTGTCTTATAATATTAAAAAAATAATTAAATGTGTGTATATATATATATATTAAAAATTATATATATATATATTATATATATATATATATATATATATAGGCTCAATACACAACTCGCTTTAATTAACTCATTCAAAGAGTTTTTAAACTCACAAAGGCAGGTAAATGTACCCGTTTTCGAAAGTGGGTTGTAGGACCCACTTCCAATGTGGGTTGTTTGACTCACCAAAAGCGAGTTCCACTGTGCAGTGGATTTCAACCCAGCAAAGTGAGTTCAACGACCAACTTTTTTTTCTCTGTGTTGTTTGTTTTGCATTTAAACATCATTTTGTTAATGACGCAAATATGACGTTCTCTTATAATTTATGAAAATTCAATTTTTTTTTTATCTCTGTATGTAATTCTTTGTTTCGTTTCATGAATAAACGTAGAGCTACTTACTTGCTGCATTTCATGTCAATCAAAGCAGTACTTGTCCATTTTTTCGCATTTTACCGCTCCGTGCTTAACTTTTGGAAGTGAGTGTACATATATATATATATATATATATATATATATATATATATATATATATATATATATACTAATAATATATTTCTCAGACAATCAATATCAATAATTCTGTTACGACTTAATTCTTCAGCAATTTTAGTCATCTCAAACGCTTTTTTTCAACAGTTTAAATAATTAAATATAAAAAAAAATAAAAGTTGAACCGAAATTATATTTCTTTTACCTTAAATATTTTATAAATTTGCTAGATCATTTTAACTGTAACCGGTCGTTTGATCGATGCAATTTCATTGGCCAGAGAGGTCGCCAGCCGGGTTTACTAGTATGCAATAGTTACCGCCCCAACAAAACGCGCCAAATCCTCGGAAAATCCAAGATGGCCGACCTTGCCCCATCTCCTAGATTATCCCCTTGATTGTTTATGGAAAAGATTAAATCAAAATCCCAAATTCTTAGAGATGTATAAAGAATTTATTCATGAATATTTAACCTTAGGCCAGTGTAAAATTTTGTATATTGTCTTGCTGTAATGCTTTAAATTGCAGTTATAACTTACTGCAGCAAGTATCAATGTGATCAAAGATTTTGAAGGTTGAATCGTATTTTAGTGTCTTTAAAATTATTTAACATAAAGGTGCAATTTAATAATATTTATGAATTAAGTGCATGTCTAACTAAAGTATTAAAGTGGTAAAGGCAGTCCTTTGTAACTCAGTTGGATAATTATATGAATAAAAAATATCAATCCGGTGGCGCGGGGTCTTCTCCTTGCTTTACGGCAGGTGAGTTCCTCAGTTCGGGCCCCAACGGTGCTTTACAAAATAATATAAATGGCAAAATTAAATAAATAGATAAATATATAATAGGTCAATAAAGTAATTAAATAAGTATATTAATTAATAAGTGTTCTTGGAATATTTATTTGTTATGTGTTTTTGATATTTGTAATTCTTGTAGCTGTAAGTAATAGGTCTCAAAAACAAACAAATTAAAAATTAAAATTTAGGAAAATAAATATTTGTTTCGCGGTTTGCAACTTATTAATTTGTGAAGTTGTTTATTTATTTGTAAGCAAGATTTGCTATGTAAGTAAAGATTTATGAATTGTAATTGTGGTAAAAAATATAAATAATTATATTAATGGGTTATAAGAAAAATTACTAAACAACTAGCGTATATCAATGTAAGTTGCAATTGTTTTACTTGTAAATTATATATGTTAAATGGTAATTTGTTAGAAACTTATTTATAAATTGTACTCTGTATAATTTCTTTGCTATGCGCCTAGATAGCTTAGCTGAATTGGCATTTGTTTTGTTTGTAAATGGTAATTGGTAAATAGAATTACTTTAACTAGGGTGAGTACTTTGTTACATGGGTATTGTTTTAGCGTTCTTTATAACTCAAAGTAAGTTGTTTTAACGAATCTTAACATGACTTTACTTGCCTGTAATCCTCGATTGTTAGCTGGTATAATGGGAATAAATTAAATATTAACCTTGGGTTTTATATTTTAACCAATTTGTCTGTTTTAAGTAGTTTTTTGGGGCATTCTTAATGGTTTTGTAACTTATACCTTTGTTCACCCTTCTGCTATAGCTTTTCTTTATCCCTGTTTTGAATGTTGGTTATTGGAAGGGTATGACATATTTTTACTTTGGCTTTTCTATAGTTTTATAATCTTAACACTATAATGCAAATTTACTACAACTTACCGGTGTTGCCTTTGGCCTCCTTGGCTACTAATACAAACGGAGGCTTGGTTGTAGTGGTGCTATTTCGGCTGGCTATCTGGATGCATTTTAACTGCTTGCTCTGGTGTCTTCTTTGACCTTGTTCATTGGTTTGGTGCTGTATTATGATCTGCGTTACTTTTCTTGATATTGATAAGTGTTATAACTCCATCATAATGGGGCTTAAAGTTAAGTTCATAATTGTTTTATTATGGCGGAATAGTTAGTTGTGCCCGGGCCTAATATTAATAAGCAGTAAATTTGTTAATTAATAGCCTTAGCATTTGAATATTGTAAATTTGAAATTGTCTTACTTGCAAAACATAATGGATAATTATGAGTGTCAAAAGGTCAGCTTGGGGCCTTCATCTTCGATTAGGATGGAGGTGTTCCTAGGTTCGGGCCTCGTCGGAGCTTACTTCAAGTATCCGGTAAAGGGTACTGGATATTGCTTAAAACTTAGTTCAATAACTTTTATTTTTATTTAAAATTAAAATACTAATATTATTAGAAAAAATATTTAATTGAGTTTTTATATTTATTTAAGAAATTAGAAATAAATAACCAAAAGAAATTAGAGTTTGTTTTTAGTAGGAAAAAAAATTGATAGCTCTTTGCAAGTTAAATATATTTAAGAGCTAATTGTTCTTAAGTATGCTTTTTGAAAAGTTTGTTGTGATTTGAATAGTGTTAATCCTTGTAATATTTGAGTTTAATTATATTGAATATTATATGCTTACTATGGCTAGCAGTTTATAATTATTTGTTGAATATTATTGTTTTGTATATTATTTGCATTGTTTATCATTATGCTAATACGCAGTAGTTGTTTAAGGTGTATCATAAATAAACTTGAGTAAATCTGGCTTATGGTAAAAAAGATATGTATGTATATGTATATATATATATATATATATATATATATATATATATATATATATGTATATATGTGTGTGTGTGTGTGTGTGTGTGTGTGTGTGTGTGTGTATATGTATATATATAAGAATAATTAAATAATAAAAAATTTTAGGGCTAAGTTCAAATGGAACCAGGAATGGACTTTTTCGGCTGTTAACTAGCTAACTTAAATTAAACTAGTCGTTTGCCACTAAATGGCCTGTTTTGATCTGTTTTATTGTTGCACTAAGCTAGTCGGGTTGCCCTTGCGGGTTTTGTTGTGGTCCAGCGGGATTGCCGCCGTAAGGGCAGTTATCAGAGTATGTTTGCCTTATAACCGAAAGGTGTGGGAGGCGGAAGGATCGACTTTAACCTTAGGCCATATGGACAGGGCCCGACTTTGACGCAATAGGGCCCTGGGCAAAGCAGACTTTGGGGGCCCCCTTCAAGGACATCCAGAAGGGGGCACGTCTCCCCCTCAGGACCAGATTTCCACATGAACATGTAGGACACTCACACAGGCCTCCCGTAAATCAGGACCGGAAATTCAATAAATTTTCGACCAACAAGTCAAAAATTTGAAGAAAAAAATTAATAATAATAATAATGAGTGTTAATTAATTAATTTACTCTTTAATGTTAATAAATTCATGAAATTTTCTTTTGAAATTCAAAATAGATCACAGTCTGAAGTTGTAATAACAACCCCCCCCCCCTAAAAAAATTAAATTAAATTAAACCAGAAACGCTTATGGATTTAAGCATGCTTTCAATATAGTGGGTGCACTGTGCCCCACCCAGGATTTTTTTCTGTATCCGCCACTGTCCCCCTTTACTGTATTAACAAAAACCAAATCCTCAAAACTATGTACAACTTAATACTAAATTAGGGGGCCCCATAATTTTGGGGGCCCTGGGCAAGCGCCCCACTTGCCCATGCGGAAATCTGGGCCTGCATATGGAGGAAGTTTTAGAAAATGAAGAACCAGAAATTGTATATTATCTCCCTCACCACGGTGTCTACAGACCTGATAAGGAGACAACGCCTTTAAGAGTAGTATTTAATGCTTCGTCTGTTACGTCTTCAGGAGAATCACTAAATTCATTACAATTGAAGGGAGGTATAATCCAGTATGATCTTTTTGCTGTTCTACTTAGATTTCGAAAACACGAATATGCACTTACTGCCGATATAAGAAAAATGTTCCGGCAAATTTTGATAGACTGTTCTCAACGCGATCTATTGCGCATATTTTGGAAGGAAGGTATGAACGAACCTGCAAGGACTTACAGACTGTGCACTGTTACATATGGTACGACAAGTGCTCCAATTTTAGCAACGCGATCGCTTAAACAACTCGCCATTGATGATGGAGATCAATATCCACTAGCAGCTTCAGTTCTTCAATCAGATACATATATGGATGATATCTTAAGCGGAGAATCTGAATTTTCCAAACTTAAGGAGCTACAGTCTCAGTTATTAAAGTTGTTGAAGTCTGGAGGTATGGATTTACACAAATGGTGCACAAACCACCCTAGTTTATTTACAGATCCATCTCAAATTAATCAAGAATATGCTATTAAATCAGACTCTGAATTAGATGTTGTAAAAACATTGGGTATGCTGTGGAAACCTAAAACTGATATGTTTGCATACACGACCAAGGTTAATCCTAAATTGAATTATACTAAATCAGAAGTGCTTTCACAAATAGCCAGAATATTTGATCCTCTTGGTTTAATTGGTCCGGTCATTACAAAAGCTAAAATCTTCTTGCAGCAACTGTGGTTACTGAAAATTGCATGGCATGAACAACTTCCAGAATCTTTAGCTAAGGAGTGGCATGATTTTTCCTTATCACTTTGGAATCTGAATGAACTAAAGATACCTAGATATTGCCTATCCAAGACACCTGTACGAATATTTCTACATGGATTCGCAGACGCCTCAGAAAATGCGTATGGGGCAGTTATCTTCATACAGTCTATAGCGTATGGCAACACTGTAAAAAGTCAATTACTCTGCAGAAAATCAAGGGTAGAACCAATTCGAAAGGTATCAATCCCGAGGTTAGAATTAAATGCTTGTCTACTTGTATCTCAACTTATGAGAAAATGTTTAACATCATTACATCTACAAGTTGAATCAGTGTTCTTATGGTCAGACTCAACTATCGCTCTTTCTTGGATAAAAACATCGCCTCATCAACTAAAAACTTTCGTCGGGAATAGAGTTAGTAACATTCAACGACTGACTGAAAATTTCCACTGGAGTCACGTCTCCTCCAAGCAGAATCCGGCAGACATTATTTCACGGGGACTCGATGCTAAAGACCTTTCATCAAGTGTTTTGTGGTGGAAAGGGCCTACATTCCTACAAGCGGATATTATTGTTCCAAAGGATATTCCTGACTATCTGTAGTGTTGCCTGTCTTAAATATTTATTTTGGGCGTGATTCGTAAATTATTTTGGTTAGTACAAATTATTTTATTTTGAGAAATCATTTGGGTGCGTTGTGTTTTAAGAGTTATTTGGTGGAATACAACCCAAAGTTCAAGACAATTTGGCAAACTAACAGGTCAAACAAACTTTGCTTCTAAACCTTCCTTTAGATCAACTACAAACACAAGGATAACTGACTAAATTTCCATATTTACAAAAAAAAACTAATTTATTTACAACACTACTATTTACAATTTAAATCAATAATAATATCAAACAAAATTTAGTACACAGTTTACTCATTTTTCTAATCTTTTAGCATTTCTCCTCAATTCATATCGAATGAAATGTATTTAATTAAACCTACACCTTTTGGATTCAGGGAGCATAAATTTCTTTATTCTACCTATGTCAAAGACTTACTATCTCTCAAAAATCCATGTTCTAAAACCGAACAAACATTGATCCCGCACTTAATCATTCAAAAATTCGAGGTTGGGTCTGAACAAGACAAATGATTTGGCCCTCACTCGATTGGATGATAACCGCACTGGAACACGGGTGACAATCTCATCATCGGGCTTGGGATCTCCTTTCTTCTTTCTCGGATAGCATGCACTCAAAATCTTTATACTGTTGTAGGCATCTTTCATATGCTTCTTCCGCTCCTTTCCTCTCCGGACGACTCAAATTGGCACTCCATCGTGAAGTCGCAATTCTCTCCACCTCTATTCTCACATTATTTATAGGTGAAGGCAGCAACCAAACTTTCGTCATCAGCAAAAACAAATTTTAGTCTCAGGATCAGGAGGCTCTCCTATCGGGACGCATCACCCGAATTTCTGCACCGCTAAACGACATCTTTCTTTGGGAAACTCCCCAGGCAAGATCAATTCTCGATTGTTGAAATAACCCCACTTCATCACCTGCGATGCTAAGCACCGGGGAAAAGGGAACCCGGGCCCGCATGCATAAGTGAATCCTCGAAAAAAACTAAGTCTTCTATTTATTTTATTTTTTCACAACAATCTCCACGCCTTCTCATGACTCCTAATCCATCCAAGAAAGCTTTCAAATATCCACTACTTATCATCACATTTCATTTCTTTGATTGGATAATCCCATAACCCATGCACGCCTTCCTTGCGCCACCTTCAGACCACCCAAAGTCCAGTACACGTGTTTTGCGGTTTACCTCCCAAACAGACCCAATAAATTTGTTTACAATAGGGTATTTTACTTTAACGTCAAACTGGTGCCATCTCCTTATCTGCGTCTGCAATCAACCTACCCCCACCACGCACCGCCGCTTTTAAATTGGCTAAGGCACAAAGACGACTGTCCCGTCCTCTAATCAAAGGCGGCTTCCTAACTTTCTAACCAAAATGTGATGAAAGCAGCCTTCGATCACTTTATCTCTCTAAAAAATTTAATTTTTCTTTAAAATCGAAAGCGCTTCATCACATACGCTCCCTCCTCCGAAAAAATCTAACCGACACCAAACACGTAAAAATATGCTCCCTTCCTCGAAAAATTTACAAAATTCTCAGGTACTACTTATACAATTCAGGACACTCAGTAAAACATAACCACATCAAATACAATACTTCTTACCGTCCATGTCTGAAAAAAACTTGGTCACATCATAAGTCATCATACACTATTTAGAAACATTAAAACAAAACCTCAAAACACTTACTCCTAACACCATTGACCTTCTTTGATCGTGTGATCTATATATTAATTTAGGTAAGAGAAGACCACCAACCTATTTACTTATTAGAGTTCTGAATTCAAAAGTTCATTCCTTGGATCAAATGTTCTCAGTGAATAATCGAAGATCTACATAAACAATGGCGACATAACGAAATCATCATACAAAATCATAATTTGCAAAGTTCAGACCCAAAACACTATCACAAAGCATAAATTCTTCATTTCTCTATATATCATTTTGCACGCAATTAAACTCTATTCTAACATTATTCCTCATTATTAACAAAATTTACTTATAAACAAAATATAACACTTTAATTTCTATACCTGACCTTATATTTGCCACATTCACAACAAAATACCAAGCATATAAAATTTTGTTACATTTTCAACACACTTCTCACAAAATTTTTTGTACTTTTCCAAAACAAATTCATTAACTTAAATTCATATTTATGTATAAATTGAGTATTCACAAATAACCTTCCTATCACTCCTTCCTAAATCACACTTTTATTTTCTAAAAATCATAATCCAAACCCATTTTTCCCATTGTTGTAAAAGAAACGAAAAAAATAACGCGCAAAAGAAAAAAAACACCTTCAAACCACTTGCGTCCCTCAACTGCGAAAACAAAACTAAACATTGCTTTCTCCCCTTCTTCAAAAACACGCGAAAACTCGAAGTCATTCAATTCACAAATTACTACCGCATGCTAGATTCGCGAACCACACAAACTTATTTTCTTTCTCATTTTCACTTGTTACCCTAGCAACGCCTCAAACACCTGAAAAACACCCCCTCTCTTACAAGAAACCTGTTCTTCGACCAGAAATCCGTTCAACTCAGTCTGGTTTTCACCCCGGGGACTCGATTTTTCGATACTCTCTGTCCCTTAAAGTAATTTGCAACTACAAAAAAAACTTTCCTCCGTTTGCACAAAAGAGCCCATAAATCTCAACCAAAAACACCTGATAACACTAAACCCCAAAACTATCCTCATTTTCCAACCATCTACAACTTTATCCCCACCACGACTTATATTTATTTTTATTTTATCTCTTGTGCCGCCTATTTATTTATTTCTTTATTTATTTTAATTAGTCACTAACTTAATCCGTGAACCTCAGCATTTTAGATAAATAAATGTAAATTTTGGCCAGAAATTGCTATTTATTCTCTAAAGAGCTGTTTAAACAATTTGCTAAATTTTAAACTCACACATTCTTACTAAAGTGATATTCCTCTCGCCTACCGTTTCGTACTTAACCCTTCAGCACCTATATTTCGTCAAATGTTACTTTCTAAACCCCCTGTTCCTGAAGTCATTTAGGTCTGCAGCCCTAAACAATTTTCAGGACATTCTAAATCAAAAACAAAACAGTCTTCACTTTCCAAAATCTTCCATAAACGCAAAAATCCCTCATCCAAACTACATAGAAATCCTGCACAAAAACTAGTTTCTTTATCGTGCGTCCTCATTCGTAGGGGGAGGGGGGCAAACTAACCCACCTCTTTTGTTAGAAAACCTTTTCCCCACTTCCTGTATTATTAAACAAACTGACCCCGCTCTTTCCTCGCAGGTTCTCACAAATCACCGTACTACGACAACCTTTTATTTTGCATAACACATTTATTCTAAAAACAATCGCTATGCCTCAAATACCACATATTTCTATTCTATACCCTTGCTTCATTAAATTCATACTAAAATTTCACTACTATGACTTATTATCCAACCCAGGGTAAACAATCGTAAATTTTATTTTCATAGCACCTAACAACTAATGCAATCCATCCATCAAAAAGTTTAGTTTATTATACTGTAGCAATTCTGACCATTTATGCCTATAACTAACCCTCTTTTCGTTATAAACACCTCTACTCCAACAATGTATCGAAAACTCTTATTTTACATCCTTAACTCAGCACTTCTTCAGCTATAAACCTTTTTGGCAGATTAAATGCAATATAATCCACCTTACATTATGTATCGTTTATAGAGTGAATCAATTCTGACTATGATTTGCGCTTTTGCCTACCGTTAACCATCTTTTATTCAAAATCATCTCTACTCTAACTTTTTATCTAGACTTCCTATTTCAATTTTACCCAACTGACGATGCCTTTGCAACCCCTTCGAGATACAACCTTCTTGATACTAACTCAAATCACTCAAATTTTAAAATTTACACCTCACATTACCGATCATTCGTTTACCTATCATTACTCAATATACAAGAAACCTATCATTATAATATTACTTCTCCTAACATTATGCATTCAAATTCTTTATACGTAATTAAACTATAACTCACAATCCCAAACTTTCAAAAAACGCTAATTTCCCCCAAAATACACATATATGCTCAAAATCAAAACAAAACATAATTCTATTCTCAATGTAATTGCAAAAATATTATCTGACAAAGTTCTATACTTAAATTGACACACTTTTCTTTTCAAAAAATTCATATCTATACCAAATACCACTAATTATTATCGATCAACACACTTGTACTGAATTCAATAATTTCTCAACTGTTACTCAAATCTTATCTATCTACTGATTTTCTCATTTCAATAGAATTTTCAAAATCACACTTAAATATTATCTATCAACTGATATCAAACAAATTTTCTGTCATCAACTACTTTTAACTTATTCAAAAATATTTTTCAAAAAATACACCTCAATTCAATCTATCATCTCCACAATATTTATATACATATATTTTTAAACACTTCATATAAATCATAACATAAGTATTTCTTATCTATCTTTAACCAACTCAACAAACTCTTTCTAAAAACACTCTTTAATTCACTGTTAAAATTAAAATATTTGTATGCATATATTCGCACTTCAAACAATTTTAACATAAAACCAATATTGTCACACTCTTCAAAACAAAATTACACTCAATAATAATTGTGGCAAATATACGAACATATTTTCAACACATTCCCGCTCTGAAAATTCTTACGCGCTGCTCCCTTCTCCAAAAAAATTTTCTTCTTGAGTCACCATTTTTAATTTCTAACGTCCCTAACACACCATGTACTTAACAAAAAAAATTTTTTTCAACAAAATTTTTTCAAAAACGCCTGGTCTAGGAACCATTTACCTAACAAAATTTATCTGGACCAACTCGAGACTGAGTCACGGGCACTATTCACCGAACAAAAAAAATTTTTTCAAGACAAAAACATTTTTAACACAAAAAATTTTTTAAACTGGTCGCAGCAACATACACTGAACAATAAAAAAATTTTTAACAATAAAAAATTTTCAAAAAAAGCCTGGTCACGATACCATCCACTGAACAAAAAAAAATTTTTTCAAGACACAAAAATTTTTTTTCACCTAAAATTTCTAAAGGGACTGGTCACAGCACCATTTACTGAACGAAAAAAAAAATTTAACACAAAAAAATTTTAAACTGGTCTTGGCAACATTTGTCGTGCTGCCTGTCTTAAATATTTATTTTGGGCGTGACTCGTAAATTATTTTGGTTAGTACAAATTATTTTATTTTTAGAAATTATTTGGGTGCGTTGTGTTTTAAGATTTATTTGGTTGAATACAACCCAAAGTTCAAGACAATTTGGCAAACGAACAGGTCAAGCAAACTTTGCTTCTAAACCTTCCTTTAGATCAACTACAAACACAAGGATAACTGACTAAATTTTCATATTTACAAAAAAACTAATTTATTTACAACACTACTATTTACAATTTAAATCAATAATAATATCAAACAAAATTTAGTACACAGTTTACTCATTTTTCTAATCTTTTAGTATTTCTCCTCAATTCATATCGAATGACATGTATTTAATTAAACCTACACCTTTTGGATTCAGGGAGCATAAATTTATTTATTCTACCTATGTCAATGACTTACTCTCTCTCAAAAATCTATATTCTAAAACCGAACAAACATTGATCCCGCACTTAATCATTCAAAAATTCGAGGTTGGGTCTGAACAAGACAAATGATTTGGCCCTCACTCGATTGGATGATAACCGCACTGGAACACGGGTGACAATCTCATCATCGGGCTTGGGATCTTCTTTCTCAGATAGCATGCACTCAAAATCTTTATACTGTTGTAGGCATCTTTCATATGCTTCCGCTCCTTTCCTCTCCGGACGACTCAAATTGGCACTCCATCGTGAAGTCGCAATTCTCTCCACCTCTGTTCTCACATTATTTATCGGTGAAGGCAGCAACCAGACTTTCGTCATCAGCAAAAACAAATTTTAGTCTCGGGATCAGAAGGCTCTCCTATCGGGACGCATCACCCGAATTTCTGCTCCGCTAAAGGACATCTTTCTTTGGGAAACTCCCCAGGCAAGATCAATTGTTCCTCGATAGTTGAAATAACCCCATTTCATCACCTGCGATGCTAAGCACCGGGGAAAAGGGAACCCGGGCCCGCATGCAGAAGTGAATCCTCGACAAAAACTCTAAAGATAAGTCTTCTATTTATTTTATTTTTTCACAACAATCTCCACGCCTTCTCATGACTCCTAATCCATTCAGGAAAGCTTTCAAGTATCCACCACTTAGCATCACATCTCATTTCTTTGATTGGATAATCCCATAACCCATGCACGCCTTCCTTGCGCCACCTTCAGACCACCCAAAGTCCAGTACATGTGTTTTGCGGTTTACCTCCCAAACAGACCCAATAATTTTTTTACAATAGGGTATTTTACTTTAACATCAAACTCTGGTGCCATCTCCTTATCTGCGTCTGCAATCAACCTACCCCCACCACGCACCGCCGCTTTTAAATTGGCTAAGGCACAAAGACGACTGTCCCGTCCTCTAATCAAAGGCGGCTTCCTAACTTTCTAACCAAAATGTGATGAAAACAGCCTTCGATCACTTTATCTCTCTAAAAAATTTTATTTTTCTTTTAAATCGAAAGCGCTTCATCACACTATCCTTCTACTGAAAATGAACAATATTTAAATGAACTCAAGGGGCACTCCGATAAAACTCTTTTTCTTACAAGAGACAATTTTTTTATGCATTTTTAAGTTTAACTAATAATTATTTGAAGTTAATTCGTATTTTGTCATATATTTTTAGATTTTTTAGTAATTGTAAGACAGGCCACAAATTAAAAGGACCGCTCACCACCAAGAAATTGAGGTGGTCGGAGATATCTATAATTAAAGCCGTCCAGGTAAGATATTTTGAAAAGGAGATTATCAATCTTCTAAAGGGAGAACCTGTGTCCAAAGGAAAAATTTAAATCCATTTTTAGACGAAAACAACATTTTAAGATTTGGAGGTCGCTTAGGCAATTCTGACTTAAAGTTTGATCAGAAACACCCCATTATTATTCCCAAAAGTAATAAATTGACTGGATTGATTTTTGAGCATTTTCACAGGGAGAACCATCATGCAGGCCCACAAACTCTCCTATATACCGTACGTCAAGAATTTTGGCCCATTAATGGCAGATTGACAGCAAGGAAGGTAGTTAACGATTAACGTATCTCTTTAACGGTAGTTAAAGAGATTGCATCAATATAAAATTGTAGTATGTCATAAAAATGAAATAAATTTAAAAAGAAAAGTTAAAATCACTTAAAAATTTCTTTTCTTATTTCTACCCCTTATTCATATAATATTATATTCTACAAACAACTTTCAATAAGCTTACCTTGTTGTAAGAGCAATAACGCTTCAGCAGCTGCGTTTCTTTTGGGGTCTATGGCCAACTTCTCTAATGTGGTTTTTCTTTTTTCGTATAAATGTGCAGTGTTTTTCCCCTGAAATTGTAAACAGTGTAGTAACATAATAAGGGTGGTGCTTGTCTAAGCTTGGTTTTCCTGTAAAGAATAAGGAAAGGAACAAAAGATGACATATTTATGATACTTTAACGCATAACAAATCTAACATTTGAATATAGCACATAAACTGATAACAAAAGTGGAACAAGCGGGGGGGGGGGGCAAGGGGCTCTGACACACCTAAATAGAACTATTAAAGATCCATCATGACAAAATCCCTATTGAGTGGACTAGCTTTTCTATATATATTTACAGAGAGAGATTGATGTAAACATGACTAAGGGCCAATTCACATAGGAGTCCGGTAGCGTTAAAGTATTGAAATATGTTTAACCAATGACAAACCTCCAAACGAGTAGCAACGAAATTTTTAACGCCTATGATTGGTTTATTTCCGTCTCAGCGTCATCTTTCCTTTAACGCTTCCGCTACCGAACTCCTATGTGAACAGGCCCTTAAGATAACTAAAGAGCTTTTCAAGTAGGAAAGAAAGCTGGATTTTATTCATTAAATAAAATTGCATAATCACCTAATGAATTTTATTGAATTTTCATTAAGAGCATAATTACTCGGTTCCCAAGATGCAATTCTGAGTGCACCACTGGATTGACAATACACAGAATATCGGGTAAATAAAAAACAAATCTTTGAAACATATTGCTTGACAACAGTGGTGCACCCAGGAGGGGAAGGGGACCCTACCCCCACAAAGAAATAGAAATTGCATTATGAATATTGAATTTGCACTATAAATATTTTTATCCGTTCAACTCGCCCCCCCCCCCCCCACCAAGATTAAATCCTGGGTGCACCACTGCTTGACATTCATAACTTTGATCATTTCTCACAAACTTAGGGCTTAAAAATTAGCTTACGTAACCATGAGGATTCAGGGGGGGGGGGGGACTTACCTGTTTGAAATTGTTTTCCGCAGATATTTGAGTCAGCATTTGGTTTCCAGTCGAGCCTTTTCACTGCTCTAATCCACAGATCCCGTTGTTTTTCATCCTTCGGAAAACGATACATTCCAGCATCACATCCTTTTGAAAACCTGAATGTGCACCCATAAGTTTCACAACTCACTACCTAATAATAATTTAAATCAAAAACCGGTTTTACAAAGGTGTATTTTCTTCCGTCGATTTCATGTGCGCTGATTCAAGACAAAAGTGAATAGACTGGTAATTTGGATGTTTAATCAGATCGATACTGACTTTATTTCAACAATACGAAACGAATACGTAGGTTATGGCGAACTGACGCACTATAGGTCAGTGCCATTCGAACGGCAATCAACAACTGACTAACAGTAGCGCTCCTCGCTAGAGGGCGTTGCAGACAATTTTTCATTTCACACAGGATTGTGGCTTAATACCGAACAAAAGGTATATAAGTGTTTAACTAGATAGAGCTTTGCTAACATGTGTACAATGCAAAATTCTGAATGTTTTGCCCATCAGGAGGCGGTGCTTAAACGTGACGTCACTTCAGGACCTTTCCAGCATAAAGTTTATATTTTGCCGTATTCCGTATCGGAAGGCGTGGCCAAGGAAGCGCAGTTCCTCACTTTTTTCCTATGGCCCTATGGTTCCTGTTCCTATGGAACCGAAATATTCCATGGTGATTTCGAAGGACTCGTACAGAACTACAGATAACTATTTCAAAATGAAATATTAAATCAGAAAATGGAACAAAGTTTTTCCTTTAATTATTTTATCTGGCCGACACTGCGGTTAAATAGCATATTTAAAAATGCAAACTACATCTAAAATTATAATGAGAGCTAAATTATTTTATTGTCGCGCGCCGCAAGCCGGCGTTACGTTTTTTACTATTGATATTCGTGTATTTAAACCCTCATATTTAAAAGAACTTAAGTGTTATCGTTGTATTTTAGCATGTAATATCATACAGTTTATAATTCTGTGGGCTTTTTTCATGTAGCACCAATAGTAGTATTTAACTTTTTACAAAGCTGTCTTGACTATGCTTAACTCTCCCAGTTCCGCATGAAAGTTTAGAATTTTGTTTATCGATCTCAAGAGAGAATATTTACTACTTAATACAAGGAATTGGGGATTTTTTATCCTGTGGAGAATGAATATATACTCATAATACTAACTATAGTTTAAGTTATTACAAATGTTTCGTAATTAACGTTTTGAATAATGGTGCATTTGTTACGCAGTACTACACATTTACGTGTATCAGTATGGCATTTAAAAAAAAAAAAATTAACCTTATTTGATGTATAAAGCTTTGCATAATTATTGTTGTCAAGTAGTATCTTGTTTTACTTGATTTAAGTAATTAACTCCTGGGAAGTTGAACACACTTATCTTAGAAATACATAATTATGAAGTATTGTTGAGGATTACAATTATGAATATAGGTAATATTGATAAAATCTTACAAGTTATATATGAAGTGCCTTTCATCACTACATTGGGTGTATAAAGAAATTTTTCCAGAATTTATAGCAAAAACCAAGACATTCATTTATAAATTTAATTTTACGGTTCCTAAAGTTTCTCTTAAATAAAATTGATTAATGTACAGTTTGAATTTTCTTTTTCTTTTCATAACAACAACATTATTTAATTACTTTGGGGAGATGACCAGTTAAATTTCTTCTGTTACAATAGAAAGGAGTTGTGAAGAAATTAATATTTTCATATATTTAAGTTACATTACCAGACATTATGTAATATTCTATTGCATGATTATAAGCATTGAAATAGTCTATTTTAAGAGTATATAAATACTAATTGATACCTATCAATGATTCTAGTTAAAGAATCGATCTTGTTACTGTTTGATTTAATTGAACTGCTATGTCGAAATGTTTACATATTAATGTACTATGATCAATAGTAGAATTTTTTTTTTTCCAATGCAGCAGGCCTATTGTCTTTTTGACATTCGCCTAATAATATTGCAAGATTTGTTGCTTGCTTATGATGGGGCACTGTATAGATGAGTCAACATTATCCCCTGTTGTCCCCTCAGTTTTGACAGAGCATCCCTGTAAGAAATGTTATCTGGTTAAACATATTATCTATTCATATAATTCATTAGCTTAACCACTCAGGGAGCACTGCAGGAATGGCTTGCCTTGCCATCTTTATATGAACTTTCTGGTATTATATGTTAAATTCAATGTAATTAGGGATAATGTTATTTGTGAATCAAAACATAAACTTTTAAGAACTGGTCACATTGTTAAAGAAATTTAAAAGTAGATAGTCTTATTAAACTCTGGATCTAACTGTATTTTTTCCTTTTATAAACTTTTATAACTGAAACGATGATGAGAAGCCAACATGAGTAAAATTTCTACATAGTAAGTTTTATGCACTGATTTCATCAAGCGTCAGTTATCTGTTCTTAAACTCTGTGTGACAGGATAATCATGTAATATATATTTTCATAATCATAAAATCAAAGTTTAGTATAAAAATTAATACTATTCTTAATTATTATTCTTGTGTTCAAATTGGTAGATTCAAAATAAATTCTTAATATGATGTGGTTAGAAAATGTCTAATAAATACCTACCTTTCAGATGCCATTACAGCTTGTCTTATTTTTAACTTATTTAAAAATCTGTTTAAATTTTTTCTTTTTCCTGGTAAAATATTTTGTAAAAAATTAGCATATTGGATGCATATATCAAAGTTTACGCGCTAGTATATTGTTTAAAATTAAGTAATTTCTTGGTAATATTTCTTTTATTTATATATTTATTCAATGATTTTTTAGGAATTTTATTTTGGGTCAAATTGTTTTTGTGAGTTTTTAACTATAACCTGTTTACTGATATAATTTTTGGTAAAATATTACATTCATGGGTAATTTAATACTTCATGCCTCAATAATGTGTAGGAGTACTGATGTTTTTTGGAGAAAAGTAAAATATGTTTAAAAATAGAAGGCTAAAAAATTAGCAAACAGTGCCTGTCATATGTAATTTTCATTTCCTGTGAATTCAAATTGTATATTTAGCACAAAGGCTATTAAATGGTTTTTTTTCCTTTATTAACCCCTTACCTGTGACATTTCAGAAAAATGCACCAAAAATGGAAAAAAAAATTCCTGCTTAATTTTGTGCATTATATGAATAAAAAGGGTAGAAAATGGTTATTTTTAAATAATATATAATTGTAAATGAAATAATTATTATATTAATTATTTGACATTATGAAAAATTAATGCATATTTTACTCAAAAATTTTCAATTAAAGGAAAATAAATCAAATGGTATGGTAATTTTAAAGATAAGTATTATAAAGTAATCTTAAACAATACAACATGATTTTGAATATGCAAATTTCACAAATTCTTTACAGTATGATATCTATAAAAACATGGCACTGCACACAAGCCCACATCACACTCTTTACAATAAACTCATGTCTCACGTTGTATTTTCTTTCCTTTTTTTGTCTGTTTTAAAGCAGCACGTAAAACACTGTCTGGTTGGAGTAGTCTTTATCTCTGTTTGTGGAATGTGATGAGGAACATGATGACCTGTAAGTCGCAGCAAGTTTATACTAGGATGACCTGGTCCTGGTAACTGAATGTGTGGCTTGTTCATTTCAACAATTTGTTCTACAACTGAAATTCTGTAGTTCATATTATTTTCCCCATTTCCTGCCAATTTATATGTTATGAAGGAATTACACAATGCCTTTCCATATATTCATATCCTTATTCCATATATTCATATTCTTGAAGGGAACTAATAGCCATCTGACAGAGGTAAACAGATTTAATATTGCTGGGTGTAATTGATGTGAGTGATTTGATGGCGGCCTGTGAGTCGATAAAAAATACAATATTTCTCTCACCATTTTTGCTTATTTCCTCAAGAGCCAAAGACACAGCTGCAACTTTACCATTGTAGCTGTTATAGTATTCACCAATAGCTTGGCCAAGCTTAAAACGTTTTGAGTATACACCTGCACCAGCATTTTTTATGACATCTACAGCAGAGCCATCTGTGTATACATGAAACCAAGTTGGTGGAGGCACGATTTGTCGACCCTCTTCTAGAAGAGGGTCGTCAAATCGTGCTGCAATGGATACCCAGCCACTGTGGCATCGCTGGTAGTGACTAAGCTGACAAATTGGCCAAGGCTGGCTCGAACTTACAACAGCCTTGTCCACCTTTGGAATATCATACTGTTAAAAAGCTTGTAAAGACAAATATTGCTTCCTTTCGTAAAAATATTTACAAAGATTCCATGAGAGGGAAAGCTTGGGCTTCTTTGCTAACTAAGCCTGTTCCATGCAACCTCCACAGGGCTGTGGGCGTTGCAAATTTCAGTCTCAAGACGGGACATGACTATTTGCAGAAACACCTTCACCGTTTTGGTATGATAGACTCTCCGACTTGCCCCTTGTGTGGACTTGACGACATGACTGGTAACCACATCTACTCTTGCCCTGGACTTATTGACGTCGCAGTTAGAAATTCTGCTGAAGATGACTTTTCGTTTAATTCGAGATTGTATTGGGCTGCTCGACAGAGACTAATGGCTGAAAAGCCAAGGTCGGGCGTAGGTTAAAAAAAAAAAATCATATTCTTCAGTAGAAATGTTGAGCTTGAAGTACCTAAAAGGTGCTCTTCATTGGAGACTAAATCAGATATTGCAAATCAAACTTTCACAAGAACAAACTTTTTGGTATAAAATTTGCTAAAAGTCATAATGAGAAATTATTACAAATTCTGACTAACCATGCAAAAAACTCATTCCCAATTTGCACCTTTATAACTGACCAAACCCATATTCCTCAACAATGAAATAAATAAAGGACAAATACCACCATTTAATGTGAAAATAGTAAAACTCCATATTAAATGTCTATTCTAAAGGGAAATGAACTCAGTTCGGGTTTTACAGAAAAGAATCACTTTTTTTTTCCTTCCCGAACTGAGCTCAAGCATTACAAATATTGCCCATTGCGGTTGCCCGAACTGGGTTTGGGCATCACCAGTAAGGGGTTGAACAAGTGAGGTGCTGCTCAAACTTTTTTCAATTTGTTTTTTTGTAACTTAACTCCTTTCAAAGTCACAAGTCATTCATACTCAACCTTACATAATAAAAAGATATCTGTATTTCTATGTTTAATGTTCTTCAAGTTGTCACAAGATGTTCTATTATGTTTACTTTTGTATAAAAATCATAATTCATTAATAAACATGTTTAATATTTTGGTAAGAGCAAATAAATAAGCTGTAGATTTTAGTGTAGCTAATTTTGAAAAACTAAAGCATCATTTATGGTATAACAGGAAGTATGTAACTAAATATATATCAAGTATAGTTATGTAACTTACAAATGCTAAGATAAAAGTACTTCCTAAGAGTTCTTATAAAATATATACTTAAATATGTGAAAAATACTATTTAAATTTAACTATGTTTTACAAGTTTTCAACAGAAAATTAAACAATTTCATTAACATTTGATATGTTGTGTGTTTTAAAGTCAGTGGTGTTTAAAATTAAATAGTGTATGATACCTTGAAAATTTTTTTCTTAAAACCATAATTAGGAAGGAATACATACCAAATGTTTAAAAAATTATATCTTTAATGAATATAACTGGACATAATCATTATACACTTTATATAAATTTAAGTGTGTTACAATTTTTAAAAAAAGTATTACATAACTAACATTTATTTCTTGTTTTAAGCAAAGCTCAGCTCAAGTGATATTTTCAACTTTCGTTTGAATCAATACTTTTTTATACCACTGTACTTGTTACTCTTTTGCTGTAAATAATGTTTAGTAATATAAAATTTGTCAATGTTTTAGGCATTAACATGAATGATACCTTAAAATAAATCATGCATGTATTTATAAATTACTGTTCCTGCATAATTTTCCACCCTTTTTTTTTTATTTTTCAAGTTATAGTGATTGTTTCTTTTATATTCCCACTAGTGAAGTAGCTGCAATTCCATTTGATAATGTTAAAGCTGTTTTCAAATATTTTCCATAGTGTATGAATTTTATTTCTATGTAAATGTATTTAATAAGATGTAATATTTAAAAATGTGATGGTGTAGAAAAAGAAACAACTCCTGAATTTCTGTTCCTATAATTGTGTTTAATAATGTATTAACAAACTTCTGACCTGAAATAACAATGTTTGTGATTTATGACTGTATTTTCATGAATTTTTGTGAATGTTGTGTTTATAAAAGTATATATTTATTGTACAATGTATGGAATTTTATGAATAATTACATTTCTATTCAGTCTTTATTTTTTTGTTTCAAGGATTCTGTTATGAAAGTCTAGAATTGGGTTCATCTGCATCTGCTTTACAGAATAGAAGCAATAAACTTGAATCTCGCTACAACTGTTCTGTATGTAATTACTCAACTTATTTTTCTGGAAATTTTTATCGCCATATGAGAATTCATACTGGTGAAAAACCTTACAAGTGTGATGTATGTAGTAAATGTTTTTCTGACATTTCCAGTTTTAAAAGGCATCAAAAACTTCATTGTGTATAAAGTTTTAGACTTATAAAAATGAACCAATAATGTTAAGTTTATGTATAAATTTGCTGAACTGTTGTTTTTTTTTTTCTTTCTTTCTTTTGTCAGAACTATCACCATACAGAGGTTTCATTAAGACTAGTATTTAATTTGGATTTGGAAAATTCATTGGCTGTAATATATATTGTCGTTTATTTATTATCTTTTGTTGTAAAAAAATATTTTTTTTACCTGTGAATTATGTATTTGAAATATTTTCTATTCAACTGAATGTCTACATTATATTTCTTAGTCTCTTTTTTAAAAAAATGTCAGAACTAGATGTAACTTAGTATTTTCAATTTGTTTCTTTGTATTTTTATGATGTTACATATCTGATTTTCATGTGGCAGTGGAATTTGAGTTTAAAGCATTCTTATACATAATTAGTTTTTCAATTTTCAAAATGCAAGCAATGTGTATTTTTTCTTATTCATTTCAGCTATACAAAACAGCATTTACTGTAACAAAAATTTTAACTTTGTGATCAAAGAAATAAATTAAAGAATTTAGAGCTAAAATTATGAGGTGCTATAATTTCTCTCTTTAAGTATATAATTATGTACAAGCTATGACTATTTAGGAGAAAAAGTGATTTCAAACAAATACAAAATTAATCTCCTGCAGTATAAGATTACTAAAGAGTTAACTTATTTTTCTTACTGTGTAAGAAGTATCCTTCATGATACATGCTGCTTAGAGAAAAATTCATAAATAATTATTGCTTTATGAAAAATAGGCTGCTTTTATACACTAAAAAAGTCTTCCTCTTTTGTCTTTTTACAAAATTGTAAAAGTTTCTTGGAACGCTAGTAATATTTGATTATTGGTTTGAAGCGAAACAAATATTTTTCGTTTGGAAACAAAGCTCTTAATTAAAAAAAATTTTCATCTGTGTAGTTTAACGTGGATTTAATTTTCATTGTTTTTTCTTTATCTTATTTCTTTCTAATTTATATCTCTCTGTAAGAAACATAAAATTCTGCTCAATTTTTTTATTCATAACTTTGCTATTTAAAATTATAAATCTGATATGGAAAAGATTCAACTTAACTTGCAAAATCTTATTAATAATGTAACAGTACAGTTTTAGTCTATGTATTATTTGAGACAGTATTATTAGGTCAAACCAAAATGAATCTTAATTGTCTAGAACTAATTAAAAACTTAAAATTTTCTTAATTTGAAAATTTTGTTAAAAATTTATTTTCAATTCATTTTGAGATTTAATTTCATTACTTGAGATTGCTAAACTTTTCTGTCCCTTTATACATATTTCTGTATTTTTTTTACCTGCAACTATTTTGATGTTTCTGAAATTTTTAAGTGCTTAGCATCTTTCCAAAAGGCCAGTTTTAAGAGGTCAATAAAAAGTTATAGGGAGAGAAGTTTCTTTGACAAGTAGGATACCTATAGCATTTCAGTGCATGTGTACTTTAATAGCAACAGCAATCCTGCATAACCCTGTATAGATGCAGGAAGATCAAAATACTCAAAAAGAGAAACTAATCCTCTGAGAACTGATGATTTTTTTCAAGTGTGCCATAGCCTATCAATAAAATCCTTGCTAATAGATAATTATAAGATGTTATATTGAAAAATATTTTTCATTCCAAGCTATATCTTCAATCTAAACTGTTTCAGATAATCTTTAAATCTATTTGTAATTGCTATTCCCAAAACATTTATGTAAGATTAAATCAGTGTCGTAGAAAGAGTATTTCCAACAGTACAGAAATTTTTTGAAAGTGAAATTATTTCAGAAATTTTTTGCATAGTTCATATTTTATTGCCATAATTAACACCTTTTATGAAGAATTTTTGCCTGAAAGTAGAAAGAGTTTTCACTTAAATGGAGCTCTGCCTTACTCAAATTCCATATGAACAAGATTTTGCTATTTTTGTCTGATGCATAAATGCTTTTGTGTGTTGCTTTGTGTATGTCTTTTAGAGCTACTATTTATGAATCTTAAAATTGTTTGTTATGCTTAAAAAAAGATCATATTTAAGAGTATTTTATGACTAGAACATAATATTATGACATGAAACTCTATAATTGAGAGAGACCTTATTCTCATCCCTTTCCAATGTCCGTCAGTTTTGCCCATATATAACAAATGATAACATTAATGCTCCAAATCTACTAATCCTTTTCAGTTTTAAACTGTCTGTTTAGTTTTAGTTCAGATGATAGTTTTTAAAATTTTTGTTATCAGAATACTTGAATGAAAAATTACGCTTATAATACATTTGCTAGGACTTATTTCTTGACCTCTCTACCAAAAAAAGTAAAATAAAAATTATCACATCAATAAGTTTATTGATGTAGTGAGTATTTTGTAGAATTTCACAGTCTCCAATATATGTATGATACAATATTACATGGCATGCAAAGACTTGCATCAAAGTTGGAAACATAAAGATATTTTTATTTGTCAAGTCCAACAAGAGAGTTGAAAAGTGTTAAAAATGGTAGCTATGAAGTACTGATATTTAAGAATAAGTAATTTTTATTGTGGTATTATCTTATAAAATTTATGAAAAATATTTTCCAAATTCAAACTTTCAAAATTCAAAGATTTCATTCCTTGAAAATTCAGTCTAATTACAGAAGTTTTTTTTTTTTTAAATTCTAAAAATAAACATAGATCTCCAAAAAGATACTAATGTGCTTCCCCCTCCCCCCCCCCCACACACACACACAAAAGAAAAAGTAAAACAGTCATTTTGTAAGATTCTTCCTCAAATGAAATTTTTTCCCCTAAAAAGAACTTTGACATGTTAACAGTTATACTCTTATAAAAGTTAATAACAGTATAATGATTTACAAAGTTATTAACCAGTAGGTTTTCATAGAATATATTTATTATACCTAATTTAAATTGTTTTTATTTTTGATATTTAAGTATTTCAGGATTAAAATGTTTTCTAGAGGTCTTATAGTTTTTAAAATGACATAGTTCTTGTTTTTCACATGCATTACATTAAACTAAGTTCTAAATGTGATACTGTTGAATTTCTTTTGTCTGTATGTATTATTATTTTGAAATCCTCTTTAGAATGTATTATAAAATTATGTTCTTTTAAGAAGTTGAGATAATGGGGATAGATTTTAGAAATCTGTCTTCCACTCCCCCCTTTTTTTAAAAAAAAAAAATTGTAAATGTCTCTAAAATTCATACATAAGATACCATAATACTATATAGAAATTTTACATATTCAGATGCCTGTTTTTCAGAAGTTGGCTACTACCCATATTTTAGCTCACTTAAAACAATGATATTTAAAATAAATTAAGCATACTTTTATGAAAAAGTATGTTTAATTTACTTTAAATATTGTTTTGGATACAAGTATAAGATTTATAATTGTGTCAGACCTTATTGGTTGTTAAAGGAAACAAGAGTCATTGCTTCTATTGTCAGATAATGTATGACTATTGCTACCAGTTTGTTTCAGATTTTAAACTGCCATCCTGTGAAATATAATGAGATAATCTAAATGGATACCTCTGAAAAAATTTGGTTGGTTCTTGGTTTTGAAGCATTATGGTCATCTTTTGCTATTTGAGGCTTAAACAGACAGAGATCTACTATTTAAAGTTAATTCCAAATGGCTGGAAATACCCATTCCAATCACAGGACTTGAAGCTGGACTTTAAGTTTAGTATTAAAGGCCAGTACCCTAGCTTTTTAGCCTTGGTCTAGCATCATTTGAAAAATAGAACAGTGATAATAAATAAATGAGACTGAAGTAATTAAGAGAATTGTTGCCCCCTCCCTTCAGGGGAAAACTGCCTGGTTAGTTTTCCCTTATAAGGAAATTTCCTACCTAAACAGTTGGGTAAGAATACCATGTTAGTGGATATGTAGTGATTGGCAAGCTTCTGGCAGTAGGATATAATGTAACAACACGAAAACAGATAGACTATAAAAAACTAATAATTTGATGCATGGTATTCAGTCTGATAAATAGATTATCCTTTTGTACTGCTCCTCGCCAATGAGAGCGATCATGCTGATTCTGATCCCATTGTCTTTTTCCTGTGCTAAATAGAGTGATAATTATCTGATTAATGTCCTAACAGTTCTATCTTTATGTAAAATTCCAAGCACTTTAATTTGCTCATTATTCAAGCTATATAATCCTGTCATTAATAAATTTGACTTAAGCAATTTTTTTTTTCCCTGTTATATTTCATTGTCACTGAACTTTATTAGTTTGAGAGACATGTACTTTCAATTTTCTAAATTTTTATTTATGAATAGAATTCTGTTTATAATGTTTTATGTTGCTTTCGGGTTATCTGCTATATGGATAATAAATTTTTACAAACTGCCACCTTTGTGCAAACTTTAAACTAAGATTGCTAATTTTTATCATATCTATATATATTGTTTCTAAAAGGTGTTTTTTTGTTTTATCCCTTTTTCTCCCTTCATACATAACCAAAATCGATAAATAAGGTACCATTCTAAAGATTAAGATCTCAACTTCATGTGAATTGTTAATTTAGAATAACACATCGTATTGTTTGTTTAAAAATCAAGGTATAAACATAAAAAAATTTTCTTCCCCTAGATGGCAGGCATGCTAGCTTTTTTTTTATTTTACCATTATCAATCGTACTGAACTTTTAAATTTAAAAATCGTTTCTTTTATTACCATTCTGTGATTTCATTAATGAGTTTCTTTATTGGCAACATCCGCGTAAGTGTGCATTATTCTTTTTGCATGGAAAAACCATATATATTATTTCTAGAATGGGATTTTTGTGATGATCCCTTTCTCTCCGCTTCTGACAAATTGTTAATTTAGAATGACACATTGTTTGAAGTGAAAAATTGACTTTTTGCCCTAGAGTTCTTTCCCTGGTTGTGTCGATATGACACAGTCAAATAGTATGCACAAAGAGGTTTTGTAATGTAAATATCACATTTTCCATGAGTTTGTGTCACATTTAACTTTTAATATTGTCTACTAAGGTGTTTTGACGTGTACATATCTCATGTTCCCCTGTTTTGTCTTATGCTTCACCTCCAGAATTATGGCCTAAGGTGTTTTGTAAATGGTTTTATATTATCCTTATGCTCCATTGTTATTCAACAAATAAACAATTGCTACAAATGAACCAGTTCTTCGTTTATCCTACTACAAACCACCAACCTCACTATAAAATTTATCATATTTTAATCGCATGCAAAAGGGTCGCACGGATGCCTAGTCAAAATTTATTTTATCATGGCTTGTCCCTGGAAATCAGAAGCAATTAATTTTAAATAATATTTATTTTAGACCATTATTACCATAGCATGACATTGATTTTATTTATTTTTGTGTGTGGGTGTATTAAATAAACTTAGTGATGTTGTTACTTTTGTGATTATTTTGTGTATAATATAGGGAGTTTAGAAATGTTTCTTGTTCACCTATAGCAAAGAGCAGTTTAGTATTGTTGTATTGTTACTGTAAACTAATTGAATTATAACTCATGTTACTAATATTTGTAAAGCCCATATTTTTTTTATTTTCTATTATTTCCTTTGTTATAGAACTTATCCAATTTTTCCTAGTGTGCAACAGTTTTTATATCTGAACATTTATATTGTTCAAGTTATATCATTCCAAATATAGATTTTTTTTCCCCTAACTCTCACATGAATAAACAAACATGGGCATTTCAGGGAATTCCTCACCTTGTAATTTTAAAACAAATAATGAGGAGTGAACCCTTATATATATATTTTAGTTTTTATTTTCTTTTAAATGATTTTGATGCTTTTATTTCTATACATTATTTATATTGTGTGATTATATATGACTTGACTTACAGTTTTATGATGCTTTACTAAAAGATCAGAGTACATCTTGTAAAGGTAAAATTTATGTATTTGAAATATATAGCTGGCTAAAGTATTAAGATTAATAAAACATCAAAGTTACAGAACTTATTGTATATGAAATAAAATGATTTGCATCAGTAAGTATAGACCTTTTTGTCAACATTCCTCAGTGAAGCTGTTAAAATATCACTTAAATAAAT
The DNA here is from genome assembly GCA_907164885.2 of Dolomedes plantarius. Lineage (NCBI taxonomy): Eukaryota > Metazoa > Arthropoda > Arachnida > Araneae > Dolomedidae > Dolomedes > Dolomedes plantarius. The sequence goes on along the minus strand of OU015498.1, from coordinate 100,388,541 downwards.
GTGTGGAATTTTTATAATTTTGTAATGATATCATTGTTACTGATTCTTAAAAATAATTTTTTAACTGAAAATATTGTTTTATTTTCTGTTGTTTCTTACCATGGATTCAATTTATGATTCATGTAAGAATATTCATTTGTCAGTTCATTACATGTTATATTAAAAAGTTAGAATGTATAATTTCAAGAGCTTGTTTTTAAACTAATAAATTCCTTTTTTAAAAAATAGGTTGTGTATTATTGATATGTATGTGTGTGCGTGTGTATGTATGTGCTTTATTTTTCATACCTTTTTCATGTTCGTAACTTTTAAACTTCCTAACCTTTTAGATTTACTTCATTCACAAGTTCTTTACTTGAAATCGAATTTAATCACTCACTTTTTAACTTTTAATTGTGTACCAGATTTTATTTACCCCAGAACCCTGCATTGCCGAATTTTTGAGTTTTTATACTATGCTGTATCACCTTTATGTATGATTGAAACTGGTATATAAGCTGAAATAGCATTAGATTGGGGCATGCTGATAAAAAAATAATGTTGTATTTATTTTTTGCTGACTAAAGCAAGTTCATTTAGGTTTTAATTTTACTTTTTAAAGCTTTTTTATTGAGGCTTTAAATATTTTGTATGTTTCAAATGTTTAAGCTAGTTATATGGTGCATTAAATCATTATATAAATATAAATAATTGTAAAATTCAAGGTGGGGATTTTGTATTCATGTCAACAAAGGCATATTTATACTAGGGAATTTGTTTCGGTGCTATGATGTCTGTAATTATATTATCGTGAGAAACCTTAATATACCAGTTTAACCATTTGCTTCTGCTTGATGAATTATGCAAGTACAATAATTTCACATGTACTCTTTAATCAGCTGTTCAGATTATTTCTAATGCTTCAATTTAAACTGCAATTTAGGATGACGATTGATGGAGAGAACTTGTGTCAGATAAGAATTTTGTTTTCAAAAATATGTAGTTAATAATTTGTTCTATTAAATCACGATAATCTTGCTATGAAAAATATAATTTAGTTTTTTAATTTTCTCTGGATAAACTGAAAAGTACATTGGTTTAATATTGAAGCATACAAGACAATTAAAAAAATTAGTTTTGGGTACAAGAGTGGTTATAGTCCATTAAAAATTTATATTTTTTTTATGCAAAATGTGGAAAATATAGCTAAAGTGAACTCTTCTTTTGGTTTAATTGAATTTTTTCACGAAAAATTCTACAAATTCTGTTTTGGCAAATCACATAGCTTTCCATAGGTATATTTTGAAAAAATTCTATGAAAATGATTTTAAGATTTTCATAGCTGTCCTGAGATTTATTATAAAACAGTTTTTAAAGACATCTATACATATTCATATGAATGCAATAAGAGTACAGTAATCTTATGAGGATTTGTATCCTGCTTATTCTGGTTCATCCTGTAGAAAGTATGATTTGATTTTGAAATATGATCAGAAATCCTTAATTTAAGGACATTCAGCATTCTCTGCAAGATCTTTTGACCTGTTAGTAAGGAGAAATTGAATAGTGAACTTTTACTCATGACTATAACCATTGGTTAGTATTCACTTATTTCAATATTTGAATATCCTTTAAGTGAACCTGGCTGTGGTAAATGAACATGTTATGAGAATTGTCATTCAGCCAAGACTTTGTCTGATCTTCTGTTTTTTAGATCTTTTACATCTCAAGCAATACACATAATTTTTTCTTCTTCTCAGTGCAGCAGGTACTTTGTGTTAAGGGCATTTACTCATCCACACTGTGAATTCATTAGTTATTTTATTATGGTAGCACCATACTAGTGAGCCAACACTGCTCCCTAATGCACAAAATTATATACTCTGATATTCACTAAAGTGTCCTCATGTTCAAGAATTGAAGCTTCAGCTCCATAATTTAGTTGTAATTGCTTAAAGATAATCAGCATTGCCTGTGATACATCTGATGCATAAACTAATTAATGCATGTACATTAATAATACAAGACATTACTATTCTTTCATGTGTACCTCTAATTTGTATTATTTACCAACAAAACATAGATTAACAGATAAAGCTGAATTGAATGACAGCAGATGTATTTTATTTTTTTTTTTAATTAAAATTCTCCCAGTTACTTGTTTAAACAACTTTTTTACATTAATAAGTAGCATTTGGAAACAAATTATTAAACTATAATCTCTAGTAGCTGTAATTTAGTATTTTAATTGTTGTGTTTTTTTATGCCATATAACAGATGTTTATTAAAAGCTACAATTGGAAATGATCATGAAATTATCTATAATATTTGAACTGCTTTGCGAAACTGTTCAAAATATGGAATGACTTGCATAAAAAACATTGAGCATATGTTATGCTAATATATTTTTAGAATTGTTTTTCAACCTTCTTCATAATTTTACTGATGTAATACAACTTGTTTAAATATTTATGCACTTTGTATTTAAGTGCATTAAAAGTTATTCTTTCCAATTTCTAGTCAGTCATATGTCTTCATTTGGAATTCCTGCTGTTGCATCACCTCCAGCTTTTGGTGAATTGAATAAGCTTGTTCCAACTAAAGTATATCAGTGCAGATACTGTGCATTCAGCACTACAAATTCATTAGATGGAAAACTGCATGAAGATAAACATCTTATAAAAAGACCATTTCTATGTATGACTTGTGGGAAAGGGTTTACACAAAAAGTAAGTCTTCAAAGGCATATGAGGATTCATACAGGTGAACTACCATTTTCATGTGATATTTGTAGAAAAAGATTTAGACAGCAAAGCAATTTGATCCAGCATAAAAGATTTCACCATAATTTTTAAGAGTAATATTCATGAAGTATATTTCTCATGAGAATTGCTTTTTAAATGAAGAATTATTGATTCAAAATATGTTGAAAATTACAGGAGAATGGAATTGAAATACCATCTTTCCTTGACTCAAAATTTGTTATATCATTAAAGAAAACTTTGGTTTTAGAAGATTAAGTAATTCAAAGAAATTAGATATTGCTGTTATTTTTTTTTTTAAAGTGGTTAAAATATAACTAGTCTCTTATTGTAAATTTGCCAAACTTTATTTCCCACATCAATGTTTACACTTCTTGACTCAAAAGATTTTATTGGATTATTTATATATGTTATCATAATGTTTGGTATTTTCTGTTGTTATGTTCTTATTTTTTTATACATTTTTTAATATTTAATTTGTAAACTTCTATGAGAGAGAGTGAAAAAAGAGGTCTGCATGTAGTAATTCATTTTACAAAAATGATATTGAGTGTATTTATCTGGAAAACATTAAAATAAGTAATTTTTTATTTTATTTGTATTAAATTTATACCTATATTATAATTGCTAAAAAGGAACATTTTTATTTGTCATTTATTGTATTATATTAATTAAAAAAAACGGTTTTTATTTTTAGCTTTCTTGCACCTATCTGAATATTCTAGCATAGATACTCAAATTATTACAATTATGTAAAAATAAAACAATGCATCAAAGTGCCCTAAATTAGAGAAATTAGTTGAAGCATTGACTGGCTCTGTGTGTTGGCAATTTTTCAAATTTTTGTTGTTAGTTGGTGGCACAACTCCTTTTTTTTTCTTTTCTTTTGGGGCCTTTGGTGTATACTGTTTAATAAGCTCCTATAGTTTTAAAATTTACTTTAGTTTTTATTTTTCTTTATTTTAATCATTTTTGGAACATACTTTAAAAATATTTACTCATTTGGTCAGTGTTTTCACAATGACTGTGAGTTTAGATTCAGTATGAATTAAGTACCTAGTTTAAATATACTTAGTCCCGTAATATACTTTTCCTGGTTTCTATATTGCTAACAGGAATACAGCATTCTAAAATTAACTGTAAAAGAATAAGATTGGCTACTAGTTTTAGGCTAATTAATATAGTTCTAAATCAGGTTCTAGAGCATTAGGTAGATTGTTTGCATGGAATTCCCCATTCAGACAATCACACCTAATGCTGTTCGACCTGGTGAGGAACTACATTAATTAGTTTCAAATTAGTTGACTTTCTCGATTTCTATTGTGGATTTTAAGAAGTTGTGTGCTAGTTATACATATATCCACAAGTTTAATGTAAGTAATAGTTTTCATATTGCTTTGAAAATTCTCATTTATTATCCACTGTGTGTTACACAAATATATTTTTATATTACACATTTAAAAATTGTTCACGTTCCTTTAAATAAGCTTTAAAAAAGTTTTTATGTCACTTTTCATTAAGAATAAAGTATCAGCTTCATTTTATTACTTTGTGAATGATTTTTTTTTTCAAGTGCTAAATAATAAATGCATATAACCATTAAAAAACTAGAGTAAAAATATAAATTTTATTAAACATTTTGTCATTTATTCAAGACTTATTGAAGAATTTTTTTTGTAGTATATTTTTTTATTGATGTTTAAAGTATTGAAATATATTTATTCAGAATTAGATATTGATTTTTTGAAAGTACATCTATTACAGACTATAATTATTGTAAATGTAATTCATATTTTTAAATCCTTCTCATTTTAGAAAAGAACTATATTTTTTTTTTGATTTCTTTTTAGATGAGTTTTTAATTACTTAATGTAACGGAAGTAACCATTCATTAAGGTAAAGTAAAATCAAATGTTTGTCTGTTTTATTATGCATTTTGGTCATGAGATTTTAAATAGTACATCTGAAGTATCTGTATTGTCATTTGATCTCTATCTTTGATTAAATGTTAAAATCTACTTTATGTACAATAATGTATGTTTCATAAACAATTTGTTTTCATTATTACAAATCAATTGTATTTAAATTTGTAATGGAAAGAAATAAAGGATTTTCTACTTCTGGAAGATGGAAATATATGTGATTTTTATAGTACACAGGATAAGGTTTTTTGTTTCATACCTATTTTAACTTTTTTCTAACTGAAATCTTTTTTTTTTTCTTGCATAGTTGATTACAATTTTCTGTGAGTTTTTTAGTGTACATTTTGAATGAAACAAAATTTGTAAATTGTTTGCAAAAGTTCAGTTCATCAGAATTTGAAGTCTTAAATTGAAAATTAGATTGTTATATTAAAGGAAAAATTTTGCCTAAAACAAAATTAAAATTTTTTTGGATGATGATTAGAGTTGTTAATCAAATCGGAGCATTTTTTTCTACATTTCTCTTGGTATATATTTTTAAACACTATTTTCTCTTTTAATGTTTGATGTTTCTCCTTGCTGTAGAACAGGGGCTTCCAACTTACAAGTGTACAAGGGTCGCAATTGAAAACACTTGTCTAGTGGCGGGCCGCAATTTAATCAGGACCATACCCAGGACTTTTTTTCTTGAGGGAGGGGAATTTGGAGGATTTGTGTATAGTATGTACTATGAAATTTTTAAAAATTCGAGGATGAACCTCCAACAACGACCTTGATTATAACTGGCCAACTTTCGTTTTACACAGACACACAGAAAAAAAGTCAAATAAGAAGTGGGGGGGGGGTATGAAATAGAACATGAGTGGACACCCTACTTTTCTTGGAATTCGAGGAAAATCAATCTTTTTTTGTAAATGAACAGCATTTAAAAAAAATATAGATTTTTACAAAAACATTTTTCGTTAACTAAGAACATCTAAATTGATGCTGTAAATTATTTTCCTAGAAGTCTTCGTGGGCCGCCAGTTGGAAACCCCTTTTCTAGAACTACCAAGCAGGTCATAATGACTGGTTTTAACATTGGTAGATGTATCTTCATTGTCAGTAATTTGTGTTTATTCTTACAGTTTATGTAAAAAAAGTTCCAAGTGCCTTTTTTTTTTAAGTTAAATAGTTTTAAAAAGTTTTTGTTCATGCATGTATGTAAAGAATAAATTAGTCATTATTTATTTCAGAAGATCAATGATAGATCAATAAGAGAATAAGTTTAATGAGAAGATAATTTGGAAACATCAAATCTAAATATCTGAGTACTTAAAAAAGCAGAGGAAATATTTCATTTCTCTATCTTGTTATAGTAAAAAACTTGTATATTTTGATAGTTTTATTATTTAGTATGTGCAAAAAAAAGGTGTCAATGACAGTAATGTTATGTAGTTTTATTAAAGTGCTTGAACTACCACAAGCTAGTCAAAATGGCTAATTTTAACATTGGTAAGACATTGGTATATCACAATTGTCAATATATCTAGTGTTAAATCATTCTGTCACTGTACAGCAAAATTTTCTTTAAATTGGTATTTAAGCATTTTAAATTTAAAGGCAAAGCTCCTAAAATTTTTTTAATTGAAAATGGGCCTGTTATCTATAAAATTGAAATTTAATTTAAAATTTATGCATGATATCCATCAGTAGTGCACCCAGGATTTAATCTTGGGGGAAGCCGAGTTGAATGGATAAAAATATTTATAATGCGAAGTCAATATTCATAATGCAATTTCTGTTTCTTTCAGGGCCCCTTAGCCCACCCTCTGGGTGAGCCACTGATATCCATAAATATATGTCAGTTTATCATACTGTCGTCCAGGTGGCGCAATGGTTTTGCCCACGGGCATTCTCAGAGTGCCTTCACCACCAGGTTGTGGGTTCAATTCCCACTTGTCCAAGGACAAATTTGAGATTAGGGAACTATGTTGGCTCACCTATATGGTGTTCGTATATTAAAGAATATAACAAATCGTGTAACAAATTTGAAGGTGTAGATGGGTGAATGTTGTAATTGACAATATGCCTGCCCTGCTGGAAACAACCATTTATCATACTAATATGTTATGACTTGTTAAATATTATGAAGTTGCAATTTTTTAGATAAATATTTTGAAAAGTTTTTAACTTTAAAAATCCATTAATGATGAAGTGTTTGGGTATTTTGTTATAAGTTCCTTAATCAACATCAGTTTTTGCGATTGATTATAGCTTAATATGTTTAAATGTTTTTATGTGTATCTTTAAGTTTAACACTTTAAAAATAATCCTTTCTAATTTCCAGTCAGTCCCTTGTCTTCAATGCACTTAATTCCAGCAATTATGTCACCTATTGACTATGAGCTGAAAAAGCAAGTAGTGACTGAAATTCACCAGTGCAGATATTGCTCATTCCATTCTGCAGATAGCTTAGATGTAAAACAACATGAAGAAACACACTTAGTTAACAGGCCATTTCTGTGTATGGATTGTGGAAAAGCATTTACTCAAAAAGTAAATCTCCAAAGGCATATGAGGATTCATACCGGTGAACTTCCATTTTCCTGTGATATCTGTAAGAAGAGATTTAGGCAGCAAAGCAACTTGACTCAACATAAAAGAAATCATCATGGTGTCTAAAGCATTAATAATGGCAGTTTGTTAAGATTACTTTCCTCTTTTATGTAAATTTCAGGAAAGTGAAGCTATGTCATGACTTCTTAAAAATATTTGTTCTCAAGGAACTATCATTATTTTTTTATGTCAAAAATTAAGTGATACTGACTAAAAAATAGGGGATGCAAAATATAAATTAGGTTAATTTAAGTTTATCATTATAAATATTTAACTCTATGTTTGTGTATGTTGTCTATTAAATTTTTATTTTGGTAGTTTATAAAAACACTGTAGTTGATTTGAACTCATTCATTTTTCAATGCTTCTGTGTGAAATCTTTCTTTCAGACTTATGTTATACATCATAATATATTTCTGATTAGATATAATAGCCTGAAATTGTTTATGTTACACAGATCTAATATGTTAATATTGTTTAAAGCTGCTATATAGCATTTTGATTGCCAGGGAAAGTTAGTCATCATGTGGAGTAAAAATTTTGACTTCTCATAACTTTATCTAATCTGTGATGTGTCTTTTAAATATAACTATCTTTTAAGGCTTTACCACTAGGAACATCCGTACACAATGTCTTTATTTTTTGCAATAAGCCTTGTATCTTACCATACATACATTTATACACACCCTGACACTCATGATGCTTGATGGTACAAATTATAGTTTACCGTGGTGTAATTCTATTTGAGGATTCAAAATATTGTAATTTCTATATATTTATCCTTCCTATTAATTCAAAATTTTAAGTTTGGAATTTCATATTTCTCATATAATCTTTCTTTCATAACCTCTCACCCCACCCCCAGGAGCCCAAAATTGGTAGAAAAAGATGGTTAATTTTTGTCAAATATTTCTCATGCACACAAAAATTCTAGAAATGGAAATTTCTTCTGAAATGGGAAATTAATCCGACTTACCCTGTTCATTAACACACTTGACCTAAATGATGTGAGCAGTATTAGTTGTGTGTGTAAAGGATTATGCCTCCCTTTGTCAGTAGCTTTCTTTTTAGAATGTTGTTCTTTTTAGAACACAGATCAGGGGAAACGTAGGTATGTCAAAAAAGGAATTTAAAGAATGGTATAAATAGATGATGAAGGGACAGAGGTATTTAGATTTTAAAAGTTATGAATTTATCATACCTGAAAACTAGAGTTTTGAAGTTTTAAAGATGAAATGAGAGAATTAAACAATAAAATCCATGAATGATATCTAATATGCCATCAATTAATTTTCCAAATTATATAAATTTATGATCAACAAAATATTTTTCTTTTCATTTCATTCAGAAATTGCAAAATTATGCAGAAGGTATTATAATGCACATGTAAATATATTTTAGCCTTATGAAAAGGGAGAATTAGCCATCACATTAGTTCTTTTCCTTTCAGACCTTTTTCATACTGTATGCTAAATAGATTGTATGAGGACATTTTTCATTAGAAATTTTGTCTTTGAGGAAAATATACTCTTGATTAACCTTTCATGAGGTCTAATTTTCATAAATGAGTTAATGTACATCTCTTTCATTAAACAGTGTGCATTATATGTGAAGATTTTAAATCTGAAATAAATTGAATTAAGAGTTTTGCTTTAGAATATAATTCTACTATTGATTTTATAAAATTTTACGATCTTTATATTTAATGTGAGTACAGACATGTTAAATCAACTGCTTATCACAGCTGTGTTTGAACATTCTATCAAAATTATCCCGTCTTTTAGCAACTGAATGTTTCTATGTATTCTCTGCATATCATAAAATTTATTTTAGACATACCATATAATTTATGGCATGTCTCTACATATCATAAATTTTTCCCCATTAGTTCCTATTTTTGTATATTAAAAAAAAAAGCCTTTTATATGTAATTAGCAATTTATTGCAATTCTGATAAATGAATATCAATATTTCCTTGTTAAAGGATATTCAAAATGAAACAAATATTTCCATACTCAGTTATTTTAAGGTTTTGAGCAATTAATGAGTTCTTGGAATATGTGTGCAATTCACTATGAAAATATTTACATTTCCACTAAATGAAATCTGGTTTTCCTATTAGAAGTATTGTGAGTCTTAGAGTTGTGAAACCCCTTTGGATCGTGTGCTTTTATGGCTGTGATTAGTAGTTAAATCATTATTCTTGCCTTAAGCAATCTTTAATTAATATTTCTGCAAATTCCCAGGTTGGAATCCTTTCTGTACTAAGCCTCAATGTATTCTGTAAAAAACAACAAAAAAAAATCTTTCAAAAAGATTATAGTGTTTATGAAAAGGGGGCATTTACTTTGGTGCTATTGACCCCCCCCCCCCCTCACGTAGCTTTAATTAATGTTGCTGCACATATCCCTTCAGAAATAAAAATAGAATATGCATATATTAAAAATCATGTTAATTGCTATATGCTAATAACTTATTGCTTTCAAAAATAATTTCTCGTCTCTTTGTCAGAATTGAAATAACTTAACCAATCTTTGTATATGATATTGTAATTAAAGCCTTTGCACCCATGCTCTCTGTTCAGAATCAGGTGCTTAGGCCACTAACCCATCCTTGATTGCTAATTAAAAAACTAAACATTTCTTAACTTTAAAATGCTATTAAGACATGAAGTATACAACTATTAAAATAAATGCAACTGCTTTGAAGCAAATACTGTTTGATAAATATTTGACTAAATGTAGTGATGACTGAAATTACCTCTAAAATTAATGAATAAATTCACGTTAAGTCCATGGGATAACAAAAAAGTAAAATTGGAAGAATTCTCATTAAAGCAGAATTTTGGGAATATTTTTCATTCCTAATGTATATTTATTTGGAGGAGGGGGTTAAAGACAATATTCTATGATTATATTTTATTGTATTTTATACTGTACAAAACAACAAAACACATGCGTAAGGTAATTATTTATATAAATTACATAGTATTATATAACTTATAATTGTTGTCTGATGTATCATTTCTATATTTCCACCGATATTCTATGATGGTTAGCATTGAAAGCTTCTTCCATATGGGTCTGTCTTTGAATCTCACCCAAGGCATCGATATTCCCCATGGTGCCCTCTCATAGGGAGTAACAGGGGTTTACGTATTGGTGATTCCATAATGAAATAGCCAATAAAACTCATTATGGAAATGATCAAAATGTCATCAGGAGAAATATTTGTCACACTGGAAACAACAACAAAAATCAATGTATTATTTCATTAATATTATAAAAGTTTATTTTAAATGTATAATTTGTGGTCTTTTTTGTAAATAGGAGGAATAATTAATTTCTTTTAATGTTTACTGATTCAAATGCAAGCTGTATTTAAAAAATGTAAGCAGCATATAAGTTATTAAAAAATTACTAATGGGAATATATTATGGGGATTGTTATGGGAATTACTATAGGGTTTTATTTACTTCTAATTTTTGTGATATTTGAAAATTTTGTTCTTTCGGGAAGATTCTGCAAACAATTCATAATACTGAACACCTATATTTGTAAAACAAGTTTCATTTCTATTGAAATTTTTGATTTTCAGTATAATTTGCTTCTTGAAAAAAAAAGTGCTATACATTTCAAATGGCATTACCATTGGCAAATGGCACAGTTAACTGTGAGAAAAACTTGCCCTCGGCATTTCATTGTATGAAAATTAACCTCCATTTGAAGTGAATTCTTAAAAATTGGTATTTTTTATTATTGTTAGTTTAATCCTGTGTTTTGCCCACATCAACTACTAAGAATGCCTTAGTTTCTCTTCAAAAGGAATTTTTTTTTTCCATTGAGAAGGGGGGGGGGAGAGAGAGAGTAGAGAGGAATTGTTTATAGTTCTCTGTCTCAAGAAATTTTCGAAATTATCTTGTTTTATTAGTAACTTTGAATGTCACTTACTTTTTACATAGTAATTTTTGGGCCATTTTAAAGCTCCAACTTAACAAGGGGCTAAACTTCTTGCCACTAAACTAATTGTTACTCCTATAAATTGTGCATTTAATAAAATCTTATCATGAACTTATTGTATGTTTTAAAATTTTCTGTATTCGAAAACATGCTCATGTCTCAAAATTAGCAGCTTGTATCTTTCTCTGTGACTGAGGGTTCTATGATCACTGGTAGAAATAAATGCGTAATGTCATGCTATTTGCTTCCTAATTGAAAAACAAATTGGATAATTACTGCAGTGCTAAAAAAATTTGTGCCTTTAAAAGAAGGAATTATTTAAGAAAAACTGATGATTTTAAAGTTGCAGAAAAGGAGCAAATCCATTTTAAATTTCAAGATTGTTTAAATTTGATCTGCTGAGCTAAAAAATTAGAAATAAGGAAAGAAATTTCTTACTAGTATGTGAATATTTTGAAAATTATGATATATTTTTTTGTATGGGGATTTAATTATTGAAAGCCCTCTTCTTTACTGTCTATGAGAGGCATTAAATGATTATTAATCTTTCTGTTCAGGTTCAGCACTTTGGTAAATAGGACTGATCCTAGAAAAAATTTATGGGGAAGAAGAGGTACAAATTTCTGCATGAAATGTCTTTTTGCTGATTCAATTTAAAGACTAGTCTAATGAATTTTTTCATCTTCTAACTTTGATTTTAATATGTTGCAAAAGGCCAGGAGCAATCTCTTTTCTTTTGGAGCAGTGCTCGTATTATGGTGATATATTTTCTATGCTTTATTCAAGCTCTTTTACTTTTAAAAAGAGTTAATTTCACTGTATAAATTAATACAATTTGCATTAATTTCATTTTTTATACATGTTGAAACTAAAATTTTTACATCAAAATTTTTAATACAGCTTTACTTCAGCAGTTAAGGCAGTTGAAGATGTATTAAGCTTTTTACCCCTCTTTATACTTTTTTAAAGTTTATTCTTGATTCTTATGAGAATTCATATTGAAATATAGAAGAGCTTAAATTCATTTTTTCCCATGCATTATTGATTTAAATGTCTTTCTGTGAAGATTTCTCTCTCATGTGTGTTTATATTGTTCTTCCTCTTTTAAATCATGCATTTATGATCAAAAGCATTTTTAAAAATTAATAACCATGATTTAAATTTTACAAAATTTGTAATTAACACTACTTTTGAAGGAAATGTATAATTATTGATATGTTTAATGTGTTTGTACTTGTACTTCTTTTTATCAAATACCTGAATTTCTGTATTTTCTGATTTTCAGTTGGCACAAATTCTACCTTAACTATGAATTATCCTGTTATTTCACCAGATGTCAATAGTGTGAATCAGTGCAGATATTGTTCATTCGTCTCTCATAGTACTTTTCATCTTCAGAAACATGAACAGAAACACTTGGTACACAGACCTTTTCAGTGTATACTGTGTGGTAAAACTTTCACCCAGAAAAAGAATCTGCAAATGCATATGAGAATTCATACTGGAGAGTTACCTTTTAGTTGTAATATCTGTTGTAAAAGGTTCCGGCAAAGAAGTAACTTAACTCAACACATTAAAAAAAAGCATGAAATATAGAATTAAACATTTTGGTTTTCTGTTTCTTGAAATTTTTTTCAGTTAATGTGATTAAGTAAAATATTTTTTGGGCAATGTTAAATTTCTTGATTCTCATAAAGTACAAACTATTATTTGTCTTATATTTAGTTTAATATTATCTCCTCTTTCAGTCTGAGAAATTGTTAGAAATGCAACCAATAATTCATATTTTTAATAACTTTTAAGTTGCTCATGAATGGTGAGAGAAAACAATTTTTTTAAGATGCTTAGAAATGATTTAAATTTTATGAAGTAAATTATAAACAGTACTTTCATAGCATAGTAGTTTAGTTGTTATAATTTTTGTCTTTTTCCCTTAATATTTTAAAGTAATGACAGATTTTAAACCAATGACTACAATCAGTTTTCTCCCAAATAAACAGTTTTAAATTAAATCTCATTCACACTAAACAAAAGTTTAGCGTATGTTCAAATCCAGAGAGTTTTTTCTTTCTCTCTCTCTCTCTCTCTTGCTCTCTAAATTGAGGTAGCTTTTATCTGCATGCTTGACATTTGATTCTAATGCAACTTAACTTTCTTTTTCTTTTGTTCAATTAGTGCCTAATAAAATGGCCAAAAACAAAGCAACAGTGACGTAGCAAGCATAACTGGTGCCCGGGGCACGATACCTTTTTGCCCCCCCCCCCCCCCCGAAAAACATATAGTAATATAATATAGAATTGGTGAAAAGGACCATTTGGCACCCTTTTGTGAGTGGCACCCGGGGCATGATAGACCCCCTTGCCCCCCTCTCCCTACGCCAATGCAAAGCAAACTTCATATCACCATCATTTTATAGCTTCTTAAAGAAGTTGGAAGAAAATAAAGTTGCTCTTATATTTACTTTTATTTTCACATAAATTCAAATTATACTTGAACTATCCCAAACACATAAACTACCTTTTAGGGAGGATCTAGGTTGAAACCTATTGATTCAGTATCTGCATTTTCTTAGATTTTGTGTCCTTACTATTCATCCCTGTTATTCATCTGTTTTTTTTTATTTATTTGTGTTTGTTCATTTATTTCTTTAGAGTTTGCTGTTTTTGAAAAGCTTGTCTATATTTATAGGCTTATTTGAATCCATTCCTTTGTTATAGTTTAGAAATATGCATAAAATACCAAAATTTATTACATATTTTTACATTCTTGCATAGATATAGTATGCATATATGTGTACACATATTTCATTGAAAGACTGAAAGTTTATGGTCTTTTTCTAAACAGAATTGCGTATAATTTTATTTTTTCAAGCCATTGGTTCATTAACCTCTTTATATTTTAAAACTGGTTGATAACGTAGTTATCTAAAGTGTTATTTTTGTATTGTTTAAAAATTAAGAACAAATCAGACCTTGATTAATTCTCCTGACCTAATTAGAAGTCTCTCATCAATAGAAAATAGTTAAATATATTTAAAACCTTTTATTTTCCTAATGTAGGTTTTAGGTGTTCTGCATTTTTCATGTTTTACTTCCATCTCCATGTCTAATTGATTTGATTTCATAATATTACATTATTTATACAAATTGTAAAGACAGATTAAAAAAGAAAAATGTATCATGCACAGTAAATTTGAAGTTCTATTATTTAATTGTAATATGCATTCGAATGAATAATAGTTAATGCTTGTTTTGTATATTATACTTTTATTTGTTTTTTATTGTTTATTGTAAAAGTTAAAAAGTTTGCCTCATATATATTGAAATATAAGCCATTTAATATTTCAATTTACATTGGAAACACTTGTTTTTAAATAATTTATTTATATTTAAAAAATGAAAGATTTCTAAATCTTATTCATTTAAAAGTTTTAAGTTCTTTCTTTCTAAAAGTGTGATTTCTGATAGAAATTTACATTTGATGAAATTTAAACAATAAATGTTTATACTTTCAACATTTTAGTATTAGATGTTTCTTCATAATGCTATGGGAAATTTCTATTTGCCATTGAGATTACTTAATGCCATATTTTTTTCGTAAAATTTCTTGATCAGTCAGTATCAAGTTTTTCTTTATTTTCTTTCATTTACAATAAATCATCATTATAGTAAATTATAGATGGGAACTATTTCTGTTTAAAATATTGTAAGCTTCAAAATATATAGTTTTTGATTTGCATGAAAATGGAAATCATACTTATAAAATTAAGATGAAATGATGTGCATTAAATGTCTGAATGTAATAAATGTTAACTCTATAAAACTTATTTCAGTGGCATTTTTATTTCTCTGTTTAGTTGATTTGTAAGTTTCCATATTTCATACTTAAGCATTCTAGAAATTTATAGATTTATATATTTATATATATGAAATAAAATTCTGTTAAACAGGATATGTAAGAATTTTTGGGTTAAAACAAGATTTTTTTCTTCAAGTGAAATTTGTTTTGTTATGTAGAGGCATTTTATGAACTCAGTTTTTGTAGTGTTTTAAGTTTTTTTAAAAAAAATTTTTTACATTAGTTCATTTTTATGCCAGAGTAATGTATTACAAGGATTTTCCTGTTCTGACATGCGACTGATTAAGGTTCTATATAACTCCAAAACTCTCTATTTGATAAAAAAAAGTTCAAATATTTTTGCTAAAACTATTATATGCTCATTTTTTGCTTAATTTTCTGTTCCGTTTTTAACAACGCTAGAATCAGAAGACACTCATGCAGTGAATTAGCACATGCTATGACTAAAAGGGCAAAAAAGTGTTCATTTATAAGATACCATTCAGACTAGTAAGTTTTGTGCATTTTTAGTATCTTCGTTCAAATTAGAAAACAAGTTTAAAAAAATTTTGCATTTTAAAAACTGAACTAAATTTTAAGCTCTATAAGTTGTAAGTATTATTAATTGTACCCTTCAAACTTTTTAATTATGTTCAACTCTCATTAATTTTATTTTTTAATATTGAAGATGCCTGTAAATTTGTGTATAAGTTTTAACAAGTAAGTTTTGTATTGACAATGTAGCATTTAATAAAAATACCACCAAGAGTCAAATTTTTTAGCATTAAAATATAAAAATACTATGTATGGATTTGAAACGCAATTTTTTTACATAAAATCTATGTTTTTCATATGGCTATTGCTACGTATCTATAATGCTATTGACATGCCTTATTGTACAGTAACTGCTGAAATTAGTTTATTGATACTATGAGAATTATTAATGTTATATTGATTTCTGTTATCCCTCATTATAAGAGCTCCTATACTAGTCATGTTCTTAAAAAAGCAGAACCATTGAAGTAATGATAAAATTATAGCTCATGCAGTTAGATAATGGCTTCTTGTATAGAATAATTTTTTCTTGCTTAATAACCATGAAGTCTGTAATAATGGTCGCACAAACACAAGACTCGGTGATATAACCATATTTTTTTAAGGTTGTAATTATTTTTTAAAATGCTATTAAGCAGAATTAAATTAGGTATTATATATATTGGTATATTATTTTAGAGATTTAAAGTATGTTTATGCCATTATCAATAATGATTAGAAAATATTTGTAAAATTTTATGAAATTGTTTTGAGAACAGTTTTATAGTGATGTTTTTTTTAGTCATTACTTTAAAAATAAGGTTAATAAAAACAATTTTTACATGATTTAGGTATAGAAGAGGGCATACTATTACAGATAGCTCTCGTGATTTGAGGGAATTTGATTCTATACATAGATGTATTTTGTTATTTATAAAACATGAAAGTTTTCCTTCATAAAGCTCTTTTAATTTAGTAAAAGTGAAATTTTAGGAGATTAAAGCATATCCTATGCTGCTATGTACCATATTTGTTATAGCTTTGTTGTTTGTGTGTACAGTAAGATTCATTTCATATTTTTGTGACAATGTTCATCTTCTGTTCAATCATGTAAGAGGGTTTAATGTATCATATCTTTTAAGGATATTATGGATTCCTGTGTGCTTCAGTTGTTGAATACTCTCATACTGTACTTGACAAGTAAAGTTGATTTCTGTTAACAGTCTATTTTCTGAACATTCTTTTCAGTGTATAAAGTTATTCTCTAGATTTTTAGTTTATTTAACAATACTTTGACAGTCTTGCATCACCTTTTAACCTCTATAATAATGTGTTCTTTAGTTAGAAATAGTTTTTTGTGCTGCTTATAATACATTAGAGAGATTTCAGATTTTTTTACATAGCAATATTCAGTTTTACAAATTGTAAGATTATTTTGTTTATATGAAACTAGTAACTGAGTTTAACATAGAGAAATGCAAGATGTGTAAAAATATTAAGTATGGAAATATAATACCATGAATTATTTTTTTCTCTAAGAATTGGTGTTTTAGAAGGAAAAACAGATTGCTTTCCAATGCAGAGATAGATTGAAAGTTATCAAAAAGCTTGCTTAATATTCAGGGTGAATTGAATACAGAGACTATACCAATTGTCTTTAGTTTGGATTTCTATAGTCATCTGTTATAGTTAGAACTGTCTGTTTTTTAGCTGTGATATTTAATTTAGGTTTTATAGTGACTGCAGAAAAAATGTAAATCTTAAATTGTGTAGTTACCTAAAAATGAGAACAGGTAAGATTTTTCTTTTCTGAAAGTAATGACTCTATACGTAAGTAACAGCAATAATTTCTTAACTGTACTTTATTAGGAAAAATTTATTTTGTGATTCACCATAGCAGTTGCAATTCTGATTATATGCAACAAACTTAATATTTTTTTGCTTTTGTAATTTGTAGTGCTAGCTTAGTTAAAATTTTTATGTAATACAGCCAGAAACAGCAGATCCACTCTGAAGTTTTTAGAAGAATATAAGTATTCATTTATTGAGGGACAGTAATTAATTTGATAATTTTGTTGTCAGAGAAAAATAATAAGATTATTATGAATATTAAAGTTTACTGGGTCAGTTGAAATGTGTGCTTAGTGTGCATGCAAGTGATATTTTCTGAAATATTTGCTGTTTGAACTCATAATTTTTTTTAACTCGCAAGTTACTGCAAAAAAATTATTCATTGTGTTCAGTGTACTTAGCTTTTTATCTCACTTTTAATAACATTATTTTAAATATTAGTTAATATCTTCTCAGTCATGTTACATCAATGTATTATGATATTTTAAATTTAAATGTATGATCGTTTACTTATAGATACATTCAAGATGGATCTGTTCAGAGAAGTACCAGATCTACATAATTTGCCATATGAAGCATCTGAAATTGTACATCATAATCCTATGGGTAGTTTTAAGCTACCTAGAAGTCAAAACATACATACTGAGACTGGAAAGAAAAAATCTGAGTTTATTAAGCCATTCACCTGCAGCTACTGTGGAAAATGTTTCAGATATAAAGCAGACATGCATAAACATGTACTTATTCATACAGGGGAGAAACCCCATGTCTGCAGTGTTTGTAATAAGTCATTTCGTCAGTCATCCCATCTTACTCAGCATAGAAAGACACATCTTCGTTCGTCTGTTACTGAGTAATAGTACAGCCACAGCAGATACATTGAATTTAGATTTCCAACATTGTATAGTTTTTTTTTATGTTTATCATGATCATTGTAAGAATTGCAAACTCTGTATTTACTTGAATATATAAGCTGTGAAAGGAAGATTTTAATTTTAACCCTTTTTAACAAACCTCAGTCTCTCATTTTAAATAGTTTCATATTTTCCCCTTTTTAATACAGATTGAAATCTTTATAATATTGGCAAATTCTTCTCAATCTTCATATAAAACTATTACAGAACTTACTCTGTCTAATAAGTCGCATCTATTTTAAAATCCGACTATCTGACAGTTTCTATAACATGAACAGGATTTCTATAGTTAATTGGAGTAAATAATATATCTGTAAGCTATTGCTGAAATTTATCTTGTTAATTATTAACTGTGCATTGTTTACTATCTTAAAGGTCAGGACATTGTAAGGTATAACTCAGTATTTTTGATTGCTCTTGTGTCATTAAAAGCAATTTCTTTATGAAAATTAATATCTAATGTTTGAATTATAATAAACAAATATTACTCATGAGGATTTTTAAAATTAGTATTCTATAAATTTCACTGAATTATAGGGCTGAGGGATTGAATCTTTTGTATTCTTGAAGTTTTAAGATGATTATTCAGCTTGATGAATATTCATGCTTAGCTTGCCTATCTTTATTGGTTTAGCATCTGAAATGTGGCTTGATAAATTTCAGATCTTCAAATATATTTATAAGTTTCAGGAAGAGGTTTTTAAAATTTGCTTTATAATGAAAGCTCAGATTATTAATCCTGAATTTTTAATAAAAAAATTATTCCAAAATCAGTGTGTAATATGCAACCACTTAAAAGTGTACCAAGCATATGTTTTCAATAACATTTTTATAGGAAAATACTGTAAGCAAATTCAGTGGCGACTAATAAATTGAATGCTAAAGAAAAACTTTTCTGTGCTAATGTTATACAATTTATTTTATTAGAACTGTGATAATTGTTTTGTGCATATTTATTACGTTTGAATAATTAAAACTTTTAGTTCATTGTTTGAACTGAGGCCAAATTCAATTTTTCTGTTGTGCCTTTAAATGTAATTTGAGGCTTTGTGTTTATATCTCCATTATAGTGTTGAAAATAAAAATTGTACAGCTCCATGTAAATAAAATCATTAGCTCTTAGTCTGCAAAATACAAGAAAGTACTGTAGTGAAAATCATTTAAAAAAAAAAAAAATTATCATCCTAAAAGTATTTTTCAGGACTTACCTATGACCTTATTAATAATATTAGCATACATTCTAAAATATAATTTTAAAAAGTTATATGTTGCTGTGTGTATATTATTAGAAGAATAATTTTAATTCTAGTTGACCAAGTTCTTTTACATTTACTTCTTACTAAACTAATAATAGATTCAGTGGAAAGATTATGAAAATTGAAAGTTCTAAATACAGGTTTGATCTTTTTCATTTTCATCTATCATGTTGTTTGCTAGAAGTGGGGACCCTAAAAAATTATATATCTTAAAACACCCATCATGAGTTTTGATTATTAGCTCTGAGTTTATTATTGTGAATGTTTATTACTACTTATAATGATAAATAATGCATTTCTCACATGAATTATGTTATTTATAAAAAAAAGTTTGCTTAAATGATTGAAGTATTCTTAAAATGCTAATAAAATGAAAGCACATTATAAAACAATTAATTTTTGAAGGCAAACAAATTTCACTGTTTAGATGTTATTTCAAAAAATACCTATCATATATATATTTTTATTATTCATGGTAAGGATCCTGTATGTAATTGTCCTTTTTGAAAAACCAGACTCACTTTTTATAGACAAAAATAAACCTTAATGAGTCCCAGATACCTCAGAAGGACTTTGTACTGATTAATATAATCCGTAAAGCTTCGTACTTCTTTTGGGGGTTAGAATTTTCACTATCATAACTTGTCTATGCTAATACATATTGTTTATAAAGCTATGAAAATGATATGCCTAATGAAAAAAAAATTAGAAGTAATCAATCATTAACATGATATAAATTTCTGCAATAAAAGGTCCGTATTGTGCATGAAAATGTGAATACTAATTTATATAAATAAAGTGTTTGTTCAAACATACTGATTATTTTTACTAATTTAATGATTATACACAATTTTTTCTCAAATTATTTCAGGATGAGAGGAAGGAAAATATAAAGCTTGATTAAAATTGGATATGTATATTATTAATTAATAAAATTCTCTTTACAATGTGTTTTACTTTATTGAATGAAACTCCTTCTGGACCTGTAAGATTTCAAAGTTGTAATACATCTTTGAGTTTTGTGATTTTAAACATTTGTTCTAACTAATCAAATGTTGATAAATTACATAGCCTTAGTATCCCCAATAATCTTGATACATTAGATTGCAAGATATTATTTCATTTAGCACATTTGTGTAGAGTGAAAAATTGATACTAGTGATAAGACTAACTATAATATTTACTTAAATGGTTCTGCTTGTGAAAACTATAGTGTTTTCTTTAGCAAAAATTGGACTCTGATATTTATTTTGTTCACATGCCATTCATTATATGGATACACAATTTTTTTGCTATTACATTACTCAGTTTTATTGGAATTCAACTTTGCATTTACAGTTATTCATAATTTTACGTAAAGTGATATTTCTATTTCAAAGGAATTTATTATTTTTATCAATTAAGATACAATATTTACTTAATTTTGAAAACATGGAATTAAATTATTATTTTTTAAACTTAATATTTCTATAAAGTCTAATAAATGATGAAAAGTCTGCTGCACTTGTCACAGATTTAGATTAGAAATTCTTATTAAGATTTTTATCTAATTTCTAGTAATATTATGAATGACATTTTTAGTATCGTATGAAAAGGAGTTTAAAATTTTTAACTTTTAAAAAAAATGCTATTGTTTAATTTTGTCCTTAGTATTAATGAAGTGAAATAAAAAATTCAAGTGCCCCATGGTAATTTGATATAGTATGCTTAAAAAAGTTTTTGATTTTTGTTTTACATTAAAGGTATTTATATGCTTTTCTAGTATGAATATTAATTGCTGTGTAATTGTGGTATATTTCTTCCAATTTAATTTTCTTTATTCACATTTTACCTTATTTTTATTGTTTCTTGTTGATCTTTATTTCTTCATTAACTATGATTTTTATTGTTTTATGTATTTTCAATAAATGGAATTATAATTTGGTCATTTGTATTTTTAAAGCTGGTTGCAATTTTCATTTTTTCTTTAAAAATTGTTAATCAATTATGTTGTTATATTATAATTTTTGTTTGTTTTTTATATTTTTTTCTCTAAAATTCTTATTACAAAATCTATATATGTATTCTTCAAACATGCTAAACATTGTCTTATGGTTAAAATGTAATTCCAACATATTCACTTAATTTTTTTTCTGTTTTTAGAAACTGGTGCTAAAGAAGATCATCCTATGTATTTTGCTCTCCTAGAAACTGGCGGCCCTCAAAATATGAGACGTCGCAGATTTTTTTGTAAATTTTGTTCATATTCAACTCCAGTCAAACAGCATATAACTTATCATGAAGTTAAACATACTGGTGCTAGACCATTTCAGTGTTCTATATGCAAGAAAACCTTTTCTGTTAAAAGTAGTTTAAGGCGTCACATTTTGCTGAATCATGCTGGAAAAGGACTCATCTGATTTTTTTCATATTTATAACTGGATATGAAAAGAAAATTTAGACCTTTAATAGACCTTGTTCGATATAACTCTACTTTAAAAACAAAACTGAAAAGTCAAATTTAAATTATCTGTTTATTTTTTATTATATTTTAATTACTTGTTTTTTTACGCTGTTTATTTCTTTGATACTTGTTTATTATTCTTGTTCCTAGTTTTTTGTATTTAAAAATTTATTTATTCATTATTATAAAAAGTATTTATAAAAACATGATTTGTTTTACTTTTAGTTCTCATGATGTTTGTATATACAGTGTGTAACAAAATTATAAGACCACCCAAAATATCACTCATTTTAATATTACACTGCATAAAATGAATAATTTTAAAATTTGAAGCAAATGAAAAAAGTTATATTTTCTCAAATAAATCACTTAAAGGAAAAAAAATTGAGTTAATTTCACACAGTAAAAGATTTTTTGAAATCTGGGTGTAACATAAATATAAGACCACTTATTTTTTATTTAAAATCTTTTGCATATTTAAAACTATTTTATTTTTTCTTTCAAAATCGTAGATAAACTGGAACTTTCATCACAAAAAAGTCCAAACGATAATATCGTAAAAGAAATAGAATTTAATTTGTTTGTTTTTATGAGGAAATTCACAATGCCACGTGGAAGAGAATTATCTGAACTAGAAGTTCGAAAAATTTGGTTTTATAAATCTCATGGAAATCGGAATCATGGGCTCTGGAAAATCGGAACGTGAAATAAGTAAGATACTTAAACGTTCTAAAACTGCTATTCATAACGTTTTAAGTAAAATAGATTTTTATGGAAAATATAAAAGATCTGGCAGAAAGAGTAAATTATCAGCTCGCGATAATAGACGAATTTTCAAGCTTGCAACGAAACAGAACTTGTCTACTCGTAAAATAACACAGCAGACAAGTAAAACTATTTCACATATGACAGTCTGGCGCACTTTAAGATCAAATTCAAATGTTGCTCTTTGGAAATTAAATAGAATACCAAGACTGTTAAAGCATCATAAAGACGGAACGGTGAAGTGGGCAAAGGAACTCATGACCTGGGATGCTGCTTGGAAAAATATTATTTTTTCCGACGAAAAAAATTTAATTTGGATGGCTCGGACGGTAATATTTCCTACTGGCATGATTTACGCATGGAACCTCAGGTTTTCTTCAGTAGACAGATGGGTGGTGGCTCTGTGATGGTGTGGGGAGCTTTTGCATATGATGGGAAATGTGATCTGCAGCTAGTTCTTGGAAAAATGGACTCTATTTGTTATCAACAACTGCTTTACCAACACCTTATACCTTTTAGCCCATTTTTAGGCGTGTGAAACTGGAAATTTCAGCAAGACAATGCACCATGCCATGTGTCTAAATCAACTAAAAACTGGTTTCAAAAAGAAAAAATCGAGGTCTTAAACTGGCCAAGCTTTAGTCCAGACCTGAATCCCACCGAAAACTTGTGGGGCCATTTGGCTCGTCAAGTGTATGTAAATAACCGTCAGTATGATTCTGTGTATGAATTGGAACTAGCTATCATGGATGAATGGGACAAAATTCCCAAATATTTGCTCGAAAACCTAATTAATTCAATGAAAAATCGAGTATTTGAAGTTATTCAGAAAAATGGTGGATCAACATCATATTAGTTTTATTAAAAAAATTTCTTTTAACTAGTGGTCTTATAATTTTGTTACAGATATTTGATCGGAAAAATTTTAAATTGTTGATAAAATAATTAGTATATTTAAATATCTCTTAAAAATAATATACATATATTTTATATTTCATTTATTAACATCAACCTAATTTAATTTTTAAAAAATTATACTATTTATAGTAAAAATCACAAAATCCACAGTGGTCTTATAATTTTGTTACACACTGTATGTGCTCCAAAGCTTAAGAAGTCCACTTTTTAGATAACTGGTAATGTGAAGATATTCCTGTATGTGTGTTAGAAAAGCTAATTTTTGCTATTATTGTATGATATAAATAACATAATTTTGTTGAAAGTATAAATTTGAATCAGTGATTCATTATGATAAAAATCCAAGGGATTGTAACAGATAATTTCTGTAATGAGGTACCTATAGAGTTTGAAAGTTTCTGTAATGAAATTTGTGATTACCCTTGTTTATTTATAAAAATTTTAAATATATTGATTCCTGTCATCTGTAAGTAAACATGAACGGATATTTATTGATTGATTAAAATTCAGTGCGCTTTTTATTAATTGGTATTTAAATTAGGTTCTGTAAGTTAAAAATTAAAATTAAAAAAGTTTCAAAGAAGTTGATTCAAGCCAAAAATTCCCATTGTATGCTGTTTGGGTATCTGTATATTTGATGAACAATAGATAAACAGTATAAAGTTATTTAATGATGATTAAGTTATTTTAAAAACTGCTCAGTT
Source organism: Dolomedes plantarius (assembly GCA_907164885.2). NCBI lineage: Eukaryota > Metazoa > Arthropoda > Arachnida > Araneae > Dolomedidae > Dolomedes > Dolomedes plantarius. The sequence continues at coordinate 100,364,099 of OU015498.1, read as the reverse complement.
TATTATAAATCACTCTCAAGAAAAGAAAACATTCATTTTTTACAAAGATTGTATTGAGATTAAATGGTGGGAAATGTGTTTGTAACAAACCAAAGATATGTTTAAATTTATAAAGACCTTAAAAATGTATAGGTGAATGGAAGACAATTTAAGTAGCAATAAATTTTGTTGATTAGTATAAAGAGTAAATTGAATTTTTTTTAAATCTCTAGTTGAAGGTTTCAACAAGATGCATTTGTGCACTTTTCATTGTTGCAAATGTGTATATTCATATAACATTCCTAAAATCTGAACAACCATTTGTGAAGGAAAAAGATGTTTTATAATGATTATTTGTGACAAATTTTTAATTTTTAAATAGATATACATAATGAGGTTCAAAGTATTTTGTTCTGACAAACTTGCTGTTGTTAGGACCATTTCTCATTCATCTTGTTATGCAACTCCTGCTGTTACTTATCTATACAAACAACTAGACATAATGTATGAAGCCTTTATTTTTAATTGTAAAGAGGAGGAGTTTTGGGACAAAAAAGTCAAAAATAATTCTCCTTTAGACTATTCTGTAGAGGTTATCCCCTAGCTTTGCCACTTTCTAAATCAGAAAAATCAGAATTCTATGACAAATATCGTTGTGACTAGAGCTATCCAAAATGACAATCTACATTCTTGTGAACACACACAGACAGTGTTTATCTATATTTTAAATTTGTGAAGTGCATGCAACTCAATCATAAAAAGGTACATCACCTAAGTTTTATATCCTTTTTTAAAATGCTTTGAATTAGGTTTGTGTGTGTGTTATGTGGAACATGCTTCTCATTGTTTGAAAACAGGAATGAGGGAGTTTTAAGAACATCTTGCCAAAGATAACCTTCACCCAAAAAAAGTTTTAGGATGGTTTCCCACAGATTCTGGGCATACTGAAATTTTATTTTTGTTTTCCAGATCAATGGAAAGTTCTGGAATTCAATTCTGTAATTCCAGAAATTTTTCAAGTTAAATCGTGAATACTTTTTACTTCAATTTATCTTGACAAAAAGAGAAAGTATTTTCTTCACTTCTAATGTTTTGTTAGAATATAAGCCATGGTATAAGTAAATGTCTTGTTACCAAAAATGAAATTGTATCATATGTCACCACTATTCTTAGTGTGATAGTTTGACAGAGAATAACTGTCATCTTACACAGCTCAAGGGTTAAAGTGACTGCATAATGTAAAGAGCTGCACATATGTTATGCATTATTATATTGGGTTATCATGCTGTCATATCCTATCTATCTATATATATAAAACAGTTCCATGACTGACTGACAGATAATGCACAGACCAAACCGCAGGACCTAAAGGGCTGAAATTTTGCATGGTGATTCTTCTTATAGTGTAGGAGTACACTAAGAAAGATTTTTGAAAAATTCTTCTTAGGTTTTTTAAAATTAAATTTTTAAGCTGTTTTTGTAACTATTTTTAAGTTTGCACTTAAAATAATAATCTGAGGGTTATAAAATTTATATCACAAGAAAGATCATAAAAATTCCTTTAAAATGAAATATATTTCGAATCTTTACCTTCATTTTCTGGTTTGTGGTGAATTTTTAGAGATTAATTTTTAGAATTTATTAAATGCTGATCACGTGGTTTCTTTTCTTTTTGTGATACTTTAAATTAATTTTGCGTCACATGCATAACAATGAAATAAATTGACAAATAAAATATTAAAATACAGTAAAAGATAAAATTTAACCACTAGACAAATTGTTTTGGAAGTTTTTAAAGAATTTAATTCAAATTAGTATGTTTTATGGATATTAAACATGCAAATTAATTGCATACGTTGACTGTTGTATTTAATTTGAATATTTTCTTCTACATTATTTTGTCTATAAAAATATGTTACGATTTTTTTGTAAATAAGTATTTTTATTTTTTACATTAATTTCTTATATTGATCATTGTTTTTATTATAAATATTTTTTTTCCGGGAGGGGGGGGGGAGCATTAATTGTATACATTGACCATTGTATTTAATTTGAATGTACTCTGTAGCGAAGCATGGGTATTCAGCTAGTTTTACTATAAATGCTTTGGTTTGAAGGTCAAAGAAAAGTTATTTTCTGATCAACAAATTGAGATTGGAATTTCTGAAGTTTCACATCTATAGTAATACAATTATATATGTCCACATGATCTAAGTTGTATGGTCAGTTTAAACTCTTAAAGAAAGGGTAGGAAATAATATCAGTCATGATAGTAGATTATCCTATGGCTTGCTGAATCTAACAGAAAACATGCTGATAAACTGAGACTACAAGAGGAAGAAGGTAAAGTTTTATATATGGATACTTACACTTTCTGTTAAAGTGGAATGTTTTTTTTTTTTTAAATGATGTATTGACTTGAAATTATAGAATTTTGCACTACTAAAAAAAAGCACTTATCTCTAAGAAAATCTTAAACAAGTTAACATATTTTTAATAACTAACACACACATACACAGAAACTGTGTTCCGGGAAGCATTCCTTAAACAGAAGAATAGTGTATTGCCAGTAAAGGGAACTATTTTGAAGAGGACAATGCTTAAAATGTTGCAAAATGAGCAGTAAAATCTTTAACAAAAATTCAGATTTTTTTCTTTTTTTTAACATGGTGTGTATGTATGTATATATATATATATATATATATATACATACATACACACACACACACACATATATATATATATATATATATATATATATATATATATATATATATATATATATATATATATATATATATATATATATATATATATATATATTTTGACAGTATAACAATATGAGTAATAATGGATTTTATGTAATGAAAGATTTAAGGTTTTAAGGGGCTCTAAATTTTAGGGGAAATTGTGGAAATAAGAAGAAACCCTGTTTAGAATCTTTAAGTTGGGATAAAGATTATGGTTTTATATTATGCTCTCGAATAAAAGCTTAAATCACTGAAGTTGATAGATTAAGTGGGAAACACCTTCTTGAAAATCTACCAAATCAGAAGATCAAGGTGACTATAATTTGGGATGTGTGTGTGTGTGGGGGGGGGGGGGGGTTGTAGGGGACCTTTAGAATGAAAGATATGCTGAACTTTAATAAGCAGTATTACATAGCTTTAACTCCTCCAGCTATCGGATGCCATCAGAGAGAAAAAAACAGAGAAAGTTGACTCATGTTTGTTTTCTCCATGACAATGCATCTGTTCTAACAGCAGTTGTTGCTAATGTTGCTATTTAAAAATGCATTTCCCTGAAACTGTCCTCTCACTGTATTATACCCTAGACTTGGCCTGCAGACTCTAATAAATTATCTCCAAACTGAAGACTGACTTCAGATAAAGGAGCTTAAACAATGAAAAGGTCAAAGTCACTGTTAAGTCCTTTTCATACCAACAAAGAAGAAAAGCTGAGAGCTGAGTTTTTGAAAAGGTGCAACAAGTTTTCAGAATTTTTAGGGGATAATGAAAAACAATGTTCAATTTTTTTTTTTCATTTACTCCTCTGATATGTTTAGCCCTCTTATAGTGAAAAATAATTGTCGTGCTAAAAACCAAACTTTAACCCCTCCTTTGGCCCTAGGCAAGAAATTCTGGATCTCACCTAGTATATTTTTATATTAGTGCCATATGTTTGTGTTTGCCTTTATTTTAATCATTAATTTACTGGGGTTTTTTTAATTAAATTATCATGCTATTCAATTACTTAAGTGATATGAAATTGTCTTATGTTTACATGAATCAGATAATTCTAGTTATTTTATTATTTTTATTAATTTATTTTATGCTGTTGCTTTCAAGCAATCAGGCTTAAGAATGCCTACTGTTAATTTTACTTTTTTGACTGTGGAATTCATAAGGAACTGGGCAGATTTGGTAAAATCCAAGAAGGGAATTAATATTTTAAAAAGAGAATTAATAATTTTAGTGCTGTGATAAATTTTGTTTTTACAAAATTACTTTAATTTTAATTTTAACCATAAATTATGAATGGTATGTTAAAATGTATGATATATACATTCTTATACATTGTCTGAAAGTTTTTATTCACATTTTTAACCTGCTCTTTTTTTTTTTTCAAAGCTAGCTGTTTATAATTTGTATTTGTTTTTGCTAAAATAAAAATGGTAAACAACATATTTATATAAATAGAGATCTTTGTGCTTACTGTTTATTGAGTAGTTCTCATTCAGGTGAAGATTATTTGCTATATTACATATTAGCTTTTGCTTAAATTTTATGTCAGAAATACATTAAAAGTTTTCTCTTGAAACCTTGCCAACATAAATTTTGAAAATATTAAGATCTAATTTATATGTTTTGGTTGAGAGCTAACATTTCATCAAAATTGTGATTGAAAACTTTTTCAAGACTAGTTTTGAATCTTTTTAAGTCCAATATTCTAAGGAAGTAGAAAATCACTTTTGAGTTACAAGAAATAGCTTCTTGTGCTGTGCTAATATGAATTTTTGTTAGAAGAAATATATTTATGAATAAACATAGAGGGCACATCTAATGAAATTAAACCTGCCACTATATTCCAAACATATAATTGTTTATTGCCCCCTTTCAAAAATTAATCATTCTTGGGATGGCTATTGCATGCACATAAAGTTTTGCAAATTTTTAAGAAATAATTTACATGATCATGGAAAGATAAATTTCTGTATTTGTGAGTAATAATTATTTGATCAGATCTTTAGCTAAATAAAATTATGTTGTGTTTGGGGTTGTGAAGTACAATTAAACTGAATGTGTGATTTTTTTTAATGAAAAATAAATATTTTAATTGTGTTATAGCTATATATATGTGATTTTAAAGTAGATTCATTGTGCTAAATATATGTGTATCAAATAAAATTTCTGAAAATGATTTCTCGTAGTTAAGTGCTTTTGTATTTTACTTTATAAAAAGAATCTGAATTAGACTTTTCTTATTTCTTAAGAGGTTGAATTTTTGTGATTACATGCTATTACTGAATTTTTAATATGTTGTGAAAATGTCATGAAACTTTTATTTAATTTCATTTGACAAATTAAGCAGGTTTGTTTTCTTTTATTTTCTAATACTAAATCCTTTTAAAATGCTATTCTTATATTTATATCATCTATTTGTTCCTTGGGGTTACGATATAATTTTTTATTTTGATTTAGACATTTTTCTCAATCATGTTTAGTGTTTCCCCCGGGCATTTTCAGAGAAGTTACCTGTTTTTTATAACACTAAATATGCTTTGCTCCATTTTAGTTTGAAGAAAATTTACCCTGTCCTTTTTTTAAATTAGATTTCTTTTGAGAATTTTGCTGTTATAGAATCCTATTTAAGCTAAATATAACTTAAATGTAATTCCCAAATCTGTTTTAGTTATTTAAAACTATTTTACCAAATCAAATAATTATAAAATCACACCTCAGCTAATTTATTTTAAAAAATCTGATCAATATTCATTTGGCAAAATTAAGACAAAATGCCCTTTTCATTCAATAAGGCATCTTTTAAGGTTGCTGCAGTGTGTTTTTATGAATGACCTCTTTTCTTCCTCTTGGGGAGATGCTTATGTCTATTATTTAAATAATAAGTAATATGATCATTTAGAAAGATAAAAAGCTATTTAACCACTTGTAAAAGGGAGATTTGTTTTTACTTCCTAAAAATGTAAAAATATGTTTAATTTTCCATAATTGACAGCTCAACTTTCTTTTAGTTCCAATTTTAAAAATTTTGACAAGTTATAATTTAACATCAAGTGAAATTAAATCATTAATCTGAGTATTATGATCTTAACTTCAATTTATGGAGAAAAAGTTCTGTATTTGCTATGTCTAGATGTATTAAGACATAAAATGTATAAAGATATTGTCAAAATTAATAGCTACCGAAAATTATTCTGATTGTTGCTTTATTTTCAATTAACCAAAATTTTTTGTATGAACCCTTTCATTGATATACTTTTCTAATTTAAGAACTTGTGTTTCTAATTATCACTTTGCATGCTTTCTGTTCTAGCTTGCCTTGAAAAAGGATTCATTCGTCTGCAAAGAGATAATTTGGGTTCAGAAAATAGAATTAAGTACTCTTGCTTACATTGTGCCTACACTACTGCTCAACGAGGACACATGTTATGTCATCAGGTTACTCATACTGGAGCTCGTCCATTCAAGTGCAACATATGTCAGAAAGGCTTCTCACAGAAAAGTAGTTTGGGATTGCATCAGAGACGTGTTCATAAAATCCAGTTTCCAAATTGTCTCTTTAATAATGATTTAGTGGAAAAAAATATTTTTAGAGATATGAATAACAGTAATTAAAATCTTTTTTAAAAACAGTTCACCATTGAAGCATATTTTAACACAATTTTCTGATTTGTTACTGTTTTGTAATTAGTATTATGCCTTTACTTCCATATTATGTCTGAATATTTGAATACTTTTAAAAGTTTCTTAGCTATTTTTGTCTGCTTACTAGAAAAAATATCCCTAAAGAATATCATTTGCATGAATCAAACTAAAAAAATTTAGCATTTTTATTAAATTGGAAATATCTTACACTTAACTTGTTTGTACTTTAAATTTTTAAATAAAATTATTTAACATCATATAATGTCATTTCTCCCATAATCCATATGCTGGCATTTGGTACAAGAGTCTAAAGTTTTGAGTTCTGATGTTGGCATGTAACCATAATGTGAAAATGAAGATGAGTTATACCTTTTAAAAATAAAAATTGCCAACTAGAAGTCCCGATTCAATCACCAATTGTTAGTGAAAATTCCTAAATTTTTTTATATTTTTTTCAAACCTAGGATTTTAATCCAGTGATTGCATATGAAAATTAAACTTTTTAATTACCTCCAAGAAATATTGGAAATATAAATCCTTATAACACTTCTGATAACACCTTTTTGAAAACGTAAATCTGATTCTAACCAAGCCTTGATTGGTTTTATGTTACCATTATAATAATATAAACAATTCAACATAAGCATAAAAATTAAAAAGCGGGCATAGACTGTCAAACAAATTTACTTAAAACCTACCCTAGCGTTGAAAACTTATAACTTTTCAATAAAGGATTGCACAGTTGCAGCAAATTAATATATTGAAAAAGAACAAATATAACTAAAAATAAATAATCCAACAGAGCAAGATAATTATAGGAAGAATGTAGACAAAAAACAAACACTTAGGGCTCTATGCACCAAAGGCAAGATTCTGTAGTAGTGCCGGAACTAAACCAGAAATCGAGGTAATTGACTGGTCTCTTCGTCAGGGAGCCTAACCAAATCAGTTACCTCAAGGGCAACTTTCTGAAAGGATGCAGGTATAACCAAAAAACATCCCAAGGCCCCGAGATCCTCATTGAAACAGATAGTCAAAGGAAATGAAAAGACACAGCTTGCACTAAGGGCTCAACGCACCATAAATGCAAGTACACATACAATCCTAATGCAAAGACTAAAGTAAAGATGCACACGTACCCTAAAATGGTAAGTGATGGTTATGGTAAAACAGCAGCCAATTTTTACCCTAGTAGATACGTCACTGTAGCAAAACCACAGCGCCACACCCCAATGAAGCTTAAAAAAGAAACCCTATCCTAAACGTCTTTAAAATTTACCCAAGTCTAAATGCCATTTTTTTTAAACTTTTAAATTGCCGAAATTATTAGGGAAATTGTTCTTATGTAGGTTTTCCTCAAAAATGCCACAAGCCTCCAAAAAATCATCAGCACTATTACAAATGTTTTTTATTCTGTTAAGCTGCGAATGAAAAATATAATAAATTTTATAGTTCAGGTTGCTATGGAAATTAGTAAACGTGATAACCTCAAAGTTAAAATCTAATCTTTTATCATATATCCCAATTTTTAATACGCTATTTTGCATTTTAATTTTTATATCCAGATAAGTTACAAAATGATTATTTTCATTAGTCCTGTTTAAAGTTACTTCCTTTGGGTAGATTTGATTAAGAAATTCCAAATTGTTACAGTTAAAAATTATCAGGTCATCAATATACCTAAATCCGGTAACATTATTTGAGTTAAGAAATTTAGTTTCATACGAATGTAAGAAAATGTTTGCAAAGGCACTAGAAAAGCTATTACCCATTGGGATACCCTTTATCTGTTTAAAGAAACCCATGCCATTAAAGAGGTAGTTTTCAAAAATATTAAATTTACATAGATGAATCCAATCACATTTTAAGATTCAAGTACTATCAAGATAGGAATCATATATTTCTGAGCAGATATTCATTAAGTTATCATGGGGAATACTAGTAAAAAGGTTTTCAAAATCAAACGTATGTATGCTATCTATATTCTTACATTTTAAAAATTGTAGAACATCCTGGTTATTATTTATAATAAAGCTATTTTCAGTAATCCTGTTTTTATTTAGAATGATTTTTAAATAGCTAAAAAACTTTTTGCTAAACAAAGTGTTATAACAATTAGTACTACACATAACGAACTTAAATTTTGTGCGTACTTTATGGAATTTAATGGTGGGAAAAAGGTAAGGGTATTTTAGACTATTAATCTTAAACTTAAATTTTTTTGCTAAAGGTTAAACTTCTATTATCTATTTCTTTCTTGATAAGGTTAATTTTTTGATAGGTATTATTTGAGTTGTACTCCCTAGAAATTAATTGCTTGAAATAATCCTCACACATAAAACCGAAGTTATTGGCAGCCTTATCTACAACCGTTATAATTAACTTATTTTTTAACTCTTTAATTTTTTATGTTACCATGTAACATACAATTTCCGGCTATAAATGTACAGCATTCATTTACAATTAATTGCAAATTATAAATTTTTCAGAGTGTAAACTTTAAATAAAATCATAACTTAATTTTCTTGAAATCAAGCACATAACAAAAGTTTTTGCTTTCTTTAATTTTTGATTCTGTGTAAAGAGGGAGAAAATCCTTATAAAAAATCTAATCACTTTTTTTCCCTAAGTAGGTAATGAACTGTATAAGAAATTATATAGTTGTTTAAACTGGTTAAAGAGTTTTATTTATTCTTTTACAGATTTTTCTTTGGATAGAGCTTATTTTCATGTATTGTTGAAAAGACATGAATAATGCTTGCAATTGAAAAAATTAAATTTTATATACAAAGAAAACTGTAAAGGGCTTGAGTAGTCTTGAGTATGAAACTCAAGCCAGAGTGCAGTTGTTACACTTAAGATCATCTAATGAATGAACATGACAGGACTTAATTTACAAAAAGTATTCATAATAGATATATTATACATTCTTGGGACACCAAATCTGCCCAACAGTAAGAGAGGCTAAAACAGTGCATTCTTTTTTTCCCACATAAACCAGTCTATTGTATCTTTTTCCTGTTCGAGATACCAACCAGATACGAGTTGGAGACAACCCTCTCCCTCTTCTATGGGCAGAGGACCACAATCATGTAATGAACAAAGATCAAACAGGTTGCTTATGGAAGAACTTGCAAGCACTTAAATTATGTGAAATTGCATCCAGAAGGAGCCCAGGATGTTACCATATATATATGTATTTATAAATAATTTTATCCTGTTACTGTGATCCATAATTATGTGTTGTATTTTTCTAACATTGTAATAAACACGTATATTTTCTGAAATAAAATAAATGTATATCTTGCAGCAATTCCGGCACGGTTTTCTCACCAATTGAATGCAGGCCAAATATCTGTTTTTCCAGCTTATCAAGCATTGGGAAAGCGTTTTTTTTGTGACAGATGTTCATATTCAACAAACTTTAGAAGCCATCTGCGTTTGCATGAAGTGAAGCATACTGGAGATCGTCCATTTAAATGCAGCATCTGTTCAAAGTGTTTCACTCAGAATAGTAGTTTACGATTGCATCAGCGACGACTTCATCCAACGTAAAATATTTTTTCTCAGAGCAGCAAAACAAGCAAATTTATATTAATATTTTTTTTCTGTATCAATCATATTACTGTAATTTTGGAGAAAGAGCTACATTGGCATATATACCAGTGTACAAACTGCAAATACCAGTGATAAAATTTTGACTGTCTATAAACTCTGGCTTACTACCAAAATTTTCGTTTTTATATAGGTATACCATTATTGACATTGAGACTATCCTATTTGTGTTCATAGAATGCATGTGAGTTTTCTGAGGGAAAAAATTTTAAAAGTATTAGAACTGCTATGTAATTCATGCATAACACAATTAAGTAAGTTCTTAAATCATTTGTAACCATAGCTGAAATGTACTTAATTTATATCACCCAGCATTTGCAACAAAATTATTTATTTTAAATTCTGTAGATCTGTTATAGGGGATAATCTTAAATGAATTTTTCTTATTGTTTTTTTACGTGTAAATTTTTTATATTTCTTATTGTTTATTCAGATAAAGAAATACAGTGGAATCTCGATCAATCGTTCCCTGAATCATCGTTTTCCCGTATATGTCATTTATTTCATTCAGTCCTGACAATCATATTTCTTTGTTATGTTCCCGCATTTATCATTCAGTTCAGTCAGTCCCTTGAAAAACGATAGATCAAGATTCTAATGTACATGTAAAAAACGTTTCAAAACAGTTATGGCAGTTCAGTTCTGAATTTTCAGTGAGTTGTTAAGCTGGGCTTCAAAGAGCATATTTCATTCTCTTATTTTCCATTTTTACCTCTAAAATCTGTCATCAAAGTTAAAATTAATGCATTTTCAATAATCTTCAAGTAAAGCACATGTTGCTGTGTCCATAAAAAAATTTTATATGTAAAGTCATATCCAACAGAAAAATTTCATGTAAATATAAGAAATTTTTTTTGTAACATTCTGTATACTTAATTGTATATTTCATAAGTATTTAACATTGAGAGCCACTAATTTTACCTTCATTTTAAAATTTTAATTTTTGAAATCAGTTTATGAAATAAATATCAAAACTGACATGTGCTATAAATTTAAGTCAACAGTAACTTCAATTGTAAAATAAGTATGGGGTTAGCAAACTCATGCTCGGGATACTTCAGAATTCTTAATGCAATAATTTTATTTATTTTTTAAATATAATTTTTTTAGCTTAGTTTATATTTTTAATTTTCATTGTTTAAAGTTAAGAGTAGAAAGAAAAGTTTATTGAATATTATGCATATGTTATGCCTAAATTAAAATGCTTGTGTTGTCTCTGGTTTAATATGACTGGATGTAATTTTGCTCATAATGTTTTGAATGCTGTAAATAAATCCTCACCTTTGCTGTAGATAATCTTGTACTTTTTATTTTTAATTAGGATTTTGTGGCTTAACAACTGAAATAAGTTGGAACTTTTTTTATTAATTTTAAATGTTATTCTAATCCAGACCAAAAATAGAAATTATTGTATTTCTTTATTTTCTCCCCTGAAATTAAGCCTCGTAAATTATTAAATAAAATCTATGTATACTTAGTACAAAAACAGTAATGTGTTTTATCACCATGGAAAAATACAAGAAAAAATGGAAAAAGTCACTTTATTATATCCAGGAGGGATTAAAACTGCAACCAATACAAAGGATTCCCACCTCCCTATTTTGACTGTTTGAAAAATGTATGAGCAATATTTTACTCATTAATTTATTTTTAAATTTTATTTTATTCATTTATAATTTATTTATTTTTAAAAGATTTTCAATTTATTTTCATTGCGTTGCCAAAGTTTCCTAAAAGTAGTGAAGAGGAGCTAGAAAATGTAGTAGATCGTTGGCTATTTTTATTCAAATATGCAGAAGAAACAATTGATGAAGATTTAAGAAAAATAACAGAAAAATCTCCAATAATAAAGTTAGCATATGATGAGTTAGATAAGTTTAATTGTAGTGAGAAAGATCTATTAGCATATGAAGAAAGGTAATGGATTTGCAGAAAGAAGCTGCTATTTTGGAACAAAAACTCGATGATGCTAGAGAAGAAGGCATCCAAATTGGCCACAAAAAAGACAGAAAAGAAAGGGAAATTAAAGTCTCAAAGAATCTACTTAAAGCTGGTGTATCTGTCAACTTAATATTTGAATCTACTGGTCTTCCTCAAGCTGAAATTGCACAACTCAAGGAAGAAATAGCATAATATCACAGTGATTTTTGTAGTTGGTTATTAACTGTTACACCACTTAAAGAAGATTCAGGTTTACCATTTGTTTAACCAGTAGAATTGCTTTGTTGTAATTACCTAAATCTTGTTTTTGCTTTGTTTTACCTGGTAAATTACTCGGCTTGAGGCTTGACCTGGTTGTTTTGTCTCCTTCACTCATATTCTGCTCATCTTAAGGAAGTAGGAGGAGCTTTTCTAACTTTTTCATATATATCAAGTATCTTATTTGGCAGGTTATTTTTGATAAGATTGTTAAAATATTTTGTTTTATTTCCTACTTTATCAAAACAAAGATCATGTAATTTTTCAAAGGTAGGACAAATAATAAGTCCTACTCTATCTAACATCTAAGATAGATTTTTCGGCGTAAAGAGTTTTTTCTCGGCTAAGAAGTGATTTAAATAATTTTCTTTATTAAAACAAGATTTATGAAAATTTCTTAAAATAGATGATGCATTATTTCCTGCCATGGATAATATATTGGATAAATTACTCGGCTTAAAACCTACCTTATGAAAATCATCTAAAAATTGTATTTTGTTTCCTATCTCATCAAAGCAAACATCATGAAAATCTTTAAAAGCAGAACAAATATTAGCTTTTGCTCCATGCAATATCTTAGATAAATTACTTAGCGTAAAACCTTTCCTCTCATTTACAAAATGATTTAAATACTTTTTGTTTTTCCTATAAAGCAAAAATCATGAAATTTTTCTAAACTATTGTGCTCCTCTCAATATACCACATAAATCACCCGGCCTGCAACCTACATTATAGAAATCATTTAAAAGTTCTGTTCTTTCTCCTTCGTCATCAAAACAAACACTATGCAATCTCTTTAAAATGAAGGAAGCACAAGCTCTGGCTCCACATAATATACGAGATAAGTTACTTGGTGCAAAACCTGCATTATAGAAATCATCTAAAAGTCCTGTTCTTTTACCTTTGTTATTAAAACAAACACTATGCAATTTTTCAAAAGTATCTTTAGCATTAGCTCCTTCCGTACTTAACATACCGGATAAGTTATGCAGCGTAAAGCATTTCCCCCCATTTTTTTCCCTTATAAAATGCTTTAAATGCTGTTTTTTATTTCCTTTTGTATCAAACCAAAGATCATATAAGTCTTTAAAAGCTTTTGCAGCATTAGCTCCTGCTCCATTCAAAATACTGGCCATATTAGCTAGATTTATTCCTTCTTCTTCTAGAGTTTTTAAAATATTGTGTTTTATTTCCTTTTGTATCAAACCAAAGGTCGTATAAGTCTTTAAAAGCTTTTGTAGCTTTAGCTCCTATCCCATGCAAAATACCAGATATATTAACTAGATTCATTCCTCCTTCTTCTAGAGTTTTTACATACTGTGCTTTATTTCCTTTTGCATCAAACCAAAGATCGTACAAGTCTTTAAAAGCTTTAGCAGCATTAGCTTCTGCTTTACTTAAAATACTGGATATATTAGCTAGATTTATTCCTCCTTCTTCTAGAGTTTTTAAATATTGTGTTTTATTTCCTTTTGTATCAAACCAAAGATCATACAAGTCTTTAAAGGCATTAGTTCTTGCCCCATTCAAAATACTGGGCATATTAGCTAGATTTATTCCTTCTTTTTCTAAAGCTTTCAAATACTGTGTTTTATTTCCTTTTGCATCAAACCAAAGGTCGTATAAGTTTTTAAAAGCCTCTGCAGCATTAGCTCCTGCTCTACTTAAAATACTGGACATCCTAGCTAAATGTATTTCTTCTTTTTCTAGAGTTTTTAAAGGTTGTGTTTTATTTTCTTCTGCATCAAACCAAAGATCATACAAGTCTTTGTAAGCTTTTGCAGCATTAGCTCCCGCTCCACTTAAAATACTAGACACACTAGCTAGATTTATTCTTTTTCCTTCTAGAGTTTTTAAGTATTGTGTTTTATTTCCTTTTGCATCAAACCAAAGATTATATAAGTCTTTAAAAGCTTTTGTAGCATTAGCTCTTGCTCTATCCAAAATACTTGACATGCTAGTTAGCTTTATTCCTTTTCTTTTCAGAACTTCTAGATATTTTCTTCTCCTTCAATTAAAAAATCTAAGAACCCATTAAATGCAGGTGTCCCTTTTTCACAAACTATACTTTTAGCAAATTTAATTTCTTCATCAATACTTTTTTTTTTTTTTATTTCCTGATAACTAGATTTTTTATATCTTCCAAAAGCTTTTCCATTATTCCCTTTGTAATAGGGCCAAATTCATGAGATTCTGACCAACATAATGCTATTTCATGTAATTTTTCGTAATTATATGAAGCATTAGACTTATCTATCTCATTTCTAATAATACTATTCAAATTTTCCCTATTATGTTGGTTAACCGCAAATATTAGTTTATCTAAAAATTTCTCTTTTATTTATTTTTTCACTCTCATTAGAGAGTCCTCCTTTCTCTTTTTGCAAAAAAAAGGCAGAAGTTGTAATAGACCTAAGAGCTTCTCTTTTGTTATTTCTTCTTGCAAAAATCGATAAAGACCATTTTTATTTATACACAAACAATCTCTTAAAACTTTATATCTTTTCTTTTGAATATGTATGCTATCAAGTTTTAAAGGATAAAAATCTTTAGATTGCTCTTTTTTTAAATCCTTTTTTTCCGTAAGATCTAGATCTGCATTAGTATAGATAGTAAAATATTCTATATCTTCTCTTGATTTTTCAACAAAAAAAGCAAAAAGCTTACCAATAGAAAACATATTATTCTGTTGTCTGGAGGGAAATAACTGATAATAACCAATATTACTATTTGAATTATGAGCCTTTATATGAGTAATTCTATCCTTATAATTGATAGTAATGTAATTGGATATATCACAGTTTTTTCCATCATAATTCATAGAAAGTATATTTTTATGCAAAAAGAACATCAATAAATTGAATTCATACATAATTTCGCTTATATAATTTGAAAATTTTTTTCTTCTGGAGTTGTTAAATTACATAATATTCTTTTATGTAATGCTACATAACCGTCTTGAACTTTATTATTTTTTTCTATTTCATTTTTAATAATGCTGTTCAGTTCTTCTCTATTAGGCTGACTAACTGCAAATATTAATTTATCTAAAAATGCTTCTTTTATTCCTTTTTCAAATTCCTGAAAAAGTTTTCTTTATCTTATTACTTTTCGCATAGCAGGAGAAAACTCTAATTGCTTTAAAAGTTCTTCTCTCGTCATCTCATCCTGCGAAAACTGATAGAAACCACTCCCTTGTATATTATCATTTGCAAACAAAGTCTTTTAAAATGTCACATTCTTCCATGTTCACGCTATTAAACTTAAAAGGGTAAAAGTTTCTGAATCGTCCTTTTTTTAATTTCTTCTCTTCTGTAAGATCCAAGCCTGAATTAGTATAGATAGTAAGATATTCAATATCATTTAATAAACTATCCAATTTAGAGATTAGGTGTTTGACAAAACCATCAAAGTAATTATTAACAGAAAAACTTTGTTTTCCTTTAGTAAATAGCTTAGCATAATTAATATCATTATCTGTATAACGTGTGTCTAAATTTTCAATTTGTATATGAATAGACTTCTTCTTATAGCGAAGAATATTATTAAATTTATCAATTTTACATTCTCCAAACGCTAATGACAATAAAGGATCTAAGTGAGCAAAGCACCGATAAGTCTAATCAAATGATGAGGAATGTATTGCTTAGTTTGACAAGTATTATCCAATTTATCAGACAAACACTGTCTAGATGTCATTAAGTAAATTACTAGGAAATTCTGAATCTTCATTATTAATATCCATGTGCAGCCTCTTTGATCCTATATCATCTTTGTCTGTAACAGAATGTCCTCGTTTTCTAGAGCTTGCACCCATTTCATGATTTTCTTTACCTAAGCTCTTTGAATGACCACTTTGTGTGAGAAATTTTCTGTCTTTTTTAATGATGTAAAAGTTTTTTTACTATGAGATTGAGAAATATCATTTGAATTTGGACCTGCCAAATCACCATAAACTTCATCTCTAGAAATCTCTAAATTTTCTTCAATATCTTTTTTGAGGGTACTAAGAAATGGTACAAAATGGTTCATGTAATTCACTATATAAACAATATTTTTACCTCTACCTACCTTACCTTCAGTAACATGTAATCCACCTATTCCTCCATCTCTCAATTCTCAAACCTTAATTATAATTTTCACATATCATTTTGCCTTCAACTTCAGGTCTTCCCCATATAGCATTTTCCAATTTTTGAATTTTTATCTCTGGACCAGAACTTGCATTTTTAATGTCTTCTGCAGTCAATTCAATACGCAGAATATATTCATAAAGTTTTTCACTTTCCCTTTTTAAAGCATTATCCAACCATGAACCTTTGACTTGTTGTGCATATGGCTTACAACTTCCCCGCAAAGACTTCACATTAAATCTTTTACTACTTCTAATCAGACCTTTATCTTTTAGCTTGTTCAATCCTTGAGCTACTGAATCAAAAAAGCAATCCCCTCCACATACAGCGGCTCCTATTTTAAAGCCCTTAGGCAAATTTTCCCTCAGTGTCTCTAAAAGTTGATTAAGCTCCTTTTTTTCCTCTTCATCCTTTGCATCTTTTATCCAACTAAAAATGGAAATAGACTCCCTAGCTAACTTTTTTGGAATTCTAACACTACATGAATTCAAGCTTTCACTGAGCGATTCATAACTCCTTGCTAACATATTTTGAATCACTATAATTAAGCTACTTACATATGATAGTCAAAAGAAATCAGCAAAGCAACGTTATTTATTATTATTTATTTATTTTTATTTTTTGGGGGGGGGAGAGGGGGGGTTAACAACATTATTTTAATTGGTATACACTTTTATACTTTTTATTATTATATTGATGATATAATCACTTTTGCTTAACTAAAAATAACAACTCTGGGAACAAGTTTTTTGGGGATCGTGTAGTCTACCAAACAACCTGTGCGAACTTTTATTTATAATAATTTTACTATACGCTAAAATAAGCTATATTGGATCCCTTTCGCTCAATCGAAGTACGAACTGGTTTGCCTAACTTTGTTGCAAAAATTTAAATCTTCTAACCCTATTTTTTGTGCAACGTATTCTCGCAAATATACGATCTTTTTTATGTTTTTTACATAAGCCCTCAGCCTCATGGTTTTTAACATGAAGCTACAGTAGTCTGTAGCTTCATGATTTTAAAGCTCGTGTTTTTAAGAAAGTAAATAATTAAATTGTTGTTGCCACTAGTTATTCCAATATTTTGCCTAAAAAACACCCTTTCAAAAATTGCTTGTATTGCAGAATGTCGAAAAACAGATTGGTTAATGTCTTAAAAAAACAGCTTATTTGACAAAATCGTTTTTTTAATGATATATTTGATAAGTTTTTATAAGAGGCAAAATGTGGCAAAAAATTATTCTTTATCAAATGAACTTTTAAGCTGGGAAGCAATTGAGAAAGATGAAATTAAGGTTCAATCTGATAGAGGCCAAGATAAGTTGATAGTTCGAGAATTCTACCCCCCACCCCCGTAAAATTGCAATTTGAGGGATTGCTCTCTCTCTCTACAGGGGGTCAAGACGCTCCTATCACCTCACTTTTTCCCCAAGCGCTGGGCTGCGGTTACCGATTTCGAATGGCAACTGTTGAGGATAAACAAAAAGCAGAAACAGTACGAGATCTCTGAAAAATTGGGATTTGTCGGTGAAAATGAAATTAGGTTTAAAAGAAATAATCTCAGAAAACTTTGAAACTTCATGGAATTGCTCAGAGGATTCCGATAAATTCGGGGCGATATTACAGATATCTTCAATTGTAATTTCGATCTAATCATTTTGAAATCACCAGTCATTTGCTGCTAATAAGTATCCTGTGTCTGTATTATAAAACATGACTGTAATAAAAATTTTAGATATCGTATGTTCGGCTTTCACAAATTCCAACCTATTCCAATTCAAGCAAATACAGGTCGCTGTACACAAAACTGCTACATCTTACTTTTTTCTATTGAAGTTATGCAGTTTTTTAGATAACAAATTACTATCTGTTGTGTATAATAATATTCGGAACTTGAATGCGATAAACGTATCTGTATTTTGGATAATTTGAGAGCCATTGCAGCGTATTTTGAATTATTTTATCAAAACAGTAAGAACTACATTTTTTCCCTTTAATTTATATATACTAAATTAATTGCAATTTTTTTTCCAAATTCATTTCCATTTAATAAACTTAAAAGGGGTCTGATATTAATGTATTAAATCTGAAGTTATGGATTTAAAAAAATTTTGTTTTTGGAATGATATAAAATTATGTTCTCTCTACTTCGGAAATAACACTTAAAGTATACTTTTTTATCTAATTTCTAAAATGTACCTTTAATGAAGATTGCTATCTTATCCTTGATAAATAAAATATATTAAGAGTATTTTTAATACGTGAATTCTTAACTTCTTACATATAAATGAGCCATTTGAATAATTTTTTTTTTTTTGATGTATTTTGGTGGCACAAGAATATTTAAAAACCAAACTTCCTGATGTCATCTTTGTGTGCGTTAAAGTAAACAAACACTGACTTCTTGCACATAAATTTCAGAAAAAGGTTTAATATCTTGAGAAAATGGTCTAGAATATAAAAGTACTATAAAATAGTTGTGCATGATTACTGAAAAGTTTTTGTTTTTGTTGTAAGTTTCTTCCAAACATGATGGGTCCCATGCATAAGACATTTAAAAAGGTGCAAAAATGAGGCAGAGTAAAAATACAAAATTATCAACAAATAACAATAAAATATAATAGCAACTAGTTTCAGACAGATTGATATAGTTTAAGCCTCAAACAACAGTGTTTAATACATTTACGAAATTTTTCAATAGTACATTCAAAGCTCCATTCATTCGTTCTTAATATTTTTTATATTTTTAAGATGAAAGAAAGTTTTCTTATCTCTGTCCTGTATATATTTTCTTACCTTTTTCTTTTTTATATACCTATAGCTAAATACCCATGCTTCACTATGGAATACATTACTACTACCAATAATGTAATTGGGTTCCTTTAATTTAAATTAACTTTAGTAGTAAAGTGTTGTCATTTCTTAGAACAGTTCACCCTGTAATTTAATGACCATGATCTAACATTAAATAAGGGTTTTTAGATATATATTTATTTTTTAACTTTGGGGGCCTTGTGGCCCCTTCTAACCCAATTATGGTTGGATTTTTTAGCTTTCTTAGTGAGCACCTAGGGCCTTAGATGAGCCACCATGCAAAATTTCAGCTTCCTAGGTCTTATGGTTCCAGATCCAGTGATCAGTCATTCTGTGTTTTATTTTGGGGGTTTAAGTCCCTTTTCACATCTTAAAAGTTTAGATTTTTTAAAAATATTTCTTAAATGTTATTGTTAGTAAGAGCCGAAGTGTAATCACTATACAAAATTTCAGCTTCCTAGAACTTATGGTTTGAGAGATACAGTGATCAGTGGGTGAGTGGTATTTGGCTTTTATATATATTGTAGATTTAAAATGTAAAACAGAATACATTGGTACACATTTAAAAAAAAGAGTTTTCTAAAAAGTGTAGCTGTGTCTGATTTGGGCCAATTTTAATGAAACTCTTATGTACATGTTTCTTGAGCCTTACTTTAATTAAAAGTAATCTGGCTGAAATCCAATGTTAAAATTGAATGTAAAAACCATTTGCTCAAAAATATGTGCTCCAAACTTGGAGAAGTAGAAATAGTAAGTATGGTCCTTGTTATATAAGAAAAGAACTTGGCAGTAAAATTCTCAAAATCAAGACAAGCAGTTGTGTGTGCTGTTTGATACAGGAAAAGGCAAACACAAATATTTTCACAGGAAATTCTGAGAAGTTTGCATAAGGACATTTTAAATGCTCCTCTACATATGTTCGGGGACACACAAAAGATGTTAAACATATTTTTGTAAAAAAATGCAATCTAGAAATTTCATTCCTGAATTCATAAAATGTGGACTGCTTTACAGAATAATGGACATTTTTAATCAATCGGCAGACGATGTAAAAAGTCTGTTATTTGATGAGAATAATAATTCTTTTGAAGAACTGAACGCAAGAGTTGCCAAGTACATCAGAGGCAAACGAATAAACTTTTGCATAAGTCAGTCGTACCAAGCTAGGTGCAAAGCAGCAGTGCTGTCTCATAACAGTAAAACACCAAAGTGAGAAATGTTCCTGGCTCTTTACAGAAGAAGTCCAGGAGCATAAACAAAGTTGTTTGAGAAAAGGAGGAGTGTTGACAATGAGAGCAGGATTAAAGGTAATAAAAAATATGGAGGCTTGGTTCAATGACTGAGATGTCTGTTTCTCTCTGTAGAAGAAACGGCAAATTATGGAAGCCGGACACAAAGACCAGATCTTCCATCTGATTTATTTAACATAAAGAAAAATGAATTTCTGGAAGCCCTTAATTTAACAGGGGAAGAGAGGGTACAAAAGCAAGAACGGTCTATTTTCCAAAGAGATAGCTCAGTGTGGCTGGAAGAAAGGAGAAAACATCTAAGTGTCAAATTTCAGCGACCTATGCAAAAGAAGGACCAATACAGTGTGCAAAAATTTAGTTAAATTGCTTTTGTATTGCCAGTATGACACCAACGCCCTCCGATGCAGTAAGCATCACAAAAAAGATGCTTTCAATTACCTAAAAGAATGCTTTAATATAAACATCCAACCAAGTGGGCTTTTTTTAGATCCTGAATTGCTGTATCTAGGTGCTACACCAAATGGGCTGATCGAAGATGATGGTGTCATAGAGCCTATTTGCCCTATTTCATTCCAAGCAATCCTACCAGAAGATGCTATTGCTTCCTAAAAATTGACCTTTTGAAAAGAAAAAAAAATGTAACTGGCCCAATTAATAAAAATTACATTGATTATTATCAAATCCAAGGGCAGATGCACATCACATAAAGAAACTATTGCCTATTTGTGCTATGAACCAAACAGGGTGCAGAAGTTGAAAATGATGATTTTTGGAAAAATTATATAGAGCTAAAAGTTAAATTATTTTATTTTGATTGCTTGCTTCCAGAGCTCATAGATCCACGATATCTGCAATCAATGCCAATATGCAATCCATCTTATATTTTGGCCACACAACAAGAGAAATTTTTAAAAATTCAAGAAAAACTTCTAGTTTGTAAAAATAAAGCTTAAAATTTTTTTTTCATGCAATTAAATAAATTATGAATAATTTTAGTTTATATGAGTTATAATATTATTGTAATCACAGAGAAATTTGAGAATCTTAGTTTAATTTTTATTTATTATGCTTACATTTAGAATATGTATGCACCTAACATTCGATTAAATTGTGTTTTAAAATTGCTCATTCACATTAAAAATCATTCTAAAATGTTATGTTTTGTTTCTTTGTTTTACATTTTCAGTTTAATGAATTGAAGTTTGCAAAATTTTAATTGTGATTTGAATTATTGTCTTGTATACACAATGATATGTGTCACATATTTTTTTATCTTTCATAATATTTACCCTTTCTACAGAAACCATATGAGCTGCGGAAAAATAAAACTTTTGACATTAGAAATTTAAAGTTCACATTTAGATCTGAAGTGTGGGTACACATCCCAAAAGAAAAATGCAAGGAATTAGATGCTAAGAGTGAAAAAGGAATCTTTGTTGGATATGGTGAAAGTACTAAAGGTTTCCGAGTATATTTTTCGAAATCAAATAATGTAACTATGCACAGAGACTTAATAACTAACCCAAATGAAAACACCTCCCATTCTACAAAGAGTGAACATCGCATTTTTGACTATCTTAATGCTGAACAACATCAAACTTGCCTGAGAAAGAAAACACATAAAATCTGGAAGAGAATCAACAGAATGATGATGGTGATGATAGCTGCAATACAGATTTGCCTGATTCTCTGATGCTAAATAATGGTAGAATGCACCTCAGACCTAGAGATCAACTAAAGAAACCATCTAGATATGGTGATTTTCAAACAAGCTTCATAGGTATTACAGATGTGGAAGAACCAACAACCTCTGAAGAAGCCATGAAGTCAGTTCATTGAAAAAGTGGCAGCAGGCCATAGATGCTGAGCTTGAAGCCCTATCTGAAAATGATACTTGGGACATTGTTGAGGACGAAATGACTGTGATATTATAGACAGTAAATGGGTCTTTAAAATTAAGTGGGACAGTAAAGGTAAGACCTCATTGTTTAAATGTAGATTAGTTGCTAGGGGTTATCAACAAAAAGGTTTACTATTTGAAGACATATATTCCCCTGTAGCTAAGTTAAATACTTTAAGAATTTTGTTAGCAATTAGTGTAAATTTTGATTGGATCATTTATCAAATGAATGTATGTAGTGCCTTTTTACATGGTGAAATAAAAGAAAATGTTTATGTGTATTTACCTAAAAATTATAATTTGCCCAGTGGGAAAGTATGTAAACTTAACCCTCAAAGCGGCCCATGAATTTGGTGCCACTATCAGGACTAGCAGTCAAATTGACCCCCAAGCCAAAAAATCAGTTATTTTTTGCGTGATTACGATGGAACTGCATGTTGATATTGTATACACAGGCCCGCCGTCAGGGTGGGGCAGAGGGGACAAAATCCCCAGGGCCCAGGCTTCCGGAGGGCCCGGCTAAAATAAGAGTTGACTAAAAAAATGTATACAATGTTCAAATATAAAGTGGGGAGAGAGCCCACTTTATTATTTTACCCCGGGCCCTGGCTCAGCTGACGGTCGCCCTGTGTGCTCAGGGTTGTTTGATTTATATTAGTGATGAATAGTGAGGGGAAAAATCATCTCCTTTATTTATTCAATTTATTTAATTTATTTTGATCTGGTATCTATATCATCAAATCGTAGGGTTCTAAAAAGAATTGCACAATTTTTCTCTGACATAGTTGCACAAAAAATCAGCCTGCCAGTGATTTAGGTAGTGAAGAATGATGTCAAGACTTCACGGGATACTTTAAAAATCGCACAGAATCCCTATCAAAGCATTGATTTCATCATTTGTTGTGTCCTAATAGTGGTGTCTGTCAGGTTCTTCAATTCTGGCATGAGTTCTAACAAGCTTCTGATTTGTGTGATGGACAACTTTGGTTATCATTTCGTCCGTGAAAAACAGTTTGCAAATTTGTTCTAGTGTAACCTTACTTCCAAGAAGAGCAGGGCCCTCCAATTTACTCGATTTTACTCAAAGTATGTTCCAAGCAGCAGTTTGTGCTGAACTTCGCACAGGTCTCGAATTCCACGTAAAACTTCTTTTTACCGTAAAAAGTGGCAGATGCCTCTTCATCACTTTCAGAGCATTCGTTCTCGTCCGAACTAATAACACTTGTTCGTCTTCAAGTTAACCTACTCCTAGTTGGCCCTACACTTTCTTCATCAGACGACTTGTTCTCTGAAGTAACCATTGCGTTGTAACCTGGAATGGGCTAATGGACAAGGGAAGGTGCCTCGTCTACAAGATTTTCATCATCACTATCTGAATTATCGTTTCCCTCAAAAATAGTAGCTTCTTTTCACTCAGCATATTAGTCATCTAAGTCATACTCCTCGCTCAAAGTGTCGAGCTCAGTGGCAGTAACAGGCCTACCGGTCATTTTGACCACCATACTTTTACAAAATTGCAACTTACTGGTAAATGGCGAGCATTTGTGAAACCCAAATGTGCTCTCCCTGACATTCAGGAACTGACCGAGGATGTCAAAGCCAGCCAAGCTTTCACGCCTCTCCTCACTCCTGCCCTACAACTTAGTTCCGCCGATGCTGGTCATAATGACCAGTGAGCCAGTTTGAGGGTTAAAAAGGATATATATGGTTTAAAGAAATCACCAAAATATTGGTATGAGAAATTTAACTGTTTCATGTTATCTCAAAATTTTGTAAGATCTGAAAATGATCATTGTTTGTATTTTAAATTTTCTGACACTTCTAAGGTATATATATTGATATATGTTGATGATTTAATTATTACTGGTTCTGATGTTAAACAGATAAATGACTTTAAATCTGAAATGCAAAGAAATTTTAAAATGAAAAATTTTGGTCCAATATCTTGTTATTTAGGTATATCTATTTCTCAGAATGTAAATGAAAGCATTATAACTTTGGATCAGAGTAATTATTGAGAAAATGTTTTTAAAAGGTTTGATATGTTTGATTGTAAAAATATTTCTACACCAATGAATAGTAATTTTGATTATGAGTGTTTAATTAATGAAAATCCTGAAAATGCTGTGGTAGAAAGTAAATGTAGAAAAATTATTGGTTGTATCATGTATGCAATGTTAGGACATAGCAGATATCAAAAGTATGCAAGTGATAAACTATCGTTATTTTTTAAAAGAGTATTAAGGTAAATGCACCTATAATGGGCCACCCTTTAGAAATGTCGAGAAATTAAGGGTCTATTGTTACCTTAGGCAGTGGAAGGGGTGAGGGTCATTGGCTACTACCTGCAAGGATCCCTTAGCATTGGAATTCAGTTCATTCCTTTACTTTTTGCAAAATGTAAGGTGTATTCTGCTAGAGAGAAGAAAATTTGTTTGTTTTAATGCCTGCTTAAAAAATCTGTTAAGGTAAGTGACTTTTTCAAAATTTTTTATTTAAGTACTATAATTCTTGTTTATTGACTTAAACTACTATTCATTACCATAGTATGTATAATTCAAATTGTACAGTGATTAAATGACAAAAAATTTAGATTCCATTGTCAAAATAGCGTGGCCCATCATGGGATCACGAATTGTTACACTGTCCCTGTATTGGTCCAGCCCGTGTACTGGTACAAATTATTTTTTCGGAAATGTCAATATTTGCATCAACATACCAGCTGTGACAAGTAAAGCGGTACATCACCGGCAACATTAACCACAATTTTTAAGTAAATTTAATTTTAGATGTTTAAGTTAATAAATTTATATTTCAGTTTTTATATATTTAGTGTAGTTGTACTGTAGTTATAAAATGAATAAACTGGTTTAAAAATATACATCATGTTTTTAGTTCCTTTTCTTTCCAATTTTATGATATTGTAGAATTGATTTTTGTTCCATAACAGATTAAATAGATGGCCCATTAATGTTGTGATGGGCGATATTGATGGCCCATTATGGGTACATCGGATAAAATAATGGCCCATTATAGGTGCATCAGGTTGGTTATTATTTATGTATATATATTTTTTATGAATGCAGCCAGTGTGCTCCAATTGCTACTACAGATGTAAGACAGTTATTAAAATGGCAGGTAAAAATTTGGACCAGTTTGCTTTAT
Source organism: Dolomedes plantarius (assembly GCA_907164885.2). Lineage (NCBI taxonomy): Eukaryota > Metazoa > Arthropoda > Arachnida > Araneae > Dolomedidae > Dolomedes > Dolomedes plantarius. The sequence continues at coordinate 100,338,659 of OU015498.1, read as the reverse complement.
CTATAGCTGTGAAAATTCAGATTTACTTCAATTTTTCTCTTAACCGGCCCATTACTGGTGCGTTTACCTTATGCTACATTGAAGGTACTTATAATTTGAAATTGTTTACAGAAAAAATGTGAATTCTGAATTTGTTAGAGGTTTTGTAGTTGCAGACTGGGGTGGGGATGTTATTAGCAGGAAGTCTACCACAGGGTATTGCTTTCAAATATATAAGGGCACTGTATCATGATGCTCAAAACAATAAACATGTGTCACTTTGTCATCCACTAAAGCAGAGTAAATTGCTTTAAGTCTGTGTTACTGAAGCTTATTGGCTTCATAATTTACTCATTGAAATAAAAGTAAATGGCTGTAAAAATTTTGTTTTACCTATCTATGAGGATAATCAATCAGCTATTCGTGTGAGAAAATTTTGTGCACAACCAAAGAGACTCAAACATATAAATGATACTTGCACAAAGTATCATTTTGTGCAAGAAAAAGTTAGAGATGGGACTGTTCATGTTGTTTACATTCCTTCTACTGAACAGGCTAGATTTGTTAACCAAAACTCTTGGAAAATTATTATTTGAAAAATTCAGAGAAATAATGTTTGGTTAATTTTTTTTTGTTTTTTGTAATTTGTAGTATTTAGATGTGTTATTATGCAGGTAGTGTTAAGATTGAGGGAGGGTGTTATAGGTGCAATCTGAATGCTCCCTGTTATAATTGTAATCATATTGTGCTGTAGAGTTGATGCATCTGGCAACGACAGCGATATGCTCTGTCATGTCTTGTGTGTAATATGTGTGTGTCTTATGTCTTTGTTAGTGTAAAATAAACTTTCTTTATATCAGTCTAAAACCTGCTGGTAGTTTCTGTTTAACTAGTAAAACTAGAACTATAACTTAACTAGTAAAACCACACTCAGCAAGCTGTTACATCTTCATTTCTGAAAGTTTAACTTTTAGTAAAATAATGTGTTCTAAATAATGCCATAGAGTATAATAATAATGAAGAATTAGAATTATACGAGACATCAAAGATTATGAAGACCAATCTGTTACACTAGATACCAAACGCTTGAGAGATCTTTGTTTAAAGAAATTTTTTTTAGACTTACGAAACAGAGGAAAGATCACTAGCATATATACTGAAATATACTGTCACAATATACTTTTGATCAAGCAAAATGCAATTATAGTGATCCAGTAAAAGAGCTCATACTTTCAGTAATTTGTAGCTATTGACAAACTTGCAGAAAAATACCAGGGTATACTTTTTGTTGAAGAAAATTTGAGAACCTCTATTTGTTAGCAGTCAAAAATATATTGCAGCTTTTATAGAAAAATTCCATGGTATCGAAGGGATTTACAGGAAATTAAAATATCAGGTTGTACAACTTGTTGAACCTAATAAGATCGGCTTTTTTTCAGTTATAGCATTAAGAAAAGAGCAAAATTTATTAGATGCAGTTCTTTTTGAGTATGTTTTAAAAGATCTTAAGCAAGTGTTGCAAAGAAGTAGCTTTAACTTTTTGTATGGTGTGCTTGAAACAGCATCTCTCTTTGAAAATAAAGACTTTATGAAGATAGTACTAGATTTACTTGAAAGATATATTGATGATCAGGCTCAACATGATCTATTAAAAAAGTGTATTGTTACTTTTTTAGAAACTGCAATAAGTCAGGAACATGTTTCAATTGTTGAATACTTGAGCAGAGAACATATTGAAAAGAAAGGTCCAATAGTTCAAGTAATCTATAAAGAAGCACTTGCAGATGAGAAAATTATTGAACAAATTAAAAAGCAAGTTCTAACAAACATTGATAGTGCAGGTAATGGACATAAGAGGAAAAAAAAATTATAACCTAGTTTTGCAAGCCACTTTATACACTGTCAGTACAGATGTTATAATAAAAGTACTAGACTTAATTAGAAACAATCCCAAATTTTTAGGCGATTCAGACAGGCAGACCTTCTTGCAAAATAGTCTAGTTACTATTTTAGATAATGTAATAGATGGAAAACATTCCTCAATTATTCAAAATGTGCGTACAAATTTAATATTGAAGCTTGATGAAAATTTAGGAGTAGAGTTTTTAACCATCAAACAAAGATATAAAAATGCTTGTCATACTTATATAAATATTGATAACAGTGTTACCAGTCAGCTTAATGAAAAGGAACCTAATGGAGATGATTCAAATCTAGAACAAGATGAATTTGAAATTACTGATATTCAAGAAGAGCAAAGGCTAGGTGTTTTAGGACCAAATAAAACTGAAATTGCAGGATTTAGCCAAGAGAAGTTATTAGAGATAGTCGATTTTGTTAAGGAAGGATATTATGTTAGTGATTATACCCTTAATAATAAAAAGTTTCCCGAGTTAGAGAAAAGATCTTATAAAGTTGGAGCTAAATTTAAGGAAGAAGGATATAAAATTGTTCAGTTTTATAACATGAATTTTGGTGAACAATATAGGGATGCTGGTTATATTTTTATGAAAGATAAGGAAATAACTATAGTTTACCACAGTAGTCACAATTTGTTTGACTACATGAAAGATGTTGAAATGATTTTGACTAGTTCAGATGGGCTTTTACCTAAAGGTAGAAAAATTCCACCTGGGTTTTTATTCTTTATTTAAGGATTCTTGGTTTATTAGATACTAAGAGTATGTTAATGATCAACAGTTAGATATTAAAGATTTAAAATTAACCTTACAGGTCATAGTATGGGAGGTGCCATTGCCAACATAGCTGCTCTATGTTTAAGTGTAATGGAGGTGCAGAAGATTTGCATGTTGCAACTTTTGCTTCTCCAAGAGTTTTCGACTCTTTTGCTGCTGAGGTTTATGAAGATCGCCTTGGAAAGAAAACTATTAGAGTAGTTAATAAATCAGATTTCATACCTTCATTGCTGTTTGGTTCTATGGGTTATAAACATGTGGGTGAACAATTAGTAATAACTAGTCGCTGTTCTTTACAGTGTGCCTATCTATAAGACACATATTGTAATCTTATTACAAATATTGAATCTGACCAATTCAAGTCTGATAATAGTGTATCTATATACTATAATCCTTCTTACCTTGCTATAGTATTGTATAATGTATTCACTGCACCAAGTTACCTCATTCCAAATACTCATTCAAACGGTGATGAACAATATTTTAAACAAGTAAAGAACAAGCATAAAGGTGCTTCACTTTCTGAAATGATGAAATATTCTGGATCTAGCAATGAACAGAAAGTAGTAATTTATGAGGATTCTGAACCTTGTGAAGGCAGGTTTATAAGCTTTCATACATGTAGAAATGCTACTGGCAAAATAAATCTCTTGACGATACCTCCTACATTCAATCCAGATATAGAGCATAAGATTATAAAAGTCACTTATTGATAACTTGTTTGCCATAATGCCATCTTTACATAGATATGGAAGAAGTAAAGGGGTTCTTCTTGATATTGCTTTTTTTGTTAACAATGATTATTATCTCAGTGGAGGCATTAGTATGAGGCTGTTGAAAACCTTAGTTGATAACTATCCAGGAAGCTTGGTACTTGAAAATGCTAACAGCCAGCAAATAGAAGATAATGTTCTTGCATTGACAAAAGAAAGTAATACAATAAATAGCATAAGGCAAAAACCTATAAGAAATAAATCAATGAGGAGTGGATTTATGAGTCCAAAAGGTAATCATCCCAAGTCTATACTTCGTACAAAAACAGAACCTATACTTAGTATGATTTTGTACTTAATTGAAAATCCTTTTGTTATAAATTGAAATTAATTGAAAATCTGTTAAATCCTTTACCCTATATCTATACTTAGTACAAAAACAGTAATGTGTTTTATCAACATAGAAAAATACAAGATAAAAAATAATAAGTCACTTTTTTATATCCAGGAGAGATATAAAACTGTGCAACCAATGCAAAGCATTCCCACCTCCCTATTTTGACTGTTTAAGAAATGTAGGAGCAATGAATTTGCTTTCAAGACAGCTTTGTATACTTTAGCCCAGGGGTGACCAACCTTTTTGGGAAGAGTGCCACTATCTGAAAAAAAAATATGCGTGCCACTTCCAACTTTTCCAACATACAAAAAATATAAAAAGGTGGAAAAATGTTATTTATAGGATGATTATTGGATTTTTTACACAAATAGTGCATTATTTTTATCTGAGTAGTGGAGATTTAAAAAATAATATAATAAGTAAAACAAAAGTACAAACTTAGGTTTTATTGTTAATAAACATTTTTAAAGGTTCAGTCAGTTAGGTTATGTATAAAATAAAATGAATAACTTGAAACATTTAATTCTAAATAATTATTAAACAGTCAGTACTTAATTAATGTGGCTTTTGAATTTGTAGTTTTTTTACCAAGTCATCTATATTAGGATTAGTTCTTGAAGATACTAACAAAATTAGGTCTTTTAGGTGCATATCAGTTAATCTTGATCGATATTCTGATTTTATTATGTTCAAAATAGAAAATATTTGTTCAGAAACATATGTTGATCCAAACCTACAACAATACCTGACAGCCAAATCGTGTAAATTTGGAAAAGACCCCGCTGTCTTAGCGCATCGTTGTACTGGTGTTAAGCAGTGCCGCTTTCCTGCGCTGTTATTTTCAGAAGCGTATGAATAGGGTTTTTACAGATTTCGACAAACTAATATTTTTTCAAAGTTCTTAATTTTTCAATAAGTCTCCGCGTGCCACTGTTAAAATGCCACCGTGCCACACTGTGGCACGCGTGCCGCGGGTTGGCCACCCCTGCTTTAGCCACTAGTACTTTGTTTTCCATCATGAATTATTTATTAATTTTATTGTTTCAGCATTAAGTGACCCTCAGTGGGCTCTGTTGGAGCTATATAGCTTTTATCTTTTGTAAAAGGGAGGAAATTTTTAAATCTAGTTAATCATTATTTTAATGGCTATATTTTGTTAAATATTATGAAGAAATTAAAATGCTTATTTAAAAAAAAAAACTGTTTAAATTGAATTTTTTCAAATATGTGGTTTAGTGATAACCATACTGAACATGGAGTTGTAGCTAAATAGAGGTAGGGAGCAACTGCAATGAAATTATGTAATAAGGTATCCCACTGTCTAAAGTTAAAATATATATACTTCTTTTTGTGTTGTTCTGACAGCTGCAAATGTTTTGCCAATACTTGTAGAGCTGCCCATGACAGTCCCCAGGTATTCATCTATTGGTTGATTTTAGTGTCCATATAGTAATTTATAAACTATGAGATTTTTTATTTTTATTACACTTCTTTCAATAGAAGATTTTTCTCTACTGTTGATAAAGGTACTTTATGAAAAATATAGTCTTCTCTGAAGGGAGGACATACAGCAAGATTTATATCTTATAACATAGGTCCCTTGATTGTTTTTAAAAATTTTTTAAGAAAGAAAAAAATGTGCAGTGTCAAAATTCATCAACTTACCTTTTTCACATATCAAGGTATTTTTGGCTCTAAGAAATTGAATGAAATGTTTGAGACGCTAATGTGCCGGATAAGATCTGACACAGCAATTCCGATTAACGAAAGTAAACAGTAGGAGGCAACCATCCCACCTTCAGCTGTGTATCTGTCTTTTGAAGAAATTTAACTCAACTCAACTACAAATTTCTCATGTATTATCTCTGCATATTCTAATTAAATGATCTATTAATTTATATCGCTAATTTCCAAGCAGGAAATTTTAATATAAGGTTTAATTTTTTTTTTAATAAATTGTTTACAGAGTCTGTAAAGTTTTTTATTCAAACATAAAATTTTTACAGCCTTAGGTTCTTTACTATCCCTTTTCAATTTTTGTGATGATCTGTTTATTGGTTGATATGCATGCTCCAAAGGAGTAAGTGTTATTCATATTCCTTTCATTATGACTTATCTAAAAGTAGTTTTTGTGTGTGTGTTAGGAGATAGCACAACAGTGTAATCTTTCTTAAATATGAAGGAGAAATTTCATTAACTTCAGTAATCTCTGATATGAAACAAGTAGAATGACTGCACTAAATTCTAAAATTTAACTGTCTTATGAAATTTTCTGTTTAGTAATAGAATCTATTTTCTTTAGTTCATTAATTTCTGTTTCTTTTTATGATATGATAGTCATAAATATTTAATTCAATGTAAAGAAAATAGTATAACTAATATTGTCATTAATATACACTATACAGATAATAGAAATACGCTGCATAGAAAAGTTTTGCTGTGAAATTAGATTTTAATAACTTAAAATACAATAAATATATACTGTTCTAGGCATATTGATATCTGTTCTAGGAATATTTTATGTATATTATAAATATTGAATTAACTAATTTTCAGATGTATGCCTTTTAGCATGTTAAGCTCTCTCAATAATTAATTAAATTTGTATTTATTCTTGTGGGACCAATTACTAAATTCTTTGGCTCTTATGATGTTTACAAGTCAGTAATGGTCAATTACCGAAAACTGTATATTTTGTATTTGTAACGTACAGTTAGAGGTCCTACACAATTATAATATAAACATAGTGCATCATTTTTCAAGAATATATTAAAACACAAAATTTAGCATTTAAATAATTCACAGCAATATATCATTTTAATGATTTAAATACCTTTAACTATCTAAGTTTTAAACTTTAAAGATATTGGATGCTATCTATTTTGAGATGGAATAATGAGGGTAATTCTGTCATCAGTAATGATTTATACTTTTTAAAAAAAATATGTAGCATTTAGGACATTTAAGAGACGTGTCACACTGAGGTGCCATAATGAAAGCAAAAGTTAAAATCTCACTGTTGACGGGTATCTTGTAGTTACAAGTTTTTTACATCTTGTGACTCTTCCCAAGAAAGTCTAGTTGTGCATTTTGTGCTATTTTTCCTTTTTTATCCTCACTTTTTTAATTTTCTAGTGCATTAAATTCTATTTTCTCTAATTTCTTTCAGCATTTCTATCCCAAGATGTATCAATTTGAAAGATATTCTTTTATAATTAAATTTTTTCATATATATTGCTCAAAAATCAATTCTATTGTTATTCAGTTTTAAAAAAATCATAATAATTCATATTTTAAGGACCGTCCAGCAGTCAATGTGCTGAGGAGGGCCCTAACTGAATTCAGTTCGTGCCCCCCAAAAAGTTAGAGGCACGCTACGCCTATACCTTTATTGGTAAACTTGTGCTGTTTGTTAGATTTCATGAAGGAGAAGAATTTTATTTTGTTTACTATTCTTTATCACGTTCCCCTTCTTTTTGTGAATTAACATTAGGTATGTATATAAACTTTCTCCGTTATATGAAAATTTCATGAAAACAACCAGTTTTCATAAAGAAAAAATTGTTTCATGTTGCTTCAGTTTAGGGATTTGATGTGATTATTTATTCTTTTACTTTCTAAAAAATTGTAATCAAAAGAAATCACTGTTGATACATGCACTTGTTTCTTTGGTATGTGTGTTATTAGCTGCAATCAAATAATTTTTCCTCCTTTTTATAATCTTTTCATTAAAACATATTTCTTTTGTCTTACATGGTTTTATTCATTCTGCTTTTCCATTATCTGTTTAAGCTTCATATCACTGCAATCAATCAAAAATACTATGCATAAAAGTTAATCTTTTATACTTTAATCTTCCTTTTTGTAGACTTATTCTCACCTTTTAAATGTTTTCATGCATATTTTTCTTCAGTTTTGTTAACTAAAAAATGTACTGAAATAAGACCTTGTGTGAATAATATGTTCTGTTTACATGCAATCACATTTTGAAATATGTTGAATTAAGCAGCCAGCTGTATATATGATTTGTAAAAATTGCTATTTTTGTTTGTAAAATATTCTGAAATATATTTTGTTTGTAAAATATTTTAAGTTACATTTCATTGATGTTTTTTCTTATGTAGTTTGTTTTTTTCTGGATTAAAATAAAGGAAGATGTTCCAATTACAGGTAGAAGAGGGAGGAGATCTCTGTATTCAATATCTATGGCATCTGACACTACTAGTAATTTATCACATCGTTTTAGCTGCAAGTTATGCTCTTATGGTACAAATAACCGTGGCCATTTTCAAGAACATGAAGTAACTCATACTGGTGCACGGCCATACGTTTGTCCTGTTTGCAGCAAAGGATTTTCTACTAAAAGCAACATGCATAGACATTGTGTATTTGTACATGGATAAGGTTTTGTTATAAGTCATTTGAAAATTGTGAAATTTATGAATTTTTTCCTGCAAATTTTAATCTATTTCATTTCTCATTTGTTATTTTTGTGAGATTTTATGCTTGATACTACTATCTTTTATTGTACTAGTCATTTCTCCCCCTTTTTGTAATTAATTTTTGTAAGGTTTTTGTTGGACTCAAGTGCATATCTTGTTAAAAGAAGTCTAGTTTTTAGGAAGGGGGGGGGGGTAACTTCATATGTACTTGTGGTATTGCTAATAACAAAACCTATAATGTTTTACTAAAGACTTATATATATTTATGCAGTTTGGGGTTTTTTGAGGGGAATTAACTCCCAAATCTCTCTCCCCCTGCTGTGTAACTGTTTAATTTTTTTTGGACTTTATTGGGAATATTATCCAAGTTCTGTTTGTTACCTGTTTCCTTTTTGTTTTGGTATTTAACTGCTGCATGAAATTTCAGGATATATAATTATATTTTTATGTACAAGTAAAATTACTTATTTAATGAGAACATTTTAGTTGTTTGAAGATCCTCTGATATATGATGTGTGTTTAGGATTTTTAGTAAACTTTCTAGTTTGATTTAAGTCTGTTGAAATATGCATTTGTTATATTATTGTTAAGTAACTCTGATTGTTCAGTAATGGTAACTTGATTTTAATGTTTTTAATTTTATTCTCATATTTCATCTGTTAGTAATATTGAATTTCTGTTGTAGTGACAAGATTTGAAATAAATTTTGTTTAACTACTCTATGTATTTTAGATCGTGAGATACATAAGTAAAATATTTTCATCCTTCTTATGTTCACTTTTCAGTCTAATGTATCTAAAAATGAAATGAATTGTACATGAGACTTGTTTTTAGTATCTTTGTATCCTTACTCTGTTTATGGTTCTTTTTTTTTAATTTAAAATTTTAGAAAAGGCAGTTTTGAAGCTAGCTAAGCCAACCCATTGTCTAAAAAAGTTATTTTAAAAGCTGGTTAATTATTTTAATGTGAATATTGCGATGTACTTTATGTAATTTCTCTACATTTTTATGATGATAATCCATTTCTCTTGACATTTGGAATGTGAAAAATAAATATATGTTAAAATATGTCATATGATTTTGGAATACAGTGATAAATTTGCAAAGTATTGAAACATACCTCAGTATAGTACCCACAAGGAACATGCGGAAACAGTAGAGTTGTAAATGAAACAGTGTCAAATTCTATAGTTTTGAACAGACTACAGTAATAAGAGCTAAGTCACAGAAATTTTATTTATCTAATTACAAAATACAGATTTTTCTCCCCTATTTGTTAAGCTTCTTCATTTCTATATACAGTGGAATCTCGATCTATTGTTTTTCAAGGAACCGATTGAAATGAACGATAAATGCGGGAAAACGATAGATGCGGAAACATAACAAAGCAATATGATCGTTGGGACTGGATAAAATGAACGATACATATGGAAAAACGATCGATCAAGATTCCACTGTATATGTACTTATAGATATGTCAGTAAATGAATAGAAGGTTATAAAACTTCAGATCTGTAAGGGAAAAATTCAATAAATATACATCCTTTTTAATGTCTGTTTTGATCACTTTTTAGATTGTCTTTAGTTTCACTTTTACATGTGAGAATTATGTATTGATAATTAGGTGACATATATCAAATACCTTTTTCTTAAATTACTTGTCATATAAAATGGAATTTAAATCCCCATTCTTTCCATTCATCTATGTAATTAAAGTTTTATTTAGTTGTAATCAGCAATAGATGGATTCACTTAGGAGTGAAGTTACTTGTAAAATATTAAATTGAAATATTTCATCTATATTATTTTATAATTCTTGCTTTCCTTCTGTTTTCTTTGTGGCGTAAGAGAATTATTTCATTGATTTGGTATGTAAGGTGAAAAAAATTAAGAAACTTGTACTGATTCTGATTTATTAGCATTCTTCCATTCTTTCCTTTGACAGTTTCTGTAATTATGCTAAATACCCTTGATATTTTCTAAAGTTGATAAATATTCATCACAAATTATATTATTATTTTTCAACTTGGTATTTTTTCTTCAGAAATTACATATTACTTCTAATGAAAAATTGAATTTCAGAGTTAATTAATGGCAGTCAAAAATGTACTCATTCTGTGCTATACAAAATTTTACTATTGCGAGTGTAAATTTTTGCTTTTTAAATTACATTGTGTTAACTTTTACAAGATTTAATTAGTTATCGTAATGTGTTTATTATTAAATGGTAATTTATATTATGAATTGTTTACATCCTTTACATAGGTGCAATAGTTCTATGTTTAGTAGTGTGTTTTTCACTCATTTATGCTTTAACTTTTTATCATAATTTAAGATGGTATAAATTATTCCTTTACTTAAAAGTCAACATATTTGAGGAATTTTAATGAGATTTTCAGTTGATTATAATTTTATTTTATTTTCAGTTGACTTTCTTAAGTGATTTACACTTACTTGTATTCTTAAACTAAACATTAATTTTCATGTATATGTGTGTGTGAATGACCTTTATTATTTTTCTTACAATTGTGTTATATTGTTGAATATTTCCTATCTTTAATGCAGTATTATAATGTATTTTTGTCAAAATAATTAAGTGTTCATATTAAAATATTAATCTATTTGATCCCAGGAAATATTTTCATATTATTGTTTTTGAATACTTTGATTTAATAAGGCCTGTTGCTATTTTACTTTTTTAATACTGAAATTTCTTTGCTCAGGTATGATACCTTTATCACTGTACTTTTGATTTGCATTAACCCTTCAAAATTGTCTAAATTAACTCTAATTTTAATTTTTAATAACAAATGTCATGTTATAATTCCTAATGGCTTATGTATTTTCCTATAACTTCATAGCATATTTTCACTGAGTTTGGAATAGAAATGAAAAAAAAAAATCAAAGAACTATGTAGTTAATATATATTGCATGTATTTTAATTTTATATCGTTCTCTCCAAAATATAAGTTATAATGCTTTTAAATGCTTTCTTAGGTTTAATTTTTTTTTTTTTTTTTTTTTTTTTTTTTAATTTTTTTTTTTTTTTTGGGGGGGGGGGACCATACAGAAAGTATATAATATTGTAATATGCATTTAGTATTTATTTGCTTATTTTAAAAATCAATATGTATTACTGTGAATTCTGCTTATTTTTTACCTTCTATGTAAGGGCATTATTTATTTGATGTAGTGTTTTCTATGAATATTTAAAAATATGGCTGATAAATATTAAAATTATTGTTATAGATTTTGCTGTTGTTTCCAATTATGCTCCAAGATCTGTAAAGTCTCGTCAAAAAAATGCACACGTTTACAACTGTGAATATTGTTCCTATACAACCAGAATTTCATCTCGTTTTGCTGATCATCTAAGGACTCATACTGGGGAGCGGCCATATCACTGTCCAGTCTGTGAACAGAGATTTTCAGTGAAAAGCAACATGCTCAGACATTTGAATAGTCATAAAGTAAATGATAATGAAGCATTTATTTGTAGAATTTGCCATATCCCATTTAATACATTGCGAGCTCTCAGTAATCATGCCAAGCATCATTCATTTGAATAATTCATTACTTTTTGGATTTCTTGTACTGTGTTCAAAGATCATCTTTCATACTTACTGTGCTCCTTACTGTGTTAATGTAATTTTATGAATACATTGATGTTGCAGTAATTCAAAGCTAATTTATTTTCACTGTCTTTTGATTTTCTAATGTGATTTTTTTCATTACAGAGTCTTGATTGATTATTTTCCATAAGGTGTTCACATTTTACCAGAAATGAAACTATACAAAAAAATTTAAAAAATGAAAATGTATAAATATAGTAACAATAATCCTTTGTACAGCAATTTTTAAGTCGGGAGAGAGTGCTTTTTGTCTGGTCAGCTTTAAATATTTACTGAATTTGATAGAAATAGTTTTAATAAGTATTCATTACATTGTGTAAGTCTTAAATCATTAGTATACTTATTTTAATTAAAAACACAATTTCTTCTAATTATATAGTATGTAGATATGCTGGGTATTGTAATTTTTTGCTGAAAAGTATGCATTTTTGAGAAATGGTATAACATTAGTTTAAAAATGTGATATATGTAGAAAGCACACTTATTTTATTTTTACTCCTGAATAAATGTTAATGAAATTAATCTAAAAAAAAAGAACTAATCTTGTTTACCCAATTTAGTGTCTTTTAAAAGATTGAAAGTAAACACAAAATGATTTCCATTCAAAAACATAAGATTATTAAAATGTTGCAAGACATAATTACGGATACTATTAGGAGCACATTGTTTCACTGAAATCTATAGAACATTTAATGTAGGGGTCGGCAACGCGGTGCCCGCGAAACAATTTTAAAGTGCCCACCATTCAAATATCTAAGATATTTGAACAACAAATGCTCGCAGTTGCAATGAATAATTTTAGTAAATAAAAAAAATTAAAAATCATAAAACATAAAATTCAAAAACTGAGCAGCCTGTTCTTTCGACAACGTCGCTCTCCCCTCGCTGTGAGTCAGCTTCTTTTTCCTGCTCTCAAATTGAACCCTCTTTGCACATCGACATATGCTCGTGAATCTTTGTTTTCCAGTATGAAATACTTAAAAAAAGTACTGATCAAGCCTCACACTCATTTAGACAAATGCCTGAGAACTGGGAATTCAACTTATGTGCCACATTACAACAAGTTGACAGCAGATTTGCTAAGTCAGATATCGCATTAATTATCAATTTTAAGATTGTTTTGTTTAAATTAAAATTTTAATTTATGTATTAAAAATTTATGTCGCATTGTTTTCTTGTTTAAATATTACCCCCACCCCCACCCTCCTCCTCTTCATCCAGCAGTGCCCGCTGAACTTCTGCATTTCTGAAATATGCCCTCCTAGTAAAAAAGGTTGCCGACCCCTGATTTAATGTATCTGAAGTGATCACATTTTGATACAAAATATATCCTGAAACAATTAATTGCTTTGTTTGAATTAATGTTTCTACTTGTAAAAATATTTAAATTAATGGTAGTTGCAGTGTTTAAAAATGTTTAATGATTTGTCCTAAAATTCAGATAATTTACCTATTGGCTATCACTTATATAAAAATAAAATTAATTTACGTTTTAATACATCTACAATCAAACACTTTAAAATTGAATGCATATTATGTGAGATCTAATACAAATGAAAGAAGTCAGGATGTTCTCTCTTAAAGGTATGCTATCAAATTGAGAAGAAATTCTAACTGCTTAAAAATAAAAACCTTTTATCTGTTCTACCAGAAAATATTTTTTTCTTCTACTTCCTGAAGTCCTTAAAGGAACTTACGTTACTTTCACTCTACTCCTTAAAATTTACTTTAGGTCAGTATAATTTTTTTTCTTCAGATTGTATGTTTTATGTCAATTTAAGACCACACTTCTCACAGATATTTACTGAATTTTTAATTTACTTAGACTTTGACTTGCATAGCAAGGTGACTACATAGATCTGATCTTTCGTACATTTACTATCAATAATTAAAAAAAGGATTTTTTTTTTTTAGATTTGCAACGTATTTCTATACTAAAATTGTCAAACATTATAGAACATAATTTGGTTCTATATTATCCTGTAAATAGTGTACATATGTTGCATTCAATGTTATAGATCAGGGGTGTCAAACTCGTGGTCCGTGGCGAACATTTTTGCGGCCCGGCCAATATATTGGCACACAATAATATATAATAAAATAACCGACGCAGAATTATAATAAGATAGGAAGAATTCGCTAAATGTTTTTTTAATGATACTCTTTTTTGCTATTAAACAAAATGCATATATTTATGTTGAATATACTGTAATTAGGTAAATAAACCTACATTTATATTAATATTGATTTTTTTTGCGGCCCACTATAGTTAAACCTTGTTTGTTTGGCCCAAGGTAGCCTTTGAGTTTGACACCCCTGTTATAGATGAATCTTACAGTGTTGTAGATACTGTTATTTTTAATTTATAAAGAATACAGTAATAATACTAAAGGATATTGGTTTAACTTTTTCTTTTTGAGCATTTAACATAGTAATATTAAAAGTTAGGTTTGAGGTCTTAAGCTATTGTTGGAATTGAGAATTAGTTTCAGAATTAGTAGTGTATAATTTATGTGTTAAATTAATGCAATTTCATGCCATTCAGTTCTTATTACTGTAAAACCTATATTCTCTTTGAAACCTTTAAAATAATTTGCTCTCAAAAAATTTTATGGAATTAGTATGTTGTTTTATGATGTGGCTCTAGAGAGAGATATTTTGTGCATTTAAGTCTTGCTTTACTGTTTCTGGCAGATCATTTGTTATGTATTTTGATGTCATCCTCTAGTTTTGTAATATTTTAGCTATAACATTCAAACTTTATTAGTCTTATTAAATGTGAGGAGTATGCAAAATGGGAGCACTAAGCATCTTAAAATCCATAATAAAAACTCTGAAAGGCAAGAAGTTTTTAAACTAACAAATATTCTTTTTCATCAGGTCAGTGAGCATTAGGTATGGTTGTCCCTATGATTATTTGTGAACTGTCCATAAAACGACCATACCTAATGCTCCCAAGCCTGATAAAGTACTATATTTATTATTTTTATAGCATTGCTCCTCTCTAATTTTTGTAAAGGATTTTGAGAAATTGAGAGTTCCTATTTAAAATTGCACGTACAAATATCATTCATGTATGCCAAAGAAAATACAAATGCATAATATAATTTAGTTATGGTCTCTACAAAAATGTACACAATTGTATTAAAAAGAGAGCATATAAAATTATCATCTATCAGAAGCTAAAAAGTAAAATTTATGTTTAATTTCATAAACATCAGAAAATATTGCCATTTAATATTGACATACATAAAATTAATTAATAATTTATATTTTGAAAAGGAAAAAAGTCTAGTTTATAATTTCTTATCAAAAATATATATGGAAAGATATTGCATATATATATATATATATATATATATATATATATATATATATATATGTATATATATATATATATATATACACAGTGGAACCTCCCTTAATGGACACTCCCGAATAACGGACATTTTTACGAGTCCCAGTCCTTTTATATAGGACAATCTATGTTATTCCCTCTGAATAGCGGACAGGTATTTTTGAAAAACTTTCAATTATTTTGGCAAACATTTCAAAATTAGAAACTTTTAACGCCTCAAATGGATGGATGGAAAAATTCCAGACACGTCACAACATATTTTTTAATCAGATTTGTGTTGAGGAAAAATCTGTAAATTCAAATGAAGTAACAGATTGGATTGGAAAGCTTAAATATTTGTGCAAAGGATATGGTGACAGAGACATTTTCGATGCCGATGAGTCTGGCCTCTTTTGTCGTGTTCTTCCAGACAAGACCTTATGTTTTAAGGGTGGAAAATGTAGTGGCGGGAAATTTCAAAAGAGCGGCTCACTCTTTTGCTGCTTTGCAACATGCTGGGAGACTTCGAAACTCCAATTGTTATTGGAAAAGCTAAGAAGCCTAGATGTTTCAAGAACATTGATGTGCGAAAATTTAGTGTTTCATGGAAGTCAAATAAGATAACCACTGAGATAATGAGCGACTGGTTGGTGGAGTTAGACAACAAAATGAAAAAACAAAAGAGAAAAATCATTCTGTTCATGGACAATGCTACAGCCAATTTCAGGGAATTATCCGCTACGATACCGAAATCTGCTTCTGACACAGATTATCTCCTGCAAATCCAGCGAAGAGTTGGACAAAATCGGTATCTGTGTTGTTTATGCAATTTCCTGGACTACGTCAGCCCTTAAAACCTGGGTGCGTTTTAAAATGTTTTAAGAAGACAGGATTTTTGAGTGCAAGCGAAGTGGCAACTGACAGCACTACCAAAAAAAGCAAAAATGAACTTGTGGATCTAGTAGCCAATTTGGATTCAAATGTCAGCGTTGAAAAGGAAGTCAAGATAGACGACGATTTATCCATTGAGGAAGAAAACCTGCGTGTTTCCAATTTCATTCTTTGGGCCACCACTGAAGCACTGGCCCTTTCTGAAGATGATGATGAGGAATCGCCAATGGAAGACTGCAAAATCAAAGATTATTCGAAAGCACTGAAATACAGCGAACAATTCAAACATTTCTTTCTGAACAACGAAAATTCGGAGGGACTAGCAAAGCTAAATCCTATGAAGATTCATCTTGAAAAACAGGTTTGTTGTGTAAAAAAGAGAAATCAAACTTTGTTAAGAGATTTTTTCAGCAGAAATTAAAATAATTTAGCTACTATACATTGTATTTTGGGATTATATAATGCAAGATAAAAGGATTAGCACACAATTAAAAGGAAAAGTAGTAAATAGTTATTCTTTTCTTGCCTAATTAATTTTTCCTTTTTAATTAAAATTGCAGCCATAATTTTCAATCAAATGTCAAACAAAAGAGCAAAAACTTTTTTATAAAAATGTTGTCCTCGCCAATAGCGGATACCTCTTAATAACGGACAAAACTTTTGGTCCCGTGACGGTCTGCTTTTCGGATGTACCACTGTATATATATATATATATATATATATATATATATATATGTGTGTGTATTTGCATATATATATATATATATATATATATATATATATATATAATATGAGAATAATAGTTCTTGAACCTTCAGCAATTTAAACTTTAAATTGTTAATGCCGTGTTTAAATTTTTCTACATTTGTTGTATCAAAATGTTTCCCAGAACATCTGTAGAACTATTTTGTGGTATAATATATACTGCTGAAATAATATATATTATTTATATGGAAAACATACTGTATGTTTCCCATATAAATCAATGTGTAATATTGTATTATTAGCATTTTAAAAATATATATGAAAGTAATTTCTCATATTTGTATTTTCAGCTTTATTTGGTGATGCTTACACAATGGTTTCTGTAAGAAAAAAAGATAACCTTCACTGCTGCAATTTCTGTTCATATTCAACTTACTACACTAGTCATCTAAGAAACCATTTATGCAAGCATACAGGTGAACGCCCTTACCAGTGTCCTATGTGTGAACAAAGGTTTGCTCAGAAAATCAATCTTATTAAGCACATGAGAAATCATAGTGACCCTAATGATGCATCAGTTTTTAGCTGCAGTGTTTGTCCAGGAAATTTCAAGACTGAGAAAGCATTAGCTACACATTGTCGGTGTTTAAATCATTAGTTTCACCCTATATATAGGGTGTTCATTAGACATCAGTCTTATTTTCAACTATAACTTTGTAAGTGTAAAATGAGAAATACTTATGATTTATAAAAAATTATTAGTTTATTACACAGAGAAAAGATGTATTTTTCAGAGAAGGAATATCTGTCAAGTTTAAACACTGTTTTGTGCTATATATTGAAACGTACATTTATAAATAAAATACCTGAAATCTCACTGCAGATTGAGAAACAATAACTGTTACTACATTGTGGTGAAGCAATCAAAATGTAGAATTTGTTTTGTGAGATAGTGAGAGAAATTTTGCATCTCAAATCGCAAGTAGAACTCTAGATACAATACATTCATTCAGAAGATGGCAGTGAAAAAAATTATGAAAAAAAGCCTGTACACAGGTCAAATATAAATTTCCATAGGTGTGTTATCAAGTTCTTCAATAGATTTGAATGGTGTTTCTATATAGATACTTATTATAAAGTGAAGAGAGTAACCTGTATATAATTATTGGAAACAGAAAAATTTTTTTACAAAAGAAAATATTAATATACAAAACATTTTTATACTAATGTACCAATAAAACTAAATGATGAAATAACTATTTTTTATGTGCTATATGTACAGTTTTTGAAAAATGTGTATTAAATTTACTGGGTAAAAACCTTTAAAAATGAAGAATTCAAGATGATATTTAAATGAAACTATACTTGAGTGAAATAAAAATTTTGAACTAGAAGAATGTGAAGGCAGAAAAGTCATTTTAAGCATATTATTTATGTATTTGAGATTTAATTAAGCAAAATTAGATTAATTTATTTCTTAAAAGATGTTATTAGAAAGTCAGTCTTGTTGAATTTAAAATTATTCATTTATGCCTATTTAAAAATAGATAAAATTTTTTTGAAAGGATAAATGATTAATTTTATGGGTATAAGTAAGTTAAAATCAAATGTACAATATTTAGTTCAAGTGTAAATTTTCTCAATTGGTATCCGTTATAAGTTTTCATATAAGATAATCATTTACATATGTCACAGGTTGGAAGGTATTGAAGTTAGCTATAAACATTATTTCAGTGTTAATATTATTGTGAAAATCCAGTGAAATAAACAGGTCAGATGGAGGTAAACATGATTAAATTAGTTCTAGTGGTGTGTGAAAACTAAATTTGAACTTTCCAGGTGGCAAGAAGACAAATATAGATATAAATTAATATACAAGAAAATATTATATAAATGAGATGTGTAGGTTCCTATTGTATCTTTTAAGAGAATATTCATACAAGTTAATCCAAAAAAATTATTACTTTCTTTTAAAATGAATTATTTTCTTTCCTCTTAAGTTGTTGTTGTTGTTGTTAATGCCCCCTGGTTGGAGGTTCCATTCATGAGGACCTAATAGGCTGTTGGGCTGAAAGGGGCGACTCCTGTTTCGAATTAGCACCACAAGGGTCCGAGTTCGACTTGGCTAAATGACTGGTCCCATAATTTTGAACCGAGTCAAGTGACGAGACAGGAACACTTTACCCTGCACCTCCAGAGGTAAATTTGAGAACTTGGGGGACATCACAGCCACGACCTATTTTGCGTGCCCTGGCCACCATTAGTGAACACAGTAATGGATTTGCAGCGACAAGCATCGAACCAGAGACATTCAGATCACTGGCCCGCTACTTTTGCCAACTGGGCCACCGCGCCCTTTTTCCTTTTAAGTTATTGCAGTCATTATAGTTACAGTGTACCATTTTATACAGGTATAGTTCTGGTGAAAATTTAAAGTTTGATTGCTGTTAGTTATTGTATCATAATTTTAAGTCTGCATAATATGATGGTGAATTATAAAGATGCTGTGTGGGAATCTAATTGATACCCTTCTGTGAGAGCACCACTTATGTATGTTCCAATTTAATTAACTTATGGTCTTATTTCTCTTGTGTAACTATGCAAGCCGGCATTTCTTGTCTTTTACTAGAAGGTTTATTTCTAAATTTAACTCACAATTTTATTTGAACTTTAATTAGCCCTTCTCTTCTTAAATATAGTAATTTGTATTGTATTATTTGTGCATATTAGTCCATTGCTTTCTGTTCATAGGAACAGGAAATCTCTTAACAAACTTTAGTTTAAAAATTAAATTCTGTTTTTCTATAAATTTATTAAAATCTCCTTTTACTATTAGCTAGTTCATAGGACAAAAGAATTTCATGCAGAATTTTTATTTACTATAAGTCACTGCTGTCAGAATTTATCATATTATTCATTTGCAAATTAATTAAAACTCCTAGTGTGGAAATGACATAGTAAATAGTCTGTAAATTATACCTAATGTATATGCGAGTAGATTCTATGAACTTACTGTATCACATCATGTAGAGGTTAGTGTCTCAAACTTTCACAAAATGGGCTCAGGTTCAAATCCTGTGTAAGGCATGGATGTTTCTGTGCGATTCCCTCCTAGAGAGCAGTGTGGGGTTATCTATATGGTGCTCCCATAGTAAAAGAGCCAATAAATTTGCAGTATGGATGAGTCAATATCCCTAGGACAAATTACCTGTTGCATCTGTGAAAAAATCCTTGGATGAATATGAGGACAGAAATACTACTTTGTTTGTTTTATAAGATAATTCATACCATTTTCCTATTACATAAATGGGCTGACAAGAAATCTTTGTAAAATTAGTGGATCTGATGCAAAAATAAATCTAATTTGTGATTTAAAACAATATCCAATTTAAGATATTGTTTTAAATTGCATTTTGCTATATTGATATCAGAGAATGTTATTTATTTAATTCAATTAAATGAAAGGTGAAATATATGTCCATAAAAAGCGCTGTTCTGGGATCTTTTAAATCTTAATACAACCATGTTATGTTTTTCTTACCTTATCAAGCTTTAGAAATAACATTTCATGTCTACTTGAAGAAGCTACTGACAGTTATGTTATCTATTTTATGCTTCATGCTCAGGCTCTAGAATATTTTATTTAAATAATTTCATAGGTTTTCTACTATCTCTTTGTTTCTTTTGGAACCTTAATTTTAGCAAAACCAGAGCAGCTACAAGAAAGTTTTGATTTCTCAGTCTATATTCTATTCAAATGTTCACAATTCAATTATGGGAGAAAATTTTTTATGATGCATGCTCATTAAAATCAGTACTACTATCCTCTTGTTACTAATGCAGTTCTTTATATTTAGGAATGTACAAAGATGAGAAGTATCTGTGACAAACTATTATTAAGAAGTCATTAGGAATTGTTTTTAAAATTGGAAACATTGAATTTTAAATGTGCATGTACAGATTACATTTTTTTACTCAAGCTCTCAGTGAGTATGAATTCTGAATATTTTATTCTAAAATGGAAAGATGAAATAACCTTAAAAATTCTCTATAATAATCAAAATAATTCAGTTCTGAAGGTATTAAGCAACATTCTTTAGGAAAAGTATAGAAGAAGGCAATTTTATGCCAATTTTAATCAAATTGACTTTGACTAATTAAGGTTAAAACTCTTTAAATTTTCACTAGTTCTGGTACTTATAGTTCTTGTTTATACTATACTACACTATACTTCCATCTACTTTAAAAAAAATTTAAAAAAAAAAGAATTATACTATAGAATTATACTGTACATATT
Organism: Dolomedes plantarius; assembly: GCA_907164885.2. Taxonomy (NCBI): domain Eukaryota; kingdom Metazoa; phylum Arthropoda; class Arachnida; order Araneae; family Dolomedidae; genus Dolomedes; species Dolomedes plantarius. The sequence goes on along the minus strand of OU015498.1, from coordinate 100,317,569 downwards.
TGTATTTGCTTTGTTAGCCTTTTTGATGGAACCTTGTAAGGTCAATACAAAATATTTTCATAATCCCCTTATCTGTAGTTTTTATTCCTCCTAAATATACTTCACAATCTACTTAGATATCATTTATAAACTCAAAAAAGAGATTCACAGTCAAAAACTTATGGAGACCCACAGAGATTCAGAGAGTTGTTTGTTGCTGTAGCTGCATATCATACCTCAGAATTTTTTTTTATAAGAAAGCATCACCTTTTTAAGGTCAGTGTACAAACCCTAAAAAGGTTAAAATTCAAAATTTAAGCAGCTTCTAGTGATCATATTTAATGAAATGTGTAAGTGTACTCAATCACACATTAAAACTGGAATTTTCTGTTCATTTATCACCTCCAATTACAACAAATTCTGGCCAGTTCTGTAATTAGTTCATCAGTTAATTTAAGGAATTAAGTAATGTTTTAATTTGACACTTTATCATGTTGATGACTTAATTTTTTCATGTTGAAACAGACAGCATAACTTTTTAATAGCTTTACATAAATCTAGGAAATATATATATAAAATATCTTATAAATTATATACAAAAAATTTCATATCAGTGAGTAACTGTGAAATGAAAATGTACAACTTTTTCAGTGAATTATCTATAAAGGTGGGAAATTCTTCCATAATTCTTTCTCAATCAATAGCTTTTGTTATTTGTCTGTTCAGATCAAGCATTTTATTACTATATTCCAAAGAAGAAAATGCTGTCTATGAAGAAGTTTCAAAAATTAAACTTGCATTAAGATCAAAGGTCTGTTTCTGCTAATAGAGGAAATATTAAAGTGATGTAGCTAGTAAGTGTGTTTTTTATTGAAAATATATTTATCAATTTCTCTTATGCGTTTTAGAATTATGAATTTGGTTGTTAACCAGTTATGAAAACTCTAAATATCATGCTACTGGAAAATAGATTACAAAACTAACATATTGAAGATTGGTTAAAAAAAAAGAAAATCTAGTTACACCAGAAAAAATCAACGTATTTTCCCTTATTTGAAATATATATAGTGGAATCTTGATAGATCATTCTCTGAATGATCATTTTCCTGTATGTATCGTTATTTCATCTAGTGCTGATGATATTTCTTTTTATGTTCCTGCATTTGTTGTTTAATGCACTAGGTCCCTTTAAAAATGATAGATAGAGGTTTCACTATATATACTGGGTGACCAGAATTAAAACAATCGAACTACTCAGTGTAACGGCTTCAAATTTTGTATATATACTATTCAAGACATGGGGAAACGGATTTTTCGAAAAAAAATTAGTTAAAAAAACACCGATAGGTAGCACTGTACAATAGAAAATATGAAAAAAGACTAAAATAATAGCAAAAACAAGCATATGCAAAATGAAATTTTTCCTTTTTAATTTCTATTACCCCTATGGAAAAGTCAATAATAATTTTTATGGAAAATAAAAAAAAAAGTAAAGAAGCTTAAACTGCCATTTGTAAACTGCAATGTCACACTGTAAGCACTAAAATTTGCATAAACCCATGGTTTGCAGCCATATTCTGGGTATAAAAGAGGATAAAAACTGGAGAATATCATTCTTATCAATGATGGCTGTCCGCTGCCAGAACGTGCTTTGCTTGAGAAGCTCTTTTATGAAAACAAAGGAAATGCTGCAGCTGCATTTCGAGAGTTTCGCCAACTTAAGAATTTGCCTAAAGAACCATTTCTTCCACAAGGTCTCAGGAGAATGATCGCTTGATTCGAGAAAACTGGACATCTTGAAGTTCAACTGGGTCGAGGACAAAGACCGGTTTGTTCAGATGCTGAAGATATTGCCACCGCTATTGTTGAATAGTCAATGGATAATGTTGTAGGCTGTAGTAGTGTACGTGCAGTGTCATGACACTTGGGTGTTCCCAATAGCACAGTGTGGAACGTATTGAGAAAAATGATGCATTGTTTCCCGTACAAAATCAGTCATAATTAACAGTTGCTGGCCATTGACAGGAAGAAGCGACTGACCTTTGCATTGACATTTCTTGTTAGAGTGTAAGTGGATGCATCATGGCCATGGCAGATTCTGTGGAGTGACGAGGCTCATTTTTACCTCAGTGGAACAGTGAACACCTATAACTGTTGCATTTGGGACACAGAAAATCCTCGTACCTTCCAATACATTCCACTCCACTCACTGAAAGTTACAGTCTGGTGTGGGTTCAAAGCCACATTCATTCTTGGACCTTTCTTTTTCGAAGTGGTTATTCACAATGTCCCTGTGATAAGCACCATGACAGCCAACAGGTACAAAAGGATGCTTGAAACTTTTGTTGTACCCCATTTGCAACAGCGGCAATGTCTTGATTCAATTACTTTAATGAAAGATGGGGTGCCTCTACACGTTGAACTCTTGTGTACAGCAGTTTCTTCAGCAACGTTTCACCAATGACAGAATAATCAGTCGTGCATTTCTGACAACTTGCCATCTCGTTCTCTGGATCGTAACCTGTGCTATTTTTGGTTGTGGGGACACTTAAAAAATCTTGTTTATCGAGGACGTCTAGTAACCTTGGCAGACTTGGAAGAAGGTATCACTCTGCATGTGATAAGTATTTCAGTCGACTAGCTACGATTGTATAGAGCAGATACAAGCCCAAAAATGAAAAGGTAACCTACCTTTGTTATCTGCTTCGTCTCAGCGCTGCTTCGGGTTGATTATAAAATTCATGAGAGGTGGCTACTTGTTAAGACAAACAAGTTTTAATTAGAACAGCAAAACATTTAGTTACATACACACATACATTAAATGGAAAGGATTAATTGAAAATAATGTACTTCAACGATCAGAGCCACCATCTTGTCTACTTGGAATAAGTGTTCTGGCGGGTTCATTTCTCCTTCCAAGTCACGTGATTGAGGGCTTGCTTGGCAGCGACAACAATCTACAGTTGAACAAGCTGTCCAATTGCAGATTTTACATCTACGAGATGGGAACCATATTGACCAGCATTCCCTGCGTTGGTAAGGTGTTTGACACGTGAATGTTTGGTACGTTCAAATAAAATGTTTTTGTGTATTTTCAGCATATGTCCAGTTATACAGTGCCCTCTATCAGTGATTTCAGGAACTAAATAATTTTCGCGTAATCAGTTTCCCCATGTCTTGAATAATTTGTGAACAAAATTTGAAGCCTTTACACTGAGTAGTTCAATGTACAAGGAGGTCAGAGTAGGGGTGCTTTATTTCTGGTCACCCAGTATAAAGATTAGTATTATGAATTGCCAAAACAAACTCCTTTTCATTTATCTCATAGACTTGAATTACAATCTATCTGAACTTGAAAAACCCAAAATGTGTATTCTGCTAGATGATTTCTTGCAATTACTGGAAAGTATCATCTTTTATTTCATACAATTTTATTATAATCTATTGATTAGATCACAAAAGGGAAAATACTCTCCAGTTCTCTATTAAAGCAATTAATAATATAGATTGTTGTCTTAAAATCCAGGGAATTCTTTTTAAAATATCTGACAAAGGGTTGTAGTCTGGGTTAAATAAATAAGGCTTCATAATTGGTTTAACATAAATTTATTCATACTTTTGATTTTAAAAACATGATATAAAAATAAGGAAATTGTATGTAGGTATGACTGGTAATTTTTCTTTATCACATCTGTAAATTGCTTTATTTTTTTTTCTTTGAAAACACTTTAAATATTCATGAATTTTCCTATATTTGTAATTTTTTAATAAATATGTGAATGTAATATGTACTAGAAAAAAATTACCCTTGTTTAATCCACATTATATTCTCTCTTTTTAAGAGAGTATTATTTAACAGAATTTGATTATCAAAAGTAACTTAATCCCCTTTGCATGTAAGAATTATAAAGTAAAGTACTACTGTGTTAAAACATCATGACTGATCATTGATATAACTTTAAAAAACTATTTTCCACTTTTACTTCAACTCATTGATTTTTAATTATTTAGACAACTCATTTCTTTGACAGTATATCACTTAATTTACTTGTTTTTACAATATTTTATTCAAGCTCATCTACTCTTTATTGAAAAATGAAGTCATGATTAAATATTTTGTTCATGCTATGATTTATTCTGAGCATATAATACCATAACTTTCACTGTAATTCAACATATTTTATAATGTAACATTCTCTCTTCTTAGAACAGAATGGCTTGCCAGTTGCTTGGCATAGAAGTGCTTATAATTCTGGACTATGACAAGATGGAGATTGAAAGTGCTAGAAAGTCAAAGTATTCCTAGTAAGATTAAGGTATACTAAGTAGTAAAAAATGATTCACATATTTATTAGCATATTGTATAGCAACATTCATAATTACAAGTGCAGTAGAGTAAATATGGCTCCCTTGTCATTTATTTACTTGAGAAAAATTTTCAATCAACACCTGATCTTAGTGTGTTGTTATTAAGATAACAATATTCTGAAGATGATCAGAACTCAGGTGAGGAATCTCCAATTTTTTATTTATTTTTTGGAGGGATTTTTGCCTTAGAGCCAGTTGATCGTATTGAAATTTTATGCTTGTATGTGTCAATAAAATGTTGATTTTAACAAAATAATTTGAGCCAATAGCTACTACTACTTTATACGCCAAGCAAAATGGTGAAGAGGGTTGTGAATCTCTGTACTGTTTGTTTTAGGGGCCTGGTATAAGACCTAGGACTTTGTTAAAATCTTTTACCAGCATCCACCACTAGCTCTCAGTACCCTGCTATTTCAATAGGCTAACCAGTATCATGATACTTGCAAGAGACATTGCATTCCTTCATCCATTTAACTTTATTCTTCCATACATCTGAAAATTAAAATTATAAGGATGGCCCAAATGAAAGTGAGACTTTTGTTTTAGTGGCATTGATTAAATACCCAGATTTCTGCATTTGTGCCAGTAGATGACATTCTATGTTATGAAACAAAAGTGCTATCAACGGTAAGTGTCAGTGTGCTCTTTGATTGTGTTTAAACAAGGTGACTATGTACGGTCGTGACATGGATTTGCCTGTTCCCACTCACAATAGCTATTCCCTTCCCTGTTCTAAATCCAATCTCTCAATAGTCCAACTACTTCTGGTTTCCGACCTGTCATTCCAAATAATCGACCATAACTTCACCTCACGATTCCCTCTCATGCCAGGGGTTCACTGACGAATGGGGGGGGGGGTCGGCTCTCCCAAGGGGATCCCAAAACACGATAGCTCTCCTCATAGACTTCACTACTCGCTCTTGATGGTTTTCTGTCTGATCGTCTTTCCTCGTGCTTTGAATCTTGCTTCAATCACCCTGGCTTAAATACTTTTTCCAAAATACTCCCTTATTTTTTATTAATTTTCTCTCTATACCCCCAGTTATTCCATCATTACCAATCAACTTAAATTCAAAAAAACTACTTTTAATTTAATATAACTTTTTTTCATACATTTTCAGTACTATTGTAATCATTATTGAAAATGGTAATCATGAACAGGCCTCATAGTCCTCCTATATTTCCTATATTTTTTTACATTACTGTTAGACGCTATCCAAAAATTAAAAAATTCATACCTCCACAAAACATTATCTAAAAAGTGGAAGATTGTTAATTTTTTCATCAGAGAAAAAATTTCAAGCTAAAATGCCTCATCACTTTACCAAGTTCCACAACACTTGGCTGTCTGAAACAGGTGGAAATGGGCATTTAGTTAGCCAATAGTGTTCCATGGTGGAAAATGATAGCTACAAAGCTCATTGTTTCATTTGTGTTAAAACATTTGATGTAAAGAATGCCGGAAAAAAGCAAATCCATCAACATTCAAACATGCAAAAACACAAATTTAGCTGCTCTAGCATTCTAAAAAAAAAACAGATCAAGTTTAATGTTTCTGTTTCTTCTGATGGGGAAAAATCAGCAGCTATGATTTCTGCTACTGGCTCTAAAATGTGGAACATGAATGAAGAGGATAAAGTGACATATAGTATGATCTTATGGACCCTTAAGGTTATCAAATCTGGGTACAGTTTTAATTCCTGTGACAATATCAATGATATTTTCAAAATTGCCTTTAGTGACAGTAAAATTGTCCAATCTTTTTCAACGAGTCCTGTGAAAGTTGGGTATGAAATAAGTCATGGTCTTGGACCATACTTCCATGATGAACTAATTTTTTCTGTAATTATAAGTGATAACTTCTTTTCTCTGTCTTTCGATGAAACAACAACTGATAATGGAAAGAAGCAACTAGATATACACATAAGATTTTGGAATGAAGACCGTAACCAAATTGTTAGTCATTTCCTGAGTGCTTTTGAACTGGGTCACGCTACAGCAGATATTTTGAAAGACAAAATATTTTTGACACTTGCACTTGATAAATTACCAGTTAACAAATTGTTAGCCCTAAGCTCTGATGGACCACCTGTTAACCAAAAATGCCTTGAAGAAATTGACAAAGGACTTAAAGATAGAGATTGTCTGCCTCTTATCAGAGTAGGTTCTTGTAACTTGCATATTGTGCACAATTCTTTTAAGCATGCAATGACTCATGCAGCAAATCACTGAAACATTGAAGATTTTTTGGATACTGTATTTAAATTTCTACATAAATATCCAGCTCGCAAAGAAGATTTCCGAGGCATCCAAATCGAAGTTGGGACTGAGGAAGAAATGATAATGAGATTTGTGAGTAATAGGTGGCTGACACTGATACCAGTCATTACTAGGATTATCAACCAGTGGGAAGCATTAAAAGAATATTTCTTAAAATTCATACCAGAAAGTAAAATTAAGAGCCAGTTGCAATCCCACTCATATCAATTCTTGAGATCTGTTCTTATTGATTCTTCTACTTTGACTCGTTTACATTTTCTAAAATCGGTAAGTGAAAGCTTCGAAAGTTTTTTGAAAATTATGAAAGTAGAAGAACCGTTGATTCATATTCTTTATGATGAACTTTGCAAGTTAATAAAAAGTCTTTTAACAAGGGTTGTAAAGCCTCAGAAAATGCAAGAGAAATCTATATTAAGACTGCTTTCTCTTGACCTGAAAAATTCTGATAATGTACTACAAGGTGAAAAGATTTCTATTGGTTTTCTTGCCAAAAAAGAAGCTCAGAAACTTAAAGAAAAAGATAGGAAATATTTTTATTTGGAAGCAAAAAATTTCATTATTGCTGTTATTGATTATTTATTTAAACACCTTCCTTTAAATAATGTATTGCTGAAAAATATTCACATTTTATATCCATATGTCAAGCATGAACAGCGTTCATTACGATGCTTGACAAAAGTTGCAGAACAGATGCCTACTGTAATTAAGAAAGAGGATATCGATAAAGTATGTGAAGAGTGGAAAATTTATATGAATGAGGAAACAGATGATGATTTAGTCGATAGAAAATCCCCAGGTTGCACCAAACGAATTGATGATTACTGGTCGACTGTACTACAAATGAGAAATAATTTTGGCAGTGTCAAATATCCTTACCTCTCTAAACTCATTAAAGCAGTATTGAGTATAGTATATCAGGGACAGGCTGATGTTGAACATTGTTTTTCTGTAAAGTGTCGCTATGTAACAACTTCTCGTGCTTCTTTGAACGAAAAGACAATTAACAGTCTTCGTATAGTTGAGGCAGAAATCAGACGCAGAGGCGGTGATGTAACAAAAATTCCCATCTCTCCCAAGATGTTAAAATCTTTTAGAGAAGCCCACAAGATGTATGAAGAATACTTAGAAAAAAATAAAAAGGAAGAAGAAGAAAGAGAGGCTTTAAATTCAAAGAGGAAATGTGATGGTGAATTGAAAAATTTAGAAGTGAAGAAAAAACATTTACAAAAAGCAGTAGATTCTAGTCATTCTTTAATTGGCAAAGCTAATACGAGACTATCAAAAGCAGTTCAGAATAATAATATGGCAGAAGTATGCTCTGCACAAGCCCTTCTACAGTCAGGGCACAAAATGCTTACTGAAAAGGGAGAACTCAAAAAAGTTGAACTGCAAATTAATATGTTGGCAAAAAAAGTTAAATAATTTTTTTGTTTTTGTTTTTACATCTGTAATATTGGCATATGTCGATTCAGCAACCATGTAGTACATTATTAAACTTCTGTTTATAAATTGTTTTGCATTTATTAAATATAGATTATTTTACTGGCACCCAATTGGGGCTATGACTTCACACATTGTAGAATTGTGCTGATAATGGTACTCAGTTTTGTTTGTGTACATGCACTCCAACAAACTACTTTCTACTTAATTCCTATATTTTCTTTTAAACTCATATTTTTTCTTTAAAACTCCTATATTTTTTTCTTCCCTTGCTATGACCCCTGCATGAAACATTCCACTATGCATACCGAAGATAAGGAGCTCTAGTTCTGAGGAGCCTCAATAGCTTTTTATGTCAATGTCATTGATTTGCCTAAACAGGCCCAGCGAGCGGTATTCAATATTTGATAGCACAAGGTGCTAGTGAAGTCGAAATTTATAGTCGTAAAACAGATGTCTGTCACAGTGCACAGATTCAGATGGTTTACTGAATCTCGTAATGGACATGTAAGCACTAGATATACTCAAGCACACTTAGCCATCACCATGGAATCGACTGCTGCACACAAGATTTGCTGTAGCGCTTCCACTGGGAGGTCCTTTACCATTTCTTCCCCCCCCCCCCCCAAATAGCCTGACCTGTCACCCTGTAACTACCGTATCTTCAGCCCAGTAAAAAAGGCTTTCAAGGACCTCTGGTTTGGGAATGATGCTGAGGTCTGGGATGTTGTTCAAGACTGGTTCCCTAGACAACCATAGATGTTCTTTGCTCAATGTTTACAAAATCTAGTCAGTGCTGGGACACTTGCTTGAACCGACATGGCAACAATGTATAGCAGCTCATATACCACTATTACTTCCTGTAAACCGTTACAGAAAATACCAAAAGTCTCACTTTCATTTGGGCCACCCTTATACTATACGTAGAGACTTGGTTTAGAAACTGCAGCTATTAGACAATATTGTTATTTGTGAATACAGCACCATTATTCTTAAGATGTTTAAAATCTGATACTGATTTTTAAGATTTCCTTATCAGGATTTTTTAGTCTTTTCTACATAAAACTACAAGTGTTATTTAGAATATATTTTCCACTGATTAACCAGCTCTAAGAAACAAAAGATTATAGCATTAATGTAGCTATGAGTAATTCAAGAAGGAAATAAAGAAATTTAAATAAATATTTATTTCGTGCCATTTATTAAGTGAGCATCCTTTCTGCAGAATTGAGAATGTTACTCATGTGGATCCATCTACACTGCTGGCCATTAAAATTGCAACACCATGAAGAAGTGATGATACAAACATCAAATGCACATGAAAGGAGAAAGATGCTGGGGTATGCAAATGATTAGCATTTAAGTGCAATCGAACAATGCAGGAGGGAGAAACGGCATCTCAAACTCTGTATAAAAGGAAAGTTATGCTGTGGGTTTCTCATTCGTAAATCGCATTTGAATGTTGTTTGTTTGTGAGAAGATTGTGTATAAGAAGGAGAAATGGCTACCAGCACATGTCAGAATTTGATAGTGGCAGGATCGTGGCCTACCGAGATTGCAGTTTATCATTCCATGATATTGCTGCTCGCATTGGTTGGAATCCAACAACTGTCATGCGAATATGGAATCAATGGGTTCAGGAGGGTCATACTGAACGCCTTGCAGGATCTCAACAGCCACTAATGTCCGAGAGGACAGACATGTTGTCAGGTTGGCCGTGCAGGATCATACAGCCACATCACGGACATTGAGTCAAGAAATGGGCTTGTTTTCAGCATGACAAGTATCCGCACATGCAATGCGATGTCTGGAGGAGCACAGACTGCCTGCACAGCGGCCATTATTGCAGCTTCTCTTGTCACTGCAGCATAGAGACGCACAGCTACAGTAGTGTGCCCAACAACAAAACTGGATACAGGAGTGGCACCACACCATCTTTTCAGGCGAGTTTTGGTTCTTCGTGCAGCATCATGATGGACATATCCGTGTCTGGAGGCACTGAAGAGAACACATGTGGCTTGCTTGCATTCGATATCATCCTACAGGCCCTGCAATGGTGTAATGGTATGGGCAGCAATTGGGTACATGATATGAACACTTCTTGTTCGCATCATCAGTAATCTGAAAAGCCAGCGTTACATTTCTCAGATCTTAAGGCCGGTGGCTGTGCCCTATCTCCAAGGCCTTGGAGACATCATCTTTCAACAACATGATGCAAGACCGCATGCTGCCCATCGTGTCCTGACTTACCTCGACACAGAGGTTGTTCGACTGTTGCCCTGGCCAGCACGTTCTCTAGATCTCTCACCCACTGAAAACATCTGGTCATGCGTTACTGAGAGATTGGGCCGCCACCGCTCTCCAGCCTCTACGACTGTTGAAGTGTGACATAGACTTGAAGCAGTATGGAATGACTTGGCTGTATCTGTCATCCAAGCCCATTTTGACTTGATGCATAACCGGGTTAGAGCAGTTTTAACAACCAGAGGCGGCAGCCATGTGTTCTAATTACGACCCCTGTATACCCCCAAATTGTCTACAAATTTAATCATATCCCCAAATTTAATCATATTTTCTTTCTACTATGCTGTATACATACAATAAGTAAAGTTTTGTTATTTGCTTTCCTTCCTGGTATTGCAATTTTAATGGCCAGCAGTGTATTCTAATTGAAGAAAATCTGAGAAGAAAGAAGAAGAAAAAAAAAAAGTAACTATTAGTCATAATATTCTAAGTCAGCGGTTGGTGATAAAGTTTGAGGTCAAGGAAAACTGCATCTGTTATATGGTCATCCATAATTATACAGTTTGCTGCAACTGACAGCACAAATGCTTCTATTTAGGGATATTTAGGCAGAGGGGAGAGCACAGTCACTAAACCTCCACCACAATCTCTAGTCCACTGTATATTATCACAATTTGACTAACCAAAAACTGCCTGTGATCCTCCCCATGTAAGTTTTTTTTTTCTAGCACCATCACTACCTTTGTGTTTGCCACTCAATCTTTAGCACAAATAATTAGTAAGTTTAAAGAGATCATATATGCCTACAAATCCCCAATGTTAATGATTCACTAAAATGCAGAAAGTTACTATCTGACAGGGGAAAGTATGAACAAGAGTATTCAGCAAAAGACACAAATTCAGTCTATTATTTTCTACATGTAAGCAGAGCTAGAGCATCCCACAGCAAACTGAAGAAGACAGCAGAGAGAGAAGTATGAGGGTCAATCACTTGAAGTGAGAGCAATGTAAGACACATCTCAAAGAAACAACTACTTCTTGGTACCACAAGTTAGCATTTCTGGATAACAAGCAATTGTTGATAGAATAAAGAAAATCAGATTATTATTTGGATGGATTAGCCTAAACAATCCCCAATATATAGTTCATCAAAATCGTTGGGGCATTTCTTTTCACCTTGCAGTCATCAGCATTCACAAAAAATTCTAAACAGCTGATGATGGCATAGATGAAGGAATGCAAGACAATACAGTAAGAACTTACCTACAACCTCAATCTCAGTATGGATAGATGATGCAAACCATGCATTGCCATTGAGGGTGGTTATATCTCTTATCAAGGATCACATTTTTCCTTGTCCTATTTTTGGCAGTGTCTATGCTATGTCAATCAGTGCTAAGTAGCCATTTCTAAATAAAGTTTTGCTATATCAGTTGTTTAAGATTGTGTTCTCTCTTGCCCCATTTCAGTACCACAATAAGAATCCTTTAGCATGCTTTTTCTTTATTTAGGCTACTCCTATAAGAAGCAACAGTTGAATTCAAAGTTTCTCTTGATATTCATATAGAGTGAATGAAGTAAAAATTAGGTAGTAAACTCTATCATAAAAATTTTATAAATGGTAATAACTAAAATCAAATTTTAGCTTAATAACTAAAGATAAAAGGGAAAGAATGATGGAGAAAAATCTCTTGTCTAATAGACTTCTTAGGTAGTAATAATGGGATAAAACCAAAATATATCCATCTTGTCTTTCCCTGACATTCCCCTGACGCATTCTTCAGATCTTCAAATAAGTGTTTAATACAACAGACGACAAACACTGTACATTAAATATTTATCACAGAATTGATATCAGAAAAAAATTATCACTGCTTGGCGACAATCTACTTTTTCACAAGTATAACTTAAATACCTTATTAAGAATGCTCAGCGCAAAACTAAAGAACATCATGTTTCACAGTTTTCATATGTCTTAACAAATTGCTTCTGGTGGTAAAATTCAATTTACATATTGAACATTGGAATGGACGCTCTCCAGTATGCACTCGTAGATGATATTTAAGGTGAGAATGATATGTAGTTTGATAGGAACAATGACCACAGAAATGGATTTTTCTCTTTGTATTAACATGAAGTATGTTGTCTTGATAATCTGCAAGCATTCCACCTAGCATAAAATTATTAATATGATATCAATCAATAAATGCAACACATTGAGACAATAAAACAGCAACCACAGTCAAAAAATTATAACTAAGTTGATATAAAATAGCATATAATAAAATACTTTGCAATACCATAGATTTTAAACTTCAATTTTCTCAATATATACAGATGGGGGACAAAATAATATGAACACCTGTGAAATAATAGCTTTATTAATAGAGGGTTGGACCACCCCTTGATGCAAGAACAAATTACATGTGACATGGGATGGATGCATAGATGTTATGCACAATATTTAATGGAATATGAAGCCAATCCTGCTGGAGAGCAGTCTGTAATTCTGAAAGTGTGTCTGGAGATGGAAAACACCAGACACAAGTTTAGACACCAAATATTCCCACAAATGTTTAATAATGTTTAAGTCAAGAGACTGAGGGGGGCCAGGTGAGATGTCTTACTTCATCGTCCTGCTCTTCGAACCATGCTTGAACACACCTAGCAGTGTGGACAGGAGTGTTGTCATCTTAATAAAGTGGACAATCTCCAGGGAATAAAGGAGGGACATGATCTCACAGAATGCTGAGGTAGTGAGTGGCTTTGATCTTCCTGTGCAGAGTAAAAAGTGGTCCAAGGCCATGCTAAGATATTGCATCCCATACCATAAAGAAACCACCTCCATGCTTCACAGTCAGCAAGAGGCAGCCCGGAGTGCTTCTCTGGGTGTTCTCCAAAGATGCCAGGTGGTCTGTAATAGGGTGAATACTGATTCATCAGACTAGATGATTTGTTGCCACTATTGTGGGGCCCCCCTGTGAGCTCTACACCATTGGCATTGCTGGAAAGCATAATGTGATGTCACCAACGGTTTACAAATTGCCCCTCTGCCATAAAAGTTTGCAGCATGGAGTTCTTTTTTGACAGTTTTAGCTGAAACAGGGTCCTGCGGATAACTGTTCATATCAGATCTTATCTCGGATAACAACTGATTGTGGTTTTGGGCGACTGTGTGCTTCAAGGCCCATTTATCCTTCTTAGTCAGTTTTCTCTTTTGTGTACAGTTGTGCTTTGCAGATGCCATCTTACTGACTTTCACGTAAGCTGTCATAACAGATGATACTGTGCACCTTGCACTGCCCAGAAGGTTTTCTGTTTCTGTCACTGAGGCTCTAGCTAACTATGCTACAACAATCATGCGTCTTTTGAACTCTGTCAGGTCTATCATTTCAGTGTCTTTCAGAGATGCATGCAACACCTAAAATTGCTGTTGAGTGACTGATACCTTTCCTTTCACGGCCCCTAAGTGGCAGAATTGTGTACCAGGTGGTGCACCTGTTCTGCAGGTGTGAAATGTGCATACTTTTTCATAGGTGTTTGTATTATTTTGTCCCCCGTGTGTGTGTGTGTATATATATATATGTATACACATATATGCAGAAAGGGTCAAACTAACCAACTCTTCCATTGTTTGACCTAATATTAAATTACCTTCACTCACTTGATTAAACTAGCAGGATGCAGAAATTTTCTGATTTAATGAAACTAGAAGATTACAGAATAATATTTCAGAAAGTAAATTTTCTATAATCTACTGTCAACACAAACATCAGAAATTAAATCACATATAATTCAATTTAAGTAGATTTCAGAACTGAATAAACTTGATAGATTTTTCCCCCTATCATACAAATATACAAATAATAATGAGCTAGACTCATTTTGCAATGCATTTTACTACTGAGTCAGCATTTAAAATCTGTTGATTATCCAATTAATTTTTAACTAGAAGACAAATTTCAATAAACAAATGCTTTGAAAGGCAGTATTTTTAGAACAAATTTTTAGACTTTAAAAATGTAACACTGAAAATATAGTGAATAAAATAATATTTAGATGTTTGCCAAATATAGAATAGCACTGAATAAGCTACAACACTATACAGAGGCTGTTCGCACATTTTTTAGACGATTTTGGCAAGAGGTAATAAAAAATCGTTTGCTGCAAAAGAAATAATTGCAATTGTACTATGTTTTTAAAAGTCAAAATTATCGTCTGCGGCTTGAAAGTTTTGTTTTTATTCAAAATGGCATTTTTAACAAAGCAGTGGTTCGAAGGCTACATTTATGCTCTTTCCGAAGAGAAATATGCATACTCCGTTATCCAAAAACGATGTGAGAGTCATGGTTTTGTGATATCTAAAGCGTCGATAGGTAATATCGTCAACAAGAAAGGGAAAAAACGTCAAATTGGAGCCTCAAGTGGGACAAAAATTCCAAACAAGTATCCAAGGAAAAAGCGGACATCTTCGACTATTGCAAAGGTACGTTGTTTAATGTTAAAAGAAAATCCCCCTAGTCAAAGGACAGTTGCAAAATCATTAAAATGCTCGGTGTCCACTGTAAACAAAATGATAAACGTTGATTTAAATCTTAAGAAAGCGAAAAAAAATGCAATGTGCATCGCCTTCTTCCAAATCATATCGCTGAACGCAGGACACGCTGCAGAATTCTATATGGGAAACATTTATCCAAAGAAAAATGGAAAACAATTGTCACAATAGATGAATCATTTGTGTATTTAAATGATTGCAACAAAAAAAAAAAGAGCCATTTATTATCATAAAAGGGGAGAAAAAAATTTAAGTACATGGCTCAAAGAATCGAAAGAAAGTTTTTCTAAGGGATTCATGATTGTTGCTGGTTTTTCTTATAGTGGCAAGTTAAAAATAAAGAGAGTGGAAAAAAATGTCAAGATTAACTCCAAATACTATCAGGAACATATTTTATCACCAATTTTTCTGAATGAAATACCATCGCTTTACCCACAGTGCCATCAATCTGTGAGACTCCATCAGGACAAAGCTAGCAGTCACACATCAAAATCCACTGTAAATTTCCTAAAAGAAATGGAACAAAAAACTGGTATCAAGGCCATACCCTTCACTGATATCCCTACTAAATCTCCCGATGTATCACCTATGGATTTTTGTGCTTTCGGACTTTTAAAATCTGCATTATCCAAACGTCGTCCCAAAACCCTTACAGGACTCTGGAAAGCTGTTCAGGAGGAATGGGATAGAATACCTCTTCTGAGACTTCAAAAGGCATTATTATCCTGGAAATTGCGGTGTCGAAAGATAGTTCAGAATAAGGGATGTCAAATAGAACATTTAAAACACAAGAATTTTATGTAATTTAGTTTTGTGAATACAATATACATCGTCTAAAAAATGTGTGAACAGCCTCTGTAAATTGTATCATGTTGCAAAGATTTTGAAAACTTTCCATACTAAGTATATAAGTATAATTTATACTCTTAACTCTCTATCCCTTACTTGTAGCTTTATCAATAAGTTTTATTTTGAAATTTGGAACAAAACTTATTTTGTTTGGGTCATCATTTTATTCAAACCAAATTTTTAAAAAAAATAAAAAATACTTTTCATTATCATAAGGCTTACTCACGGAATTAAACTCAGATACCTGTTCTGCACCAAATGCAAAATTTCTATGTTAGTCAGTAGCAGTTACCATAAAAAAAACTAAATATATCACACAAGAAACACATATTGATAATAAATATGTATATTACATTAGAAACAGCAACTAAATTGTTGTTATAGGCACTGAGGAGTTACATTGTAGTTAACCCCACAACATTAATAAAAAACAAATAAATAGATTACAGTATTCTTTTTAAAATTTATATATTGCACTCAATCTGATAATATACGTAATTTACTTTTAATATACACAAATAAAATCACATTGTGAAAAAATGCCTAAGTGGAACCTGATCTTAATAAAAATTATGTTACGCAATATAAATTTGAGCAGAAAAAAAAAAAAAAAAAAAGATTTTAACAAAAATGAGAATAGAAGAAATAATTAAAGACATGATAAGAATGGAATTAAAGAAATGGTAGTTGAAGAATTAACAGAAATGTAAAAAGAGAAGAGTTATAGATCAAAACTCTTATTTTTAACTCAACTTAGATGCTAAATGGTAGAATTAAAAATCCAGCATGTTCAAAAACATTTGTCAATCAACTTAATCTTAATATTATATAATGGTAATTACTGCAAACAACTTTCATTACTTCACAAGAGTACATTTATGGTACAGAAGAAGCCCTGCCACAATTTCAATGAAAACAAGAGAATTCAATGATTTGACATTAAAAACAAGAAATAACAGTATTGCATTCTGTAATTAAAAATCTACTGTTCCATATAATGCTTCAAAGCATGTCTAGAAAGAGTGCCTTTAGTGGAAAAATATGAATCACAAGCATGACACTGAAATGGTCGCTCAGTTGAATGAATCTGTAAGTGCTTTCTAAGATGTGTAGTGTATGCTGTTTGATACGGACAATAAGAGCAAAAATGAATTTTCTTTTTCCTTACAAAAAGGTAACTATGACTTGCTTGTTCATCCCCTAATATAAAAAAAAATAAGATAATTACCTGAGATGCCATTAAAAACAAATTTACACATACAAAAGGGCAATTTACATATGTTATTATATTGACAATAATAAGTACAAAATAAATTATAAAATAATGCAATTAAGTATATAAACTTATGTTTACTGTACACTCTGATATCTGTTTCGATAGAAATCTTAGTATATACAGGTAATTAACTGCAGAACATAAAATTATTTACAGTGTTAAAGCAGTACTGAAATTTAGTTTATATTAACAATAATAATTATTAATTATACTAATTTCCATTGATAAAATTTTACTTATATCTCAGATTTTTAAAATTTGAAAACATGGTTATCATCCTTCAAATTTGTACTTATTACAAATAGTATCTGCTCATTAACTGTTATCTTAAGATAAATTTCATCATTTAAAGATATTTTTAGGGCACAGCAATATTTTGAGTGATACACACATGACATCAATATAAATTTATAACATTGATCTGAAATTACAAATTGACAGAAAAGCTCTTTATAAACATTTATTGTTCCATATAATGCTTTGAGGTATGTCTAGACAAGCTGCTTTTGGTTGAAAAATAAGAATCACAGGCATAACACTGAAAAGGTCGCTCAGTCAGATGCACACGTAAATGCTTTCTCAAATTTGTAGTATATGAGGTCTGATATGGACAATAACTACAATAATGAATTTTCTTTTTCTTTGCAGAATAATCAGCAAATGCTTGATCATTACCTGAAGTAAGAAAAGAAGATTTAGATAGAAAAATAAAAGCTCAATGAAAAAAAAATTGACACAAAAAGTTAATAACTATTACAACTATATTTACAAATATTAAATTTTTATAGCAATTCCAGCACTGATGCCATTCCGAGTACATAATGAATTCTAATGGCACAAGTAAGGAAAGGTAGACAAGAAATATATTTGTATAAAATTATAATAATCATAACAGAAGAAAATATAAAAATACTGTATTTGTTGGCAACATTTAAAGGGAAATATTGAAATATATTTTTCAACAAATAAACTGCATCAGAATCAATGTAATTAATGAAACCTTATTAAAAAAAAAAAAAAATGAATGAAAATGAGAGAGCTTGAAAATTGTCTGTAAAAATATACAAAATAATTGTTCTTCCAATATTTATAAATTATGAAAATTGTTAATGTTGGCAAATACCAAGGATTTGGCAACTAAGCCCTTAGTTGTAAAGCTCTTCAGTATTTCTGGAACCTTTCTGCCATAACCTCCAAAAATTGATGTAAGTGGTTACCTTATTTGATAACAACACATATTACAGAAAATTATTTGAAGGTACACATGACTTTGAAATCAATTCTATAATATTCAGGACATAAGTGTTTTGCATGCAATAATTAGAAATTATTTTGTATATATTTAAATGTGCTAATAAAAAGATGTATGCTAAGTATTTCTTAAAAACATGATACTCTTCATGTACACTAGTGTAAGAAATTAAGAGAATTTGTAGACCTGGTCAATTATCTCTAGAACTACTGTACCGATTTTAATGAAATTTGATATGTACATACATTGATACAATACAAAACAAATAACCATTCAATAATTGTAATACACACGCATGATCGTGCATAACACTCGTTGGAGTCTGAAGGTATGAAACAGTGGTTGCAGAATAAACAAAAAAATGGGTTAATAGGGGGTATGGTCCCCTTTTACAGATATACAGGTCTTGCAGCGTGATTTCATACTTGAAATAAGGCAGTTTATCATTTCCTGTGGCAATTGGTCCCACTCGTTCAGCAACGCTGTTTTCATTCCCTGGATGGTTCTCGGAGGGGGGTTGCGAGTTGCAATTGCCCTCCCCAGAGTATCCCAGACATGATCTATAGGGTTAAGGTCTGGAGATCTGACTAGCCAATCCATCCGGCGAATATCCTCACTCTCTAGAAATTCATCGACCAGAAGAGCTCTATGTGGCCTCGCGTTATCGTCCATTAAAATTAACTCAGGGCCAACTGCACCCCTGAAAAGGCGAACATAGGGCTCCGAGACCTCATTTCTATACCTCACACCAGTCACAGTGCCTCTTTCAAAGACATGGAGAGGTGTGCGGCCATCCAACATGATGCCTGTCCAGGCCATTAAACCTCCTCCGCCATAATGGTCGATTTTGCGGACATTGGAGGGTAGGTAGCGGGTCCCTGGTTCTCTCCATATGAACGTACGGCGAGAATCGGTGTTTAGGCTGAACCGGGACTCATCAGTGAAGAGAACGGTCGCCCATTGATCCATACTCCAATCTCTATGCTCTCTGCACCATGATAAACGGATTCTCCTGTTCGTAGAAGTGAGCGGGACGCAAACAGCAGGTCTTCTTGCAAACAACCCTCTCTCATGAAGTCTTTTGGAAACAGTCACCCTTGATACATGGGTTCCGGTGGCTGCATACAAGCCACGAGAGAGCTGAAAAGCTGTAGCACTCCTGTTACGCCTCGCTATAATCGACAAATGGCGATCTTCTCAGGCCGTTGTGGCTCTTGGACGACCTTGCCCAAGGGCAAAGGCTTTCTCTCGATGGATCCAGTATCCTGGAACTGTTACCATAAGTTACACACGACGCTGGACATTAAATTAAACTCTCTACAAATTTGGACTTGAGATTGGCCTGCTTCTAGCCTCCCCACAATTCGCCACCTCATTCCATCATCTAAACGTTGGTGGTTACTCATTTTTACTGTTACAATATGAAATTAACCGATTGCTGCAAAATAACACCAAGAAATTCACCGAGGTGTGCTAGCGAACGAAATGCGTCTTAACTTATGCACGCTTATAAAGCCTGTTTCTTTACTGGCTCCGTCTACACACACGTGTACGCCTACGTATTTGATGTACAAGATTTGCATTTTTGTCTAGATGCAGTGGTTTTATATTCAGTTCAGTTCTTTTCATGAAATTCGATAAAATATGCAAATTCTCTTAATTTATTTCACCAGTGTATGAAAACCTTTGAGCATATCTTGTGCCTGTGGGTTTTACAGATAGACACAACTGTACATATTCTTATGTAAAAAAGTAAAATATATCTCCATTTAATGTAAAAACAAACATATGCATTTATGTCAACAACATTTTAAAAATTGTGTACAATAAAATGAGATTAATATAAATAGTTTAAATGGTCCACCACAAATCCAACTTCTAGCAATCCTCCTGCAATAAAACATTTGAATATTACCGCTATATCTGAATATGTTCTACTATTAATAATTAATAGCTTATTGAAAAAAACAGATGCAGAGAAACGTCAAATGAAAACACACAGTAAAACATACAAGAATTTCATAACTACAATATAATTAAACATTAAGATCAAATAAATATTTATATTTATAATTTAAGTAAACATTAGAGACTAAAATCTAAATTTAAGACAGGCAGCCAGACAGCAAAATTATAAACACAGATGATTGGACTGTTAATTACTAAGACAAGGGAAGAAAATTGTTATTATCTATACTAATATATAAAGAGAGAGAGCGGATTTTGTATGCCGAGGGTAATCTCCGGAACCACTGCACCTATTTGAAAAATTCTTTCACTATTTGAAAGGTACATTATTCCAGATGGACATAGGCTATATATTATGTATATCTGATCAGTAAAAAGAAAGTTTAGTGCCTAAATGTTGAGCTGATGCTTCACCTTTTCAACTTTCCCTTTGTCAACCATAGCAACACATCTATACTAATGTATAAAGAGAGAGAGCAGATTTTGTATGTGGAGGGTAATCTCCGGAACCACTGCACCTATTTGAAAAATTCTTTCACTATTTGAAAGGTATATTATTCCAGATGGACATAGGCTATATATTATGTCTATCTGATAAGTAGAAAGAAAGTTAGGGGCCTAAATGTCCTTTACAATTTTCCCTTTGTCAACCATAGTCAAGTAACCATAGCAACACATCAAACGATATTTTCATTTATTATCCGTAAAACATTTAACATTTGAATTTTCTTTGTCAACCATAGTCAAGTAACTTTAGCAACACATCAAACTACATTTTCATTTATTATCAGTAAAACATTTAATATTTTAAAGATTCAAGTGGAGGAGGTATTGATAAATACAAAAGAGATTTTTGAAATTGGCAACTTTTAAGGGTTTATTGAAGAAAATTACATTTGTAACTGCACTTTTTATTGGACATTTAAAGTAAAAAAGATTTACAATTTATTGGCTATCAACTGGAAATTTATTGGTATAATATTACAGAACTTTATTTAAATTAAAAACTGTATGTTTTTGAATTTATGTACAATTTTATTCACAATTTGAGTAAATCGAACTTGAATTATTGAACTTTATTCAAAATATAGTGTGTTTAATTGAAACTGTGAAATTTATTGATTATTTCAAATAGGGCTATGTTCGCTCCTTTATAAGTGAAAAAGTATTGCTTCAATTCACCTGAAATTTTGAATAGATGTAGTTGATAGTTCAGATTAAAACATAGGCATATTATTTTTTGAAAATCAGGCCCCGGATTTTTTTAAAAATTGTTTTAATGATTTTACCCCTAAAAGTTGCTTATTAGCGAGAGCTTCCATGGCTGTCCTCACTGACAGCGAGACTATGAGGCCGAATCGTACCAAAATCGGCACACGGATGGCCCCGAACACGATTTACTGACTGACTGACAGATAACACACAGACCAAACTGCTGGACCTAAAGGGCTAAAATTTTGCATGGTGATTCTTCTTATAGTATAGGGGTGCACTAAGAAAGATTTTTGAATAGTTATAAAATTTATATTATGGGTTATAAAATTTATATCATGAGAAAGATCATAAAAATTCTTTTAAAATGAAATATTTTTCAAATCTTTACCTCTATTTTCTGATTTTTGGTGAATTTTTAAAGATTAATTTTTAGAATTTATTAAATGCTGATCACGTGGTTTCTTTTCTTTTTGTGGTACTTTAAATTAATGTTACGTCATGTGCATAACAACGAAATAAATTGACATAAATTTTTTTATTTTTTATGCGGCAGACGATTGGACATTATCCAAAAAAATATTTAAATATAGTAAAAGAAATGTTCCTCAAACTGTACTATATTAACTCTGCTATATTCTTTAGTATGTTCTATTAGATTTAATTTGAATATTTTCTTCATTATTTTGTCTATACGAATATTTTATAATTATATTTTGGGGGTTTTTTTTGGCATTAATTGCATACATTGACCGTTGTATTTATAATAAATATTTTTTTGTTCTTTTTTTGGCATTAATTGCATACATTGACCGTTGCATTTAATTTTAATGTACTCCATAGCGAAGCACGGGTATTCAGCTAGTCTGAAATATAAGACTATAGGTACAATATGTTATGGTGAATGTTATTTTATTTTATTATTTTTTTTTCTGGTTTCAGACCTAGTACTTGAATCATATTTGCTGTATTATTTGCTTTAAAATCCAAATTTATCTAGGAAAAAGTTTCTGTATCCTCAATTTCTGGAGACAGTGTATGCTGAATTGGATTAAGAGTCTTGCTTCACAAAGATTTAGTGCTGTAAGATAGAAATATTATGTCCGAGTTTATGCAGATACATCGAGAACTACTACATGGAGAAATTGAGCACTATCCTTTTTAATATTTACTAAGTGGCCCGTGCAAAAATTTTGCATGTGAATAAAACACGATTAATTTTATAGCAAGGTTGGTGGTTTGTAGTAAGATGAAAGAAGAACTGGTTCAGTTGTAGCCATTGTTTATTTGTCAAATTACAATGGTGCATAAGGATAATACAATACTAATTACAAAATACCTTTGCACACAATATTGGAGGTGAAGCATAACACAAAACAGGGGAACAAGAAATATGTGCACGTCAAGACACATTTGGAGACATTACGTTAAATATGATACAAACTCATGGAAAATGTGATATTTACATTAGAAAACCTCTTTGTATACACCATTTGAGGTGAAAATATGATCAGCAGTAACATTTTGACTAGATGTTTCCTAAATGTAAACAAAAAAATCTGAAAAGCGCCTTTCTCTAGAAAAGGTCATGTGAGATGACAGGGTCAGGTAAGTACAATTCAGCCCTCTCAAGAGTCTGGCCCTGTGCTTTGTTAATGGTCATCGCATAAGCAACCTTGATGGGGAACTGTTTTCTTGTCATTTGGAAGGAGTCAGGCTTATCCACAGTATGATAGCTGCTTTACCGGAGTCTATCAATTTAGCAATTATGGTGTACTCGCCTAAACGAGTGACGACCAACCTGCACTATTGAGTCCGATGTTCTTGCAGCATTGAGATTTCTGATTAACATAATAATCACATTTTCCTTCAAGAGGAGTTTATGCAGAGGTAAACCTGAAGGATTTAGAGCAGCACTGTGCAACTGGCAGCCCACGGGCCGCATCCGGCCTGCGAAGCTTTTTTTTACGGTCCGCGAGTTATAGTAAACTTTACATCAAATTTTAAATAAATATCTGTATACATTTAAAATATAAAATAAAAAAATATGAGATTTTTAGATAAAAGTTATAATTCAACCATCTACAACAAGAATTATAAAAATGCTAATGATGAATAAATATGGTTGTTTTATGGTCATTCGATAAAATGAATCCATGCTCTATGCAAGTGTATCTGTTTACGCGCTCTCTACCACCACCAAGTCGCCTGCCCGAGCGCGCTTCTTCTTTGCGCATTGTCCGTCTCGAGTTTACGTGGTGGCAGAAGGAGCGGTGGGGATTGTAGCCGCGGCTGCATTCTGGTATCACTGTTGCCGAGAGCCGCTTATCTTGTAAACATAAAAGTCCGTTAACTACTGTTAGACATCTACAGTGGGTTATTTGCCATTCTGTGAAACGCAATAAAACACAATTAACTGAATTTCATATTTATTCGTTAATTGAAACAATCCTTAATTATGAGTGCTTCTAAGAAAAGAAAGATTGATACTGAAAATCGAGAATTTCAAGAACGATGGGAGGTTGATTATTTATTTATTCTTAACAAGGGCAAGCCACAGTGTTTGGAATGTTTACAGACTGTAGCTGTGTGCAAAGAATACAACTTAAAGTGCCATTACCAATCAATGCATGAAAAAAAGTATTATTCATGAACGGGAGACTCGAGAATAACATTAGTAAAAAAATTGAAAAAGCAGAACTATCAAACGAATTATTTTACCCAAGTAACAAATTATCAAGAAGCATCAGTAGCTGCATCGTTTGAAGTTTGCTTAGAAATTGCAAAAGAAAAAAAGCCTTTTTCGGATGGAGAATTAATTAAAAAATGTGCCATAAAAATGGCTCAAGCTTTTAATAATAACGAAATGGCAAAAAAATTTCAAACAGTTTCTCTTTCTTATCAAACTGTAAGCCGACGTGTAAACAAGATCAGTATACATGTCACTAATAAATTACAAAACCTAATCAATAATTGCTGCTATTTTTCCGTAGCATTGGACGAAAGTACAGACATTTCCAACACAAGTCAAATGCTTATTTTTATAAGAACCATAAATGAAAACTATGATTATTCAGAAGAAATTTTAAAATTACGATATTACACAGAACAACAAAAGGTGACAATATTTATAACAAATTAAAATGTGCAATAGCTCCGTATGGCGGATTTGACAAGTGCACTGCTATTGTAACTGACGGCGCCAGAGCTATGACAGGCAAAAATATTGGGCTCGCAGGACTCTTACAAAAAGAAGGAATAAATTGTCGAATGTTCCATTGTATTGTGCATCAGGAGGCCATTATGTGGTCTTTCACTAAAACTAAAAGACGCAATGGACAAGGTTTGCAAAATAACAAATTTAATTCGTGGCGGAAATCGTTATCTTACACATCGAAAATTTAAAACTTTTTTGGACGAACTGCAAGCTGAGTATGGTGATTTGCTTTTACATAGTAATATTCGCTGGTTAAGTGCGGGAAAATCCCTGAAGAGATTTTTTTACACTTCGAAAAGTAATTCATCTTTTTTTAACGGAAGTTGACATCGATGAAGATTTGACAGCAAATTTAGGTGATAAAAATTTTCTTTGTTCACTTGCTTTCCTAACAGACATTACAAATTATTTAAATATTTTGAATAAATGCTTGCAAGGAAAAGATCAAGATGTGTGTTGTCTTTATAAACATGTAACAGGATTCAGAAATAAATTAAAATTGTGGAAGTTAAATTTGCAGGAAAATAATTTATTTCATTTTGAATGTTGGAAAGAGATATATGAAGAAATGAAGGCCTGTAACATAGAAGTGAATTTTGACATTTTTTTAAACTAAATTAGATATGCTTATTGAAGATTTTAATAGAAGATTTAAAGATGAGTATTAATTTATTCAGTGATCCATTCAATATCGATATTACCTCCGTTGAACCTAAATATCAAATGGAATTATGTGACCTTCAGGCTGACCCATTCATTGCATCTAGTGGAGCAACTGGAATACAAGTGTTTAAACATTTGGATAAAGAAAAATATCCAAAAATGAGAGATTTTGGACTTCAAATCATTTCTATGTTCAGAAGTACATATATCTGCGAGCATGCATTCTCTGACATGAAATATATAAAATCAAAATTTAGAAACAGCTTGAAAGACTCCACTCTTGAAAATATAATTAGAGTTGCCACAACAAATATTGATATGGACATAAAAGAAATTGTTGCTCAACAACTACGGCCACAATGCTCCCATTAAATAGCTTAGGCTTAATAATATTCTAATTTTATTGTGTTTTAATTATTTCTTGTTATGTATTATTTTTAAGAATAACATTGTTTTGTCCATTATTGTGTGATATTTCATTTTAACAATAAATATAACACAATATTTATTATGCAAAAATATAAACTTTATTGTCGAAAAAATTTTATTATCTTTGACTTTATTTTTTTCGTATAAATAAAATAACTTTTGAGTTGACATGAACTGACTTTTCATTTACCTATCCTTTTCGGCCCGTGAAATATTTGCTAAAGAAAAAATGGCCCGCTGGCTAAGAGAAGTTGGACAGCGCTGGTTTAGAGAATTAAGGAACTCAACTGAATACAACTGAGCATTGTTTGATCCGTCGCACTGGAAGGAACCACAACTTGGGTAAACTTTAGTATCACCTGGTAACAAATTAGAAATGACAAAATTATTAATAGTTGTACAATCATCGTTTTTTGGGCACAGAATAGATGTTGAATAAAAATTGGAAATATTATTGTCTGTAATTTTGTTTATATTGAAAACATTATCAATTACGCTGTTTTGATCACTGTAACAATGTTTAGGAATTTCGATAGCATCACTGGAGAAATCTGTTTGAATTTCTAAGTCACTGTTATCTAATTTGAGCAGCCAGTCAGTAATACATGGTCATCATTTGCTGGCATATTGAGTCAATCTTTGAACTTCGACATGAGACCGTAAGGGCAAATGTTTGATGTTGGTTTCAATGATAGCTGTCCTACTTGCATGTCTAAGGATGGGCAGTACTTGTCAAAAATGTATAGAACAATATTACAATTAATGACTTTTTAAAAAATACTCTCTTATATAATACTCAAAGCAAAATATACAATAAATTAAAGAAACAAAGTGAAAGAGTGAATTATTGGGTAACCTTTTGAAAATTTAATAAGAAAAACAAAATCAGTCTTGCCAGCTTTCTTTCGTAAGTTTTACCTTTTGACTTTCTTTGTAGATCAACAAATAGGTGTTTTGAGGTTACAATACTCACCAGTTTCAACATGCCACATAGATTAGTGTGTGGAATGTATATTGTTTTTAATAGTGCAATCGAGTAGCCAAGCAAAGCTGATCATCTTAACCGTGCTGTATCAACGCATCCAGGGAAAGAAATCTAGGGCCAAAAGTCACTTTTTAACAATACAGTGTGTAATTCTAAATTAACAAGCAGAGAACATAATCTTTCAAATTGAACCTCATTTATCGATTCTGATTAAGTATGAAGGGAGAAAAAGGGATTGTCACCAAAAATCACTTTCTAAAAATTATATATCAAATCAATGATTTACCTAAATTACATGAAAATATTGATGGAATCAAATATACTCTCTATGCAGACAATCTTGTACTATAGCAGCATTTCTTAAACTGTAGGTCACAACCCCAAATGGGATCACAAAAATTGAATTTTCATAAGTGAATTTAATTGTCACCCACCACAAGTATTTAAGACATAATTTATTTACTACTATTTTTCATATGTATATTGTTTATCAAAGAAATAAATTATTTTTGTGAAAACATTTATCTTTATAACCTTATTTTCTGTGGTCGTGAAAAAATCTCGATGGTAAAAAGGGTCATGAATGAAAAAAAGTTTAAGAAGTGCTGTACTATAGGCATCAGACTCACAAAAGAATATTCAGACTTATAAAAAGAAGTAATGGAGCATTCCACGTGTTGTTTGAATAGTGTATGGAAAAATAAAATTGAAGTGAATAGAGAAAAGACAGTTTATCAGACTTTTACTCTCAACAGCCAGAGAGAGCTATTGTTCTTTATGAGAAATTAATATGTTTACCAAATTCATCATTCTGGAAGGATTACAGAGAGAGTGAAATGAAGATGCTTCAGATTAAAGGCCTTGTACAGAAGGTATTGAGAAGTAAGAAGGAACTTGCCTTGCTGTGTTTCTCAGAGATTATGCCACTGCCCTCCAATCCAATATGAGGTTTTATCCCAGAGATATTAGTTTTGCTTCACCTGTTGTAAAATCTGGTAATTCAAGTAAGGCTTTAAAGATATTGGTTTTGGAGACATCCATATGAGATTTTTCTTTGTAGGAATGAGTACATATATACAGGATATTTGTAAACTGTATTGACAAAATAAGAGGAGTGATAGTACTCATGGAGACTAACAATATTTGCAATGCAACCTAGGGCCACATTCCACTCAGTGTGTCAGAAACTGTAAAGTTGAATGTTCAATTTGAACTTTCGTCACTGAATAAAAAGAGGATTAGCCAAATCATACGTTGCAGAATTCTAGTCAGATCAGAGAAAGACCACACTACTACCTCTCATAAACACCAAAGATTTTCAGTAAACATCTGGACACGTATCGTTGATGATTGGCTGGTGGGACCGAATCTCTTGCCAGAATGTGCCACTAGTGCAGCGTACTGTATCTTCCTGTAGCAAGTGCTCCCTGGTACCTTGCAAGCTCTTCCACTCACCACACAGAGGGATGGGGTTTATGCATGGAGCCCCATTGCACTTTAGCACTGCGGCGCGCCACTTCCTGAATACCACATATCCTGGATGGTGCATTGGACGTGGAGGATCTATGGCTTGGCCTCCACAATCACCAGACCTAAATCTATTACACTTCTTTTAGGGACACATGAAATCATTGGTGTACCTGTGGACTCCGTGGAAGATCTCGTCACGAGAATCGTTGCAGCGGACAACATTAACATGACACCAGGAATGTACGAGTGGGTGCACCAGTCTTTATTCATCGGTGTCAACTGAACAACACCCTTGGATGCTACTTTGAGCATCTACTTTGATACTTTCTCTCAACTGAAAGGGACTATGCAACTTATGATTTGGTTAATTTTCATTTCTTTCCAGAGAAGAAAGTTCAACTTGGATACTGAATTTTACGCTTTTCTGACATACTGAGTAGAACGCAGCTCTAGGTTGCACTGTAAATATCGTTAGTCTTCATGAGTACTATCACCCCACCCCCCATCTCTCTGTATACTGACAGCAATTTTATGCTTTCTGACATACTAAGTGGAATGCAGCTCTAGATTGCACTGTAAATATTGTTAGTCTTCATGAGTACTATCACCCCCCCCCCCTCTCTGTATACTGACAGGTTGTGCCTGTCCATTGAGGGAAATGTGAGTGCTGGACCACGATCACATCTCTTTCAATTATTCATTGGCCCATATGCAACCCACTATGATGGAGAAATAGAAGTAATAATAATGGCTAGTAAACAGCTTTATGCCAAGCTAAATCAATTGAAAGAGCTGTTATTTTATCAGACTATCTCTGCAATATAGTCTATTTTTTGTTCTTGTGGGAATGTTGAGTAACTTCGGGTTGACTCTCATAGGAATAATAAAAAGGCCTTATTTTCTGTTGGCCGAGAAGTTGTATTGCAATGGAAACCTTCATATTGTAGAGTATAAAGTAAAATAGCACAATATCTTGCTAAGAGAGGAACAGAGATCTTACAGATCTGCCAAAGACTAATATCATACATATCTGCAAAAGTACTAACTAAAAACACAATTAAGAGCAGGCCTAATCTAAAAGTGGCAAAGGAAAGATGAATTGTCTAAACCAGTGGTTCCCAGCCTTTTTCAGCTGGCGACCCACCTTTCCTTATCGGAATACCTCCACGGTCCATGGTGGAGTAAAAAACCTTATTTGTATCGTATCCCTTCCTTATGTATATATAATTTACCATCAAATATTGCAAATATATATATATATATATATATGTGTGTGTATGCTTTTTTGAAGATACAGATTGATTATTGATAAACAATTTGTGTTCTGATTTCAAAATGGATGACAAAATATAAGCACTTTGTAGCAAAACAGTTATTTATTTAACAATAGATATATGTTTGCAATACATGCAACAAGGGGTTTCATACTCACTAACAAGTGTTCCTAGGTGAAGATAAAAACTACAATTATAAAAGTACACAAAGACCATTTTAATAGTTTTAGGATCGAGTCACGACCCACCGGTTGGGAACGGCTGGTCTAAACTGATAGAAATAACTTCCGCCACTCATTATCAGACTGTAGAGGCTTTCCAACTTTTGACTGGGCTAATCATAGAATTAGTATTCTTGCCAGTCCAATTTGCACACTTGTAAAACAGACATCACCATGGATGCAGAGCACTTTGTGTACTATGAAGCCTTGATCGGGGAAAATATCTGTGATAGATATTGGATGACCAGATACTGGATGCAGCAGGTTTTATCCTAAACTTCTTTGTTGTTTGCTGTACTTTGTTTTAGTGTTTACCATGTTTGTCATAGTTTTTGTATTTTTATTGTATGTTTGGCTGTGTAGCTCATTGGAGCAAATAGGTGTATATCTAAGTGCCTAGGCTATTTAAAAGAAAAAAAAATTCATTTTAAACTCATCAAGGATTATCATTGAGTCAATTGCTAGCAACAAAATAGTTAGAAATTTTTTTGTGCAACTCTTACACCGGTATATATCTTACAGACAAAAATCAATAAAGCTAGTTAAAATATTTATAAAATATCTATCAAGTAAACAAAATACGGGGTGTCCGGGCTAAAGGTATCCCAAAAGTCATAACTTATTTTTATGGAACTACCCATTAGAATTAAATTTATTTTTTTTCTAAATAGAAAGAATATCTTACCAAATTTTAATATCAATCATAGATTTCAATTTGTGCGCCTTTTGTAGCACAAGAAACATCTAAATGGTACTTCAGTTCTCTCCAAGTGTTTTGTGGCATATCAGGCATTATTAGACTTTTCTGCTTGGGGATTCATTAAATCCGTTGAGTATAAACAAAAAAATTCAAACTATGGATGAGTTCAAGAAGTGTATCATTCAAGCAATTCATGTAATAACTCCTGATATGCTATGAAATACTTGGAGAGAACTGGATTACCATTTAGACGTTTGTTGTGCTACAAAAGGTGCACACATCAAAATCTATGATTGATATTAAAACTTGGTGAGATGTTCTTTCAATTTAAATATATTTTTTTTTTTTTTAATTCTAATGGGTAGTTCCATAAAAATAAGTTATGACTTTTGGATACCTTTAGCCCAGACACCCTGTATTTGTCAGTCTCTTTTCCAATAGCTGTTCTTTTACCCAAAGCCTCCCATTTATAAAGAGGTTCCATTACATAAGATACGAACAATGACATTCAGCAATCAGCAAACAAAATTACACATTAATAAATAATCATCATCTATATAACAATGGAAATATATTTTGTTCTTTCTCTTTTTGGAAAATGTATCTTGCATTTCAATTGATTCAGGGTACTACATTCAAGACATATTAAAACAGCATTTTTCTACTTTGTATAGCTTCAAAGAGAAATCAAACGATTAGTGAATTGGCAATTGATATCAAATATTTTGACTTCTTTTTGACATGATCAAAAAACATGAAAATCTTTAAAGTTAATGCTTGAAAATATGCAAACGGAACTTATTCTTATTGCTAATAAATGCCAATATTTTCATTATAAAATTTTCAAGACTGACATAGAATATACATAATGTTTCAAAATTTTCAATTTTCGATGAAGTTTGCAGCAATCAGTCTTAGAAAAAATGAATTTTCATTAAGGAAAAGATAAATTCATAAGAATCCAAATAAAATTAAAAAAAAGAATGGGGAAAAAATAATAACAGTAAGACATTTTCTTGTTCGAGTTACAAAAAAGACAATTTTTTTTTTAAAAATATGTTTGTTTTAAAAGAAAAATAAAATTTACTTAGAATACAATCAAATCAGTCTGTTAGAGGAGCATTCATAAAGTTGTCTTTTTTTTAACTTTACGAATGCTCCTCTAACACACAAATCAATAGCTCTTATAATATTGGAGTTTTTAATCACAGAAATGTTAATCTGCTGGACTACTAAATATGTATACACATGCTTATTTACATACACATTTTATGACCTTGTTTAACACATACAGATAATATCTGACAGTCTTCATGCATCTGATCGCATTTCTTTCAGTAGAATTTGACCAACACATCGAATACTGAAATGAGTATTCTCCTGAATATTCTTGTGGATGATACCACTGTATATATACACATACACACACACACAAAATATTTGGGTAGAAATTTTATTAATTTTGCTCCAATGTTTTCTAAATTTTCAAATCATATTTAACACATTTAATATCTGAATAAAATGACACCTATGGATAAGTATAAATTGCAGTGATCAACTAAAGTAACAAAAATATAGATCTTTATTCATTGTTCCTCTTACGAGGGTACGTTTACACATTTAAAAAATTTTCTTTTTCTATGACTGTTCAACTCTTGATATATTTCTAATTTAATTTACAATTAAAATTAGCTTTAATTTATAAAAAATTTCATTATATATCATTGCAAAGTTTCACCATTTTTTTTTACCTAAAGCACATTTTATAGTCAAAAGATAATCTTATATCTGAATAATCAGATGTTTGTGTTACATAGTTCATAAGATTGGCATGAGTGTGTACTATTAGTTTCATACACTAATTTAGATCAAAACTTTTCAAATTCAAAAGCTAGAAAATTTTAAAAGGTCTTAAAGCTTCCAATCTGAATTCAAACATATATTTGAGAATGAATGTTATAAACACAAGACACATCATGACATAGCTAGCAACAAAGTAGTTCACAAAAGAAGTTCACTAGTATACTGATTGAATTTGATTATCATTTATTGGCAGCAATAAAAATTAACATATGTAGCTAAAAAGTAGACTTAAGTGCTACAGACTAATACAGTAGTAATGCTTCATGTACCTTATGCCAATTGTTTACTTTTATATACAAATTAACTAAAAATTTCAAATTTAAACACAGTTATAATCAATATTAAGTCTATTGACCTTAAACTAAATGGGTTGAATTTTAACTAAACAATCAAACCAATTCACTAGATAACTTCTAGGGGGAAAAAGTATAAAATTGATATTCATTTTCATATTTACGAAAAATTAAAACATTCATAGCAGGGAATTCATTTTAAAGAATTGAATTCAATTGAGTTTATTAAAACCAGGTAATATGAACTACTTTGGCATGCTTTTTCTAAACAGCTACCACAACATACAAAATCACTTTTGAATGTTTTGCAACATTAATATAACAACCAGCATTTAAATAGTTCTTTTCTAAATTATGTAAGGACAAAATTATGCTTTTAAAAGATGTTCAAAGAAAGAATTTTATTGCTTTCCAGCATGCACACAGTAAAAATAAGGGGTCATTAAAATTCATCACTTTAACAAACTGGATAACAAATAAACACAAATAATATGAAAACAAATGTTACAAATTAATAGAATTCAACATCTGTAAACTATATAGGGCATATTTATGCTATTACCCAATGAAAAGACCATCCGTATGAAAACAGTATCAACACCTCTTCATATCACAAATTAGATAACATTACATTACTTTATAAATAATTAAAAATATCAAAAACTCATTCAGAAAAGAAAATGACATGTCCTAAATTCGCCAAATAGAATGAGTAAAAGTTTCATACAGCACTATTTATTTTTAATGCAATGAAAGAATTTTGTTAATACACTTAACTATACCTAATGCATCAAAACATCATGAAACATAGTTAAAAATATCTTCAAGCACCATTCTACATGTAAATTCAGTAAAATTACAAAATTCGCATAGTCCTTAGAGGTAGTTAAGAATAATAGCACTTAATTTTCCTTAATTATACCTAAGATTACTTTAAAATTTAAATAACATTTTATAGACAGTGAAAAAAAATAAGTATTTGAAAGGCATATTAAAATATCTAAACTATCCAATTTTGATAATTGATATTTCACATTTGTATGATAATAAATCAAATTTGTACCATTAAACAATGTGATATGAAGAGGAATGGTTGGAGTACCTGATCCTAGCAAACTGCCAGGTTAGGTAATAAATGTTCTACATGGGAACCTCTATTAGTATAACTCTCCGTGGTCATTTTACAGTGCCAGTGTTTTCATTCAAACACAGATCATTTCTTAATTCATTCTTTAAAACTTTGCATATGGACTCTTACTGGATAATTAATATGTTCATTCTAAATATCTTCACAAATGTTTACCGATTTTGACTCCTTTTTTATTTAGGAGAAAAAAAAAAACATTTTTCATCCACGCAGAATAAAAAGTGTAAAAGCAGGCGCGTTCGAATCAAAAAGTCGCCAGAACTGCCCAGATAAAATAGACCAGTCTAAGCTGAAGTCTCTTTCTGCAGTTAAAAACAAGAGCTGTTAGTCTTGCACCATCAAAATTGTCAATAAAGTCGCACTAATTATTGTCGTTAATTATTCCGATAGGTAGTACTCACTGATGAAGCTAAATACATAACTATCTTTTATTTTAATTTATTTTGTTCTATTTATCTATTTTGGGGGGAGGGGGGAGCAGAGGTATCCGTTTTAAAAACTCGATAAGTACAAGTAGAATTATACTATTCATCCCATTAACCAAGCGCAGATGAATTAGATGCGACTTCATTCTGAAAAACAATAAACGGTTAACAAAGTCAAAAAGAAATTGCGTTATCAACTCAGACTGCAAAGATGTGGAAAGAGAATACGCTTGAATACTAGTAATTTCAATACTATTTCGCAGTATATATTCAATACTATTTCGCCCGTCTTAGACAATAGATTAAATGCCTGACACACAATTCTACCCCGTTTTTATACTAATATCATAACACAATGGAAGACATAAATAATTTTAAAGAAATGTAAACAGAAATACAACCTGCGCGCGGATTTAGCAGTTTTATTACATCAATCACTCTTGTTGCCAGAAGAAGCTATTACAGAACTGTGATAACCAGTGATCGTTCTCGTCAATGCTGGACGGATTAGGAGACCTAAAAAGAATTAAAGCCTCTATCACACCACGAAAATCTTGAAAGCACTACAACATTGTTTTAGAAGAAATACTGTCCCCAGAAACAGACATTTCCCTCGACCAATGAAAAATAATGATCACCGCATAAAACAGCACGTAGGATTGCTAACTAGATCTGTAGAGGGTTGATTAGAATATAGTTACAGAGCATGAAGGGCTTCCTTCTTCTTCATTCCGTAGAACCTTTTCAGGAACAGATATTAAACCACATTTTTTTTTAAAAAAGGACTTTGAAACATATCGAGAAAATTCATGTAAATCACACTTTGCAAGAACGTTCAAACTTTGTGAAATATTGATTTCAATTACGTTTATCTAACTTTAAATTCTATTAAGAAATAAGTGTAAATTTTTCAAAGGCATCAATTACCTATTCTATGGTCTATGTTGGAAATCAGGTTACAACTTTAAGTGTCCCCAAAATTTTGTAATGTGGTACATTCAAGAATCGGCATCGCTCCGAACCGGTCATTCATTTTCTGATTCGGTCGGGAATGCATTCTCCTTTTTTCACTGTATGCAAATTTTCTATACTAAGTATGTGTGTGTATATATATACAGTTGTATAAATAGTCGAGTTTAACATTCAAGCCGAATGACTAAACATTTATGGATCAAGTTAACTACTGTCATGTACATATTCTTTGATGCCACACCAAAGACCGAATACACTGCTTCCAATACTCTGCTCAAAAATTGTCGAACAGTCTAGTCTTTCTAAAGCACAATTTTAATGAGTGTTTAAATATCACCTTTAATGATAGAGTAGAAACAAAAAATGTGCCAAATCGAGGTCGAGTATGTTGTCCCCAAAACTAGACCATCCCCAATAAGAGAATAATTTTATAGGCAAGACAAGTTCAGAAAAAATGCTAACCAAGATAACTCTCCAGGCTTCATTCATTGTCATGACTTACGGAAAACGAGGAAATACGCTTCGCAACTAATATTTCTCAACAGCAAAATATTGCAATAATAATGCGGCAAAAGGTTTTTTAGAGTAATCAAAGTAAGAGCCTGTTCACATAGGAGTCCGTAGCGGAGCGTTAAAGTATTGAAATATATTTAACCAATGACAAACCTCCAAACGATTAGCAATGAAATTTTTAACGCCTATGATTGGTTTATTTTCGCCTCAACGTAATCTTTTCCTTAACGCGACGCAACACAACGGACTCCTATTTGAACAGGCCCTAATGCTTTTAACAATTACGGTAACGTAACACTGTGTCTGAAATTTTCTAATGAAGATCCCATACTTTGAAAATTCACGAACTTTTCCTTGTGTTCGTAATTATAGACTTAGCTGTATTATTTAATACCTCTAAGGGTCTATTGTAGTCTATTCTCACATAATCAGTCGCCAAATTGAGCGATGATCATCAAATACGGATCGATTTTTCAAATATATTTATTTTAGATACTTTAAATTATTTTAAAATATTTACTCTGTCCTAAACACATTTACTGACTTACATAGAAACATGCAACAGGTGACACATGTATCTTCGTCTTACCTTCTGTTCTCACATCGTAGCAACCGCATTAGGGCCTGTTCACATAGGAGTCCGGTAGCGGAGCGTTAAAGTATTGAATTATATTTAACCAATGACAAACCTCCGAACGATTAGCAACGAAATTTTTAACGCCTATGATTGGTTTATTTTCGTCTTAACGTCATCTTTTCCTTAACGCAACGCATCGGACTCCTATGTGAACAGGCCCTAAGAAACCGATGCGTTGCGTTAAGGGAAAGATGACGTTGAGACGAAAATAAACAAATCATAGGCGTTAAAAATTTCATTGCTAATCGTTTGGAGGCATATGATTGGTTTATTTTCGTCTCAACGTCATCTTTTCCTTAACGCAATGCAACGGACTCCTATGTGAACAGGCCCTAAGCCCTCCCATTTAAAGCTTTCGTAATAAAAGGTGATCCTATCCTAACATCATATCTCGATTGAAGTAAATTTTACACGAAAGGTTAGGTGAGACAAGTATATCAAGAGTACAAACCTGAGACTTCATATTTTAGGATAAAACTTTCTGACCCGCTGCTGTGAATCCCCACTTAGACTACACAACTTTAGGCCCTAATAGTTACTCTTATCCAAATTTGTATACCGAATAGTTTTTACTAGCATTTATGCCCTCTTTCAACAATCACTGCTTTAAATAATTATATAAACTCCCTTTCCGCAAAATTTTTGGAATCAAAATCATTAAATTCGTATGCCTGTGGCGAAATTGGCCCCTCTGACGCATTCATATATAACAATTTGAAGTTCAATACAATCGCTCGCAATATCCTGTTTTTTGCACATCATCACATTGTCGACCGATAATATCTAGTTTCATACGACATACGTTAATTGGATAATCCAATTACCGTTAACGCGAACGGTAATTGGACACCTCGTTTACGGCACATAGATCAACCATGTGCTAATGCCGATCTCTGTAAAATGACGTCATTAGAAAAGCAATGGTGCCATCTGCGCCAAAGCATTTTGAGCTTGAATGTTAAATCGATGACTAGGAACCTAGGGAGATATCCTTTATGGTTCATTCTCAACACGAGGCTGAAAGTGGTTGGATCGCGCAAATGCCAATCTTCGCCGTGCGGTTACAATTTCATATATGCGCCCTTGGATTTTCGCGATTTTACGGATCATTCGAGAAGTAGAGCACAAACGATTTTTTGGGGAGCAAAGCAATAGCCATTACTAAAAGTCAGAGAGTATCTATGATGAAACTCCGATATTGCCTTACTTGCTTGTCCCTGCTCCTCGATGTTTAGTAGAGTTAATCGCAGTTTTATTGCATGCATTCTGCGACGATCCCAACGCGGCAGCGACTCCGTGGATATCGCAAATTTGTTGGCTTGTCTATTGTGGGCGCACCATGCTGGTGATCCAAAGCAACTCCCTAATCTTTGTCTTGTCCTCAAATAAGCAGGAATAGAACACACGACCTAGCGGTAGAGTTCAGGGAACACCCATGGACCAAACCACAGCGTCACCCTGCCAGATTCTGCGATATATATTTTTGCACAACTTGTGTTTAGATTTCTCTCCTCCGACCGTTTTCCTGCAGACACAGGCATGTATTCTCAAGAAAGGCGCACTGTATACTAATTGGGAAGATTTTACGTTATCCCGTAGTTCACTGTCATTTCCTGCTGAGAAAATATCTCCTACGGGTGAAGAGGTCATCGTTTTGGTCAACGAAACTCTTCATGGAATCGATACGGCGGTCTCGAAACCACGAAGAGATATGCCAAATTATTTGCTCCCCAGTAATACATCAGCCATGGGGAGGTCTATTAATACAGATACACTAAATTTTCATATAACGCGTTTCCTTTGGAGTATCAACTTCAGATCATAAGAAATTAGAAATAAAAATACTTTAAAGTCCAAACAACAAATTTATTGGAATTGAAAATGTGAGTGTCAAATACAATTGGAAAAGATGAATTCTGGACGTATATTTAGAAAACTTAAGATAGTAGCAGCAAAGTACTCTTGAAAATATAAGCATTTCTGGCAAAATGTCACGTCTAAATAATTTTATCAATTTTGCATTTAACATAAAGGAGTCTTTGAAGCCATGAGAGAAGGTGGAACAACAGAATTTGAGTCAAACGGGACATAGCGCTTTACTAACAATTAAATTCCATAATCAATTTCAATTGAAACTGGGTCTCATCACTGACTCCAATTCAGTCCACCTAGATTTTTCCCCCCCTTCTTCACAAAGGCTATATATACCAAAACATGTTCAACTGTAACACAACATGTTGGGGAACTTGAATAATCGTATTTTAGTCGCCTGGTGCAGTCCTGCTGAGTAAATATTTTGTTGTTGTTTTTAAATCCGTAAAGCGGATACATAGAAATAAACCCTTTTGCCAAGAAGTGTCCGTCAAAATAAAAAAATCACAGGAAATTTGTATTTGTCACAGGAAATTTGTATGCTACATCAAATAAAACGTATACTGAATTATTTTCAACATTCTATTCACCGAGAAATAAGAAGCAGTAGCTGTACTCAGTGTCAACTTAACTTAGCTGACAGTCAATTGAGAGAGCCACCTATAATCCACATATAAAATATGCATATTTTTCCAAGTTATTCATTAAAGAAAAATAAATTATGCATGTACAAATCTAAACACTAAATGAAACAGAAGGCTCAAAAAAAAATTTTTAGTAGAAAAGAGGACCGCATTTTTTATATTAACAGTTTTAGTATACATGTTATGAAGCGAAGAGGTGGACCTCAAATGGGATAATGCATTAAAAGGTATACAAAAATTCATTATTTGCTACACTGACTCATCATAGCTGCAAACATTAGTAACTTGTCGATCCGTTGAAAAATGGACACATGCATTCCACTTTCTGATGTTTTCTAGCTTTAGCTCCTTTTGAGAGCCACAAGTACAAAATAATTTACAGTGGTAACTGTCGCCAATGGGATAAAAATGTGCTTTTATAACTTTGATAACAGGGCACTAAATGCTAAAGATGGGCACGGTAGACCAGTTGGCAAAGGCAACGATCAGCAGCGACGTGACCTGTACGTCGCTGGTTTGATGTCCATCACTGACAAAAGCACCGCTGTGTACACTAATGGCAGCTGTTGCACAAAAATCTGAAGTACCTGCAATCCCCTACAAGTTCCTAAAATACCTCTGGAGGTGCAGGGTCAAGTGGTCCGGTACCGTCACTAGACTCAGTTCAAAATTTGCAGAATAAAGTATAGAAGTCCAACCTCTCTTGAGGCAATGGCACCCCCTCTTCTGTGGATAGTGCTTCGCACTATTTGCAGACACAACAAACAAAAAATGCTAAAGATTTGGAAATCGTTACGTTTGTCAATGTTTATTTTCTAAATGCAAGTAAAAAATCCCCCCTTTTTACTAGATAAGGATGTGTCAAAAAATGTTCACTTCAACAAAAACTTATTTTAAAAGAAAAAGCATATATATAAATATATAAGATGTTTCATTTTTATAATTTATTTAGTCATTTTTATGACTTTCATATTTTTAACTCAATGTTTCACATGATTATCCAAGCCTACATAGAATATGTAAACATCCCTAATTCCTTGAAGACAACATTTTAATTCATTTAAAAAGACACATAAAAAGGTGAATACGTGTTGTGAAATGTTTCAGAAATTCAAAGGAGATACAAAAAAGACAATCTACATCCTAACATGAGAATCTGTTAAAATGAAAGAAATATGGCACCAGGTTGACATCTTGTCCGATTGTATTACAAAATTGTAACACACTCATGGGTGCTATTCTTTTGTTTCATCAAAAGCAAAAGGCTTACAAAGCAAAAAGTTAAAAAAAAAAAAAAAAAAAAAAAGGAATTAGTGGCACCACATTTCTTTTATGACTGACTATGGCCTTAAACTCTCTATAATACCATAAAACCCCACCTCGACAATACATAATTTATGAAGGAAAAAATTCCAGGTGGAAAATTACATATGCATTTTCTCAACAGAAATCTCTGGGAAAAAGGGCTAAAAATTCTACAGCAGTGCACCAAATGAAATGTGCTTTATAGGAGTTAAGTACCCTGTAATCACCTAGAAAAGGCTTCACTGTTGTAGATCCTCAACCCAACAGTTACACCTTCAGTAGAAGTGTACAACAACTTCTTGCCCTATTCTATCTTCTTCAATCACATTTAATAAGACGTTTATTTTAAGTCACTCAGATTTTATCTCGTCAGCTATATCATTCACTGGAGCCAACTGATGGTGTCATTGGTTTTTAGAGCATCTTGATTACTGAAGAAAGAATGATTATGAAAATGAGAGAGAAAAGATATGGTATAATCTCAAATGCAATGTTCGAATACTAGTAAAGTCAGTTGCTAGCACAATATTACAGTTTTTCATGCTTAAATATTGTCTGCATATAAAATATGCAGACAGTGAAATTTTATTTTTAACCTTGTTTACGTTGTCTGAAATGGCAGTAATCCAGTAAGTTGCTAACTACAAAAAGTATTAGGGATTGTAAAAACTGAATTAAATATAAATGGTTAGAAATAAAGTAATTATGTTTACTTCTAACTAATGATGTAGAGATACTACCATCTCTAAATTATAGATATAGAGATGCTAGCTCTAAATCTATATTAGGAAATATAGATGCTAATCTATATTTGCTAATATACTAGCAAATATAGACTAGTATATACTAGTAATACTACCTAGTATTACTAGGTAATAATACCTAGTACTGCTAGCACACTAGCAAATTTCTCGCTAGTATACTAGTGATATATAGCTATATACTAGCAAATTTCTAGTAACTCTTTAATAATATCCATAAGTCTGTAGAACCAAATAAAAATCTGTAATAGTAACTACGGTTTTTTAACCCAAGTATTTTAAAGATACTTTCTGACAATATCAAACTAAATGTACAACAGATGCATCATGACTGATAACTTGACAGAAAGTTTCTACAATGTATCTACTTTTAACCTTAAGGCACACACGGCATTTTTATTCGTGGTGGAAAAAAATCCGTCAAAACAGTAGTCAAAACATCCGCCGGCGCACAGTGGCACAAGCTACTGTTGATGGAAAATTTACCGATCTGTTTGTCCCGCCCAGTGTGCAAGCTCCAATTGATTTCTGTGGTCTACTGTTGGAACGACGTCCGACGGATCTTTTCTGCCATGGATAAAAACGCTGTGTGTGCAACAGGTCTTAGGCTCTAATAATCAGTCTCAGTCAATAAGTAAACCTGCACAATCTACATCTTGAACAGACATACTATTATATAAGTATAAATATCTACTAGAAACTTAACACTTAAATGGTTACGTATATAATATCTAATCTACATTTAATTTTAAAGATCCTTAAAAACATTAGACAAAACTTTAAACCGTGTTTTAATACCGTTTATTAAAGGTAAAAATTTCTTCTCTAACAGTAATTTCAGAGAAAAAGGATGCCTTTAAAATATTTAAATTAGCAGGGTCTTTAGTATTAGCAAACTTGCCTTAAATATCAGTATGTCTGACAGGAAGGTTCCCAAAGCTACTATTATAGTATTTATAGAAGCAACTTATACAGATGGAAATGTCTATCAAAGAATTTTGGAAGAGAATCTACATTTTAGATGCAATTTGGATGATGCAGAAAGCCTGACTATGTGTTTTAAAAGACTAATTTTTTTATTCATAAGTGGACTTAATGGCCCTAAAAATAAAAAGATCAATGCATTTGAAAAATGATTTGAAACAAAATTTAGGAGATCCAATCATACTCCATAAATTGATTTTCCAATGTTTCAGAGAACAACATTAAAATTTAAGGAAGAAATTGGCTTTGTAGTCAAGATATTTAAAAGAAAACTAAATTGCACTAACGATTATTCTTGATAGGACAGGGTTCGATATACTCGATTAAAAATAAATTATAACAATCAAGGAAAATGCTTTCAAGATATGTGTTTAGCAATTCTTATATTCTACAGAAAATAAATACCAAATATAAATAAGTTAAATCTATATACTTTGTAGATAAAGTCACTAAGTAAACATAAAAAGCCATCCTAAACTAAAATAAATCACTTCACTGGGTTTATAATAGAAGAATGCAATAACCTATAACTTAGTTAAAGAGGCGACACTTAGCTGTTCTAATTACAGTAGACGCTCGTTAATTCGAACTAATCCAAAGGCCCCCCAAAACTTGTATTGGAGTTAATGTTAAAAATATCTCGTTAATTCGAACTAAATTTTGATCAATTCGGTTAATTCGAACTAAAAATTTGACAAAAAAAAAATTCTTTTTCCTCAATTAACGGCGAAAACACACGCTGTATTTATTATTTTGTGTGTCAAAATCACCTGTATTTTTTTTCTATGTAAAGAGGCACATGCCTGCATTCCTAGACTATTGCATTTCCGCTAAACGTTAGTGGTTATTGTCCTTATCAGTGCTTAACGGACAAAGTGATTTTCCGTTATTTGTATCGATTTTCTTAGAATTTCAGAAAAACCAGTCTTTACTACAGATTCTAGGGAGCTGCGTCAGTTATGCCTGCAGTGCAAAAAATCAGGATGTCTACGCGTGGAAAGTACAAAACCCTAATTTTGGAGACAAAGGTAGAAATTTTAGAGAGAGTAGAGAATGGCGAATGTAAAACAAAGTTAGCAGCTGACTATGGAATTAAAAAAAAATCTTGTCAACTTATTTGAAAAACAAGGAGTCAATTTTAGATTCATGGGAAAAATCAAAATTTGCCAGAGGAAGGAAACGCAGGAGAAATGCATCCCAAGAATATCTAGAAAAAGCTCTACTGCTATGGTTCCATGATGTTAGATGTCGAAATTTTCCGATAAATGGATCCCGAGTGCTGAGGAAGGCTGATGAATTGGCAATTCGAATGGGTATTGAAGATTTTAAATGCAGTGATGGATGGCTTTCTCGATTTAAGTCAAGGCACAATATTTCTTATCAAACTGTATGTGACCAAAGCTCTGATGTAAACGAAGATGTATGCATTAATTTCGGTAGGAAACTGCCAGGGCTTTTCTCTACTTACCTGCCGAAAGATATTTTTAATGCGACCATAATGGACTCTATTAAAACTCTGAAAGCATTTATTCAGATGGAACCTTCCTCTGAAAATGAATTGAAATGTTTACTTCAAATCCAGAAGTTGGCTGAACAATGTAGGCATCATAAACAAAACCAAACATCCACTTTACAGTTTTTCCCCAAAGTGTAATTCGTATTTTTAATTAAAGTTTACTTCCTACTGCATATCGTCTGCTTCATTTTATGATTAAGGCAAGTCTGTATTGATTTTTAATATGTTAATTTTAGATAACATAGTATAATATATTTTCCGGGGTTATACATACTAGGAGATTTTTCTTCGTCAGTGATACACTTTTAAAGTTATATATTTTCTCTTAACATCGGATAATTCGAACTTTTTTTCGAGAACCTTTGAGTTCGAATTAACGAGCGTCCACTGTATCCTTATTCTCAATAGGGATTGAAACTAATTTTCTAGCAAAGGAATTTCACAGATTTGTCATCTAAAATAAGATTTATAAAAATCACCAGTTTCCACACATTCAGTGAACCATGCATATTTTTTTTTAAAAATATCAAATCCATTAATTACCATAAAACTACAATTAAAACAAAACACTGTACACACAAAATATACTTTTATCAATACAAAGGACTATTTAATGGCTCTTGACCCATAAGAATCAGTTCGCATTCAAGCACTCAAGAACACTTGCTTGAATGTACTACTGTTAAAGCCACTTGTGATATGTTTCAAAATATACCTTATGTGTGATGTTGCATATTCTAAACACATTCACACCAGTTCTTTTTTTCTGCTACAAATATTCCTCACACTTTGGCAGCAATGTTTCTTTATGATAATCATTTCTTGATATAGTTACTAGCTTCCACCCCCAAATGAAAGGATTTTGAAGACACAGCAAGTACTACATTGATTGAATGCCAACACAATACAAACGCATACTTTTTCTTCTTAAAGCAATAAATTGTCGAGTTTAGACTTCTTT
Organism: Dolomedes plantarius; assembly: GCA_907164885.2. NCBI lineage: Eukaryota > Metazoa > Arthropoda > Arachnida > Araneae > Dolomedidae > Dolomedes > Dolomedes plantarius. Next base: position 100,273,294 of record OU015498.1, on the reverse strand, counting down.
ATGTATATTCACTAGATAAAACTAGATCACACAGGTCATTTATTTGATTCGTTTATTAAATAATTAACAGAAACCCTTACATTCATACAATTCACAGATTAACACATACAATTCCCAACATACTTACTTACAGGTGCTGTTCACTGTACAAATTTTGGACTTGCCTTAAAAGAGAAGGAAAAAAGAAGGAGGGGGGGGGGGGGGGGGGGGTTTTAATTTCAGCCAAGCCACCACAGCAGAGGTGGGCCAACTGCCAAATGTGACAATTTTTTATTTGGCAAATTTAAATTTCCTTTCTTACTAATTATGAAAATTTATTCTTATGTTAAAACTTGAAAGAGAAAAGAAAAAAAAAGCATTATTCATGTCTATGTTGTCTGGCCAAACAAATTAGACTGTGCAATATTACCCACTTGCAGTGTGTAGTTTCAATTAACAAGCTAACGACTAGCCCCATCAATCATTCCTTGCAAAACATTATTTTGCATCCCTACTTGACAGTTGTTGATCAATCGGGATTATGTAATTACTGTTTTTGTATAAATATGTGCATGTTTTGAAGTGATTGTTCATTCTTTGCTGTTAAAGAAGTTTTCATATTTATCTCTTCAGCGTTTCAAGAATTTTTTTCATTTTAAAAACAGAAGAATTTCAACATTTCTTTCCTTACAAATAAATTTGAATAATTGGGTCATTAGAAAATGTAAAGAGTCAGCATCAGATAATACTGCTGAAATAAATAATGCAGATTAAGATACTGCTAAGAAAAAGGTTCAAGAAAAGAAGACCAAGACAAGAAATTTTCAAGAAAGCAGTGAAATTTTAAGCTGGAAGCTTAAATTTTGCTGAGATACAAGTACACAAAAACCAGGCTTGCTTTTTACACAGAAAAGTTTTAATGAAAATAATGCTCTTAATTGTATCTTGTATTATTCTGCTGACTAAAAGTTTAAATAAACGAACTGAGAATTATTCTTTCATTCTTTAATTTTTTGAAATTGTAGTGAATTGAACAAGTCATTTGTCACACATGGCAACTTTAAAAAATATCTTGCCCGCCTCTGCTTCAGAATATTCTATGTTAAGAATTCATAATACTAATTTATTTTTTTCAAAACAAAAGACTAACCTAGAAAATGTGATAAAACATTCTTATAACAGATTTAGAGTTCTAAAGATTTGAAATTCTTCAACATAATTCAGAAAATCACCAACAAAAAAAACCTCACCCTTTTTCTCACTACTCAAAATTTTTGCAATGGAGGTTTAAAAAAAGAAAAAGATTCTAGTAGTTTTATTTTTTGCAGCACATCACATAGTTAACATGTTTAGCTACTAGTCTCGACAATTTGTGCAACAGATAGTATTTTAAGAGAAAATTTTCAGGTAATCATCCGCCTAAATTCCTCCCTCAACAGATATACTATTTAACAATAAATAAAGTTTATGTACAAGAGAGCTATCTATCTTTTTGGTATAAATTCAAGGACTTTAGTGCACAATAAATAATGGCAATAAAGAAATGAACTAGAATTAAAAATTCATTACACATTTTTAAAGTGATAAAATACTGTAATACTAGCATATAATGGCCCACAAATCTCATTTATAGATCCAAACAATACATACTTTTTAGAACTAGACATCTGTATAGTAGACAGATGTTACTTAAACACACCAAGATCAGAGTACCGCCTAGTACTAATAAGAAATCCCCCCCCCCCCCAAGAAGTGGCAGGATTGAAAATTTAATGTATAATATTCCAAATTCTTTTAAGTGAGCCTGATTTAATGAGAACCTATAAGAATAAGTAAAATAAGAGTGAAAAGTCAGTAAGTCTAATATAGAACATATCAAACTAAACCCATTTGTCTCAAGCTATATTGGGTGTCAACAAATAGAATTTGCAAGCAATTTTCCTCGTTTTTTCAATTCATTTCTCAAAAGATTATATTCATTACTGTCATTAGTCTGTAAGAAGTCAACAATTTTATTTAACAGCTGCTTTTTGAAAGCTGTATTTGCGTATTTTTTGGTTTCTCACTCAGTATTCTGCATTTAAACATCACATTTTTAAAGTTGCTAAATAATATCAAACGTTTTATTTCTATCGAAAAAGCTGTTATCTGCAGATAATACAGCTTGTATTACTAAACTGTATTACCAATGCTGAAGAAGGGCCCAGGGTTGCCCAATTTGGTCGGCAGATCTGTACTGTCCGTCCGGCACCCGGGCCTACAAAAATGAGCTGCTCCGAACTTGGGAAATCAACCCTCGACTTCGTATACAGGTTTTGCTACGTAGTAACCGGTCAGTAGTTCCGATAGGGCGTATAGACGAGAGCCGTGGTCGCCGTAATCTTTTCAAAACTTACCACTGCTGAAGAACAAGATTTTCTTTCTTTTACCATCACCCAAGGCAGGATACTCAAACTGAATCCTACCTAACTTTTATGTGCAGCCCGAAACACTTACTCTCATTATCAGGCAGGTAATTTTATAACCATAATTTTGGAAATGAGTGCCTGAAAAATACAAAACCATACAAAAATGTGCCACCTGCTGCTCATGTTTTTCGCCTCTATGTATCTTTGTGAATAATCCATTTACAAAATCAAATATGTGAAGAATGTCTACAGAAATCAGCTTACTGATTCTTACCGTGATGGCATATTGAGAGTAGCATGTAGCAAGTGTAAACCTATTTGTCTAAAATAACAAAAAAAATTGTCTGAACATAAAAAAAAACTTACTCATTTATAAATAAATGTTTGAATCCATTTAGGTTTTGTTCTTTTACATTATATTATGAGGTATAATGTACTGTGTTGCAGCCTGCATAACCTAGCAAACATACGCATGTGGCCTGAGAGAAAAAAAATATTGAGTACGGCTGATCTAAGGTAAATATTCTGCAAATAAGCTTCTAAAAAAGTATTTTTTTAGAAGCTTATTTGCAACTAGGGTTTATCATTACTTTCTCACTTATAAGCATTTTAATTGAGGCATTGTTATATTATCTTTATTTCATAAATATACATTACCTAAACTATTTAACTACTCTTTCCCCTTCACCCATAACCTAAGATCAAAAGCAGGGATATCAACTTCATTAGGAATTACATGATTCAATTTTAGAACTCTCTTGAAAATAGAAGGGACTAACATTGTCTCCACTTTTCCTTCTTGTATGCCACATAGCTGCCAACTTCCCAAGAAAAAAAATAAGGAACACAGCGCACAATGGAATCGGGGGGAGAAAAAAAAACAAAAAAAAAACACAAGAGCAACAAGAAGTTATATATTTTCTAACACAAGAATAAACTATAAAAGTTCGCTTTCAGATAATTCTTTGACAAATTCTGATGTTTTGGATCCTATAACTAAATCTTTATCATCCTTCTGATTTTTAAATGCATCAAATTTCACATTTAGAGCTAGTTATGACATATTTCCCCAAATCTCGCCAACAATTTAAAAAAATTCGATAACTCTATTCTCATCTTGTGAATTTTCGGCTCTTCACTTTGAAACATCACATTTTTCACAAAAAATGCTAAAGCATGATCAAGATTTGAGCTTAATGTAAGAAAAATTCTTTCTTTCAGCTGCAATATGAGTTTATTATTGGTAGAAGATGGTAACTCTGCAAATGATTTTACTTTTTTTTTTTTGCTGATTTTTGAGTAGCACATGAGGTTGGTTTTCACTGTTTTACAGAGTTTGGTAAAGCACCTGACACTAATTTTACTTTTTTTTATTAGTTTAGGTGAAGCACATGATGTTGACTTTCTCTCTCTTTCTAACGTTGTAGAAGCTTCTTGCTGTCCAGGAAGTTTTTGTATAGTGTAAGCTGCTAGGAGGGGAAAATATGAATCTCGAAAACATGATGTTAGGGGGGGGGGGGGGATGCGATGGTGCTGTGGAAGTAAAAATACGGGACATATTTGCTTAAAAACGTATTTTCGTAACAAAGCTTAAAAAACAGAAGGAATACTTTTTTACGGAACACTTGGCACGTATGATGTCAGTATGGCATTTACAAAGGATATTTGAAAATTTCCTTACAGTCAGATATTATAATTGCAGCAGTTTCCATTTTTATTATTTTGTTTATAAAACACAGCTTTCATGACACACACATATGAAAACTGAGTATGGAGCTGATGGGATTTAGATTGGCCTCTAGTGGAAAACAGGGTTACTATGGACAGAAAAATAAGACAAAACATAGTTCAACAATACTTATCACAATGCCAATTTCAGTTTCTTTATGTGAAAATGACAAAAAGGTCTTTAAAAGTCCAGTTTTACTAAATCTCAGGAATACTTAACTCTTTATTTTATCAGTTACTGAAAACTGACTTTAAAAATGGTGAGAGGAAGGAAAAAATGCCAATAAACCCAGTGTTTTTAATAAAATAAAAAAAGGGGGTGCATTCACAAAGAGTACAATGCATTTCCAGTAATATATTTGAATCAAATCACTGGCAACTGTTAAAAAAATTATACAGAAAGGATATTTCTGTTCAAAAATGGAGACAATGAAAAATATGCATTTTTAAGGCTAGTTTTATGGATGGCATAAACCATGTGCATTTACAAATGCTAAAATACTAGGAAAAACTATCAATTACTTTAAATGTGATAGATGCAAGGGAAAATATTCTCTATTATCAATGTGAAATTTTAAAAAAATTAATAAAACAGGCAAATAAAAAAGGTTTCATTTTATGTTGTTTAAATTTTTTTTAAATTTTCCCTCAAGAACCAAGTTTTTACAAGCATTCCAATTTATATCAACGGTAAGTTTTGTTAGCTGCCTGCAAGTCTAGCTGTATATATGCATAATGTAAAGAAGCATAAAATTGATTATTAGATTGGTAAGTTTTGCTTCACATCATTATTTTGTTTAAATGTTCTTCATTTCCTTATTAATGTAAAGTCATGACTATTTAGGTGAGTGTGATTATATATAAATAAATGATAAGAATAACTTGAACTTGAAAATCTACAAAAGAGTAAGCATAAATATAAAATTATTAAACAGCATAAAATCAACAGCAGTAATACGAGGTACGATCCAAAAGTTCGGGGAATGCGGTAATCTATGAGAACAAAAGCATGTATTTGAAGTGACAGCGTATGGAATTGATTCTACCAAACAACCCCTATGTGTTCAGGTTGGTTTCGCCCATATCAAGTGATTTAACCGTGTGCGCTGCTGTTTTCTTCCGGAGATAGATACCTTTGTTCTACGGCGTAATAAAATTGGTTTTTGAAGAACAGCGCTGCAACATTAAATTTTGTCAGTGTTCAGGTAAAACACCTACGGAGATTTTAAAAATGCTACGAAAGGTGTACAGTGATTCTACCATGGTGATGAAACGTGGTGTTAATTATTTGATATCCAATCAAAACGTGCTTCTTCAACATGGAAATCACCCTCCTCACCTCGATCGAACAAACTCTGGCAGGATCGGAGCAAAGGGAAAGTCATAATGGAGGTGATTTTTGATTCTCAAGGAATTGTCATTCAGAATTTATTTCCAAAGGCAGAACAGTAAACAAGGAGCCTTATGTAGACAATTTACGTCATTTGAGGGAATTCATTCATCGTAAACTGCCGCAGATCACGACGATGGCTAAGTGGAGACTGGTGCATTCTGCATGACAACGCACTTGCACATCAGTCCCAACTTGTGAGTTTTGGCGAGAAAGAGTGTGACATGAATGTGCTTCCACACCATGCCTATTCACCGGACTTAGCCCCATATGATTTTTATTTGTTTCCAACAATGAAAAACCTTTTGAAGGGACGCCGTTTTGTGTCAGCAGATGAGGTGAGAGCAGCATCGCAGGAGGCCTTACGGGAGGTTTCAAAAAATGGCTTCCAGCAGGTATACGAGTGCTAACAAAGTGTATCGTCGCCCAAGGTGATTACTTTGAATGTGGTTGAGCATCGGCAATATAAACTTTTTCAGTTTAGGACTTTTACGCCAATTCCCTGAACTTTTGGATCGTACTATGTATAAGCTGATGAGAAAGCAATGGAAATGCTTAATAATTTCTTATGATTCGGAACAGTCCATATTTTAAAGAAGTTGCAGAAGAGAGCTAAAATTCTAACAATTTTCTACTGCTTATTTCCAGAGAGAGCTTTTGACAAACCAAGAAATGATTGAATCTGTTATACTACTTTAAATTTTAGTACAGAATTAGTCACTATTACATTACAAAACTGACTAAGCTTTCTTAAGGTCAAAAATTTTCCATGGTTCCTTTAATGACCTGTTCAGTTAAAAATGTGGAATTAAAATGATGGCCACCAACTCTCTGACATTAAAAAGTTCTTACACAAAAGATGTCATATTTCACATATTTAAAAAAGGTGTAAAATTGTAACGAATGAAACAACATGGTTCTGTATAAATCTGAAAAGTATTATCCTGATATTTCTCAATCATTTTGGCATATCTTAACACGGGATACTTAGTTTTAATTTTTTTTAAATGTTACACTGCAATTGTTACAATTGCTGGAAAGGAAAGAAACAAATACTGAATGGTTCTTTATTTCTAATCTGACTAAATGACAAGAAAACAGTATTAAGATATACCCCAAGGGTTTTTTCAACAAGGTTCCTTTTTATATTGATGATAACCCACAGTCAAAAATCAGAGAAAAATGATAGAAATGTAGTGGAAGATAGTACTACTAGAATCATCAGTGAACTAATATATCATGTAACAACAGCTGAAATATTAATTTGAGGGGTCAGTTTATGATTTTGGGTGAAAATTAAGAATGATGCTGGAGTACTGCTCCATTTTCCCAACTTTGAATAAATCAAATTTTTTTTCCTAATTTCTCCCAATTTGTGAAACTCTGCAGAGGATTTTAAAATCAAAATAAACAAAGAGGATTCATCTCACAGATAAATGCAAAACTTATTTCTTTACTATTTCAAAATCATGGAATATTTTCAAAAGGACACAGAAATATTAAACATCCTCCCCAACCTTAACTACTATATCCAAAACTTTATTCTTAGTTTTCCTCAATGAGACCTCATTATAGTAGTATCTAGCAATGCATTTTCTGCACAATTAAAATTTACCTATGAAAACTATTTATTTATAAACAAAATATAGTAATTGAAGATTGTTAAAAATTGCACATTCAAAATATGGCCTTAAACTAAGAGCAATGCTTCTAAATTTTATTTCTCTATGCATTCTAGGTACTTTCTAAATTAACTTTCCAAGATCACAATGCAGTAATATTAAGTGATAGCACTGGAAAAAAGTAGCAATATTCAATACACTCAACTACTAAATTGCCCTTCCCACACTAAAGAGCCACAGTATAATACACTTGTATATCCTGAAACTTACCAACTGTGCAAAATGTTATTAATGATGCAATCCTAAATGACTGTAAAACATAAAAGCTTCTAAATAGTAAATAACGGCAAAAAACTAACAACGAGAATCATTTTTAAAAATCAGCTACAAAATAAGTGTTATCCACACCCAGTTGTTCTACTCCTAGTCGTTCACTAAGATTAACAAAAATATTCTACACACACACATATATATGTATAACCAAAAAAAAAATCTGAAGCATATTTAAAAAAAAAAAAAGTATAGGCTTGAGTTTTAAAAAAAAGTTAGTTAAAAAATATTTAAAATGCATGTCATAACTGAATATTAATAACTAAACTGCTCAATACCTCACTAATGACACTGGTTTATTATGGGAATAAAACAAATGTTTTTCCAATCGAAAATTCCAACATTCAAATAAACTCACAGATTGACACTTACAAGTCTGCTTGTCTTACAAAGAGAGGGATAAAAATAAAGCTGTGAATATATGAAAAGAAAATTACAGTATGATTCAGTCTTGGGAAATTGAATAAAAAAAATTGATTTTGCCTGACATATTAATTTTGGAATGTGAATGAAGACACAGTATAAACCGCAGCTGTAGCTAACTCGCTCCTCTCGTTCACTGGCCTAGCTGATTTCCTCAATCCTTTTCCTGTCTTACTTTTAGTTCATTTCTCTCAACCTCTCTTCTAACTGCTACCACTTACTGCGTATTGCCTTACACTGTGGGGAGCTGGCTATGACAGTTTAAAAGATCCCTAGATATAAAATGCAAATAATTCAAATTTAATATATTGGTGGAGTAAAAAGGTGAACTACACTTAATTCCAAGGAAAAACTTACAATGCGATACATATACAAAGTAAATTGACAAAGGTCAGTCCTTTCACAAAAGGGAGCACATCTAGAAGATATCAGCACATATGCTTCCTTTTACTGAAATCATGAATGAACTTAACAATAGACAGTAGCCTCGATAAAACATCATGCTTAAGCTCAGGATAATCAATTAAATACAGTAGTTGATAAATACTCACAAAACTTATACTCTGCAACTTTAATAAATAGGAAAGGACTTTAAGAATTTTAAAATACTGTTCTAGAAAATAATTTTATTTCTACTGTATTTAAATCCTAAAAATTACCAATTAGTTTTAAAGCCATTCATGCTACTAAATTACTTCCCTAACCCCCAACTTATCGAGACTTCTGTGATGTAGAGAAATGTCGCTATTTTAATGTTTAGTATAAAAGAAACACACATTCTGAAAAGCAATATTTTATTTATGAAAAAACATACAATAGTAAAGTGATAATAAATGGTGATGATTTGAAAATAAAAAGGAAAGAAAGTAAATATAAAACAGCAATTAATACCACAAACATATATATATATATTCTGATTAGTTATATTACACTGTATACGTAACTAATCCAGATTTTAAATAAAATATTACAAAACAAAAAAGTCCTCAACTTTACACTTGATGTCAAAACATTTTACAAAACCCCAATTTAAAATTATACACAATTACAGACTTACCCCAAGACTGAAAATGATGAAGTTAGCGCCTGTAGCTTCCACCATAGCCACCACCACTTCTACCACTGGAATAGCCACCTTTAAAATAGTTCAATAAAACTTGATATAGTGCATGTACTAATAAATTAAAATAAATGATGTTATATAATATTGAAGACATTCATTTTAAAGAAATTAAAATTTAAGAGGGAATCAACATGATTGTCTTCATGAGATAATGCAACAAAGCCCCAAATATCCCCCCCCCCCCAAAAAAAAAAAAAACTTTTTGGTGCTTTGTAGAGACATGAGATTTCTAAACTGTGGAAAATATTTAGATTCAAATCATCAGCTCTTGTAAAATATAACACTGGCCAGTCTTTGTTTGCATTGATAAAAATTTTGACCTACAAAATCTGTCATTTCATATCCAGTTGATTAACTGTATTAGTATGAAGTTACTCAGAGCCTGGTAATAAACAATTAAAAAATATTGGAAAAACTAATAATTTGCCACATTTAGAAATCCTAAATTTGGAAGATTGTTTAAAAAAGAAAAAAGTAAAATAATTTAAAATAGTAACATAAATGGTACCGAAATACATTAGTGTTCATTTTGAACACATTCAAAACTCATTTAAATATGAAATACCTCTTAAGTTCTTTAGAGGGATTTCATACTTAATTATTTGTAACATCATCCTTGCTTTAACCATCTTCCAGAAGGGGAAGAAGAAAAAAAAGTTTCATATTGAAAAATGAAAATTCAAGAATTTCTATCATACTTAGGCTATTAGAAATTAATTCATGGAGCAATGCTATTAACTTGATGTAGGAAATTTCATTTTGTAAAACCTAACGTGTACATGTCAGTTATACCACAACCTTTTACAAGCTGCATATAAAAAGAATGAATCAGTTGAATGGTATAATACACTGCATAACTTTAATATCTTTAAAGACTAATAATTTAGAGATCAGGCGAAATTCAGAAATACTGAAGGAGTCATTAGAAATCATGCGAATATTTAAGGCACCCCATTTAGAGGTAGATGAAATAGTTACTACATAACACATTTTATAGCCTTCACTGCTGTACTCTGACAATCACTGTATCTTGGTGTATATTACTGTATCTATTCCTAGAACATAGTGCAAAGTTAAAAAATGTATTCACTTAAAGTCATTCATAACTTGATAAGATTTTAGAATTTTTTTTTTTCAAGAAACAGAACTCAGATCTACCTTAGAGGAAAATTTATTAAAAAGAATTTTATTCAAGTAAGCATACATGCACAAGCAAGAAAAAAATAAAATTCAAGAGCAGTAGACAATATTTGTGACCAGCAGGCATACTGGATAACTTCAATAAATAAAATTTTGGTTAATTATTAATTTTTAAAAAATTTTAGTACTTACATTGTATATTCATATTTAAAAGAATATATTTAGATTAAATAGATATCAACTCTTATAGATTATTTTTTAAACATATAAATGAAACATTACTAGGTACAAACATTTTCCTTGATCACGTACTCTTACATAGAAATTAAACTATAGTAATTGATAGACATAGATAAAATGCAAGACACTGATATGCACATACCCCCATAAGGTCCTTGACTTCTTTGAGAATATCCACCACCTCGAACGGGGCCACCTCCATAGCTAGAGCCATAGTCACCACCCCAGCCACCTCCACCTATAGAAAAATGACAGTTCTTTAACAGTTCAATATACATGCTACTTAAAACAGAATTTTTTTTAAAAAAAGCTGTTATTTCTCTAGCTTGGAACATAACAGCATTTGTAAAGGTGATATGCAGAAAGTTTAAATGAAAAATAGCAAACACAAATCATGCAAACCTGATCCATATCCATCTCCTCCATACCCATTTCCATAGCCATCACTCCAGGCACTAGGACCTCCATAGCCTCCATAACCATCTCCACCACCATAGCCCCCGTAACCTAAAAAAAAAATTTACAAGAAATAAGTTATTCATCAGACTCTTCAGTATAAACATCTAAAGCAATATATCAATTTTGAATGGCTATCATACTTTATAAGATCTAGAAAATTTCTCATTGACAACTAAAATTAAGGACTGTCATATGCAAGTCCCAACATTTTATAATTAATTTTATTTCTATAAAACATTTTTTAGAAAAGAGAAAATAACGTTATTTTATAAAGCACATTTAGAAAACATGAGACATGACTCTTAAGCTACAACTACACATACGCGAGTAAGCTCCCCCCCCCCCCCCCCCGGTCACCTCGACACATTTTGGTATCGATTAGTCCCACCCCTCAACGTAGGGGAAGTATTTCGTCGCTTTGATCATTTGTCTTAAAACTGCTCTCTGGAGCGGTCTGAGGACGAATCATTAAAGGGACAAGGGATGCCATAAAACCAATAAATCACTGCTTTCCCCTACACTTCGCTCTCTGTTTCGCGAATGTATTTACCAAGTATTAGATAAATAGTTTGTACAAAATTTAAGTAAATTATGATAAAGAATATTTTAAACTAAAAAAAAAAAAACATAATTATCAGCATACCTCCACCACCACCTCTTCCGTAAGAGCTCATTTCCTTCTTTCGCTTAATGTTATCCATTTCTTGTCGAGATAAAGCTTTTTTTACTTCAGCTTTTTTGCCTTTAATAGTATGCTTTCTCACTGCAAAGAGATTATTTATAAAATGAAAACTATAACATAACTAGAATAAAAAAATAACAAAACTTGGTCAATACTGAAACAATCAATATACTAGCTTATGAAAAGCAAACCATATATAAAACAGCCAATTAAAAGTCTATAAAAGCTCTTTGACCAAAATTATAACTCACTAGAATTTAAACCCTCAGAACTTCCTTAAATTTCTAACACCCCCCCCCAAAAAAATAAAAATAAATAAATAAAAATTAAAAAAATAAAAAAAAATTTTTTTAAATTACATACATACATACCTACACACACACACACACACACACACACACACATATATATATATATATATATATATATATATACACATATACACACACTTGTTACCCACAAAGAACATGTATTTAAAAAATTATCAACTATGCATTATAACAAGATATCAAAGTTTGTAATTTAATAAAATCTCAACTTACAAACACATTTGTCAACAGGATCATAATCATCAAATTCCACAAAAGAGAATCCTCTTTTCTTTCCAGTTCCTTTGTCAGTAACAATGCTTACACTAACAACATTCCCATACTGACTGAAATAATCCTTCAAATCTTCTTCTTCAACATCCTCCTTCAGAGCTCCAACAAATAACTTTTTTACAGTCATTTGTGCTTCTGGCTTATCTGAATCCTATTTATATACAAAAACAAAATATCACACAACAGGATTTTAAGAAACAAATCCATAAACATTTCACAGGTAAAATGAACTAATTAGGGCACAAGGGTTTCTGCAATATAATAGTGAGCTGATACACCCAACTCTTTTTTTATACAGTAGATACACTCCTCAGAAATCCATGTAAAAAAAAAATAAAAAATACATTTCCTATGGTAAAATGGAGAATACGTTCCACGTCATTCAAAAACCATGTAAGATGAAATAAAGAACTTTAGATCAAAAAACCACGTAAAAAAATAATGAAACTACTGTAAAAGTTCTGATATACATACATAATATGCATTTTTAAAGGAGCATTGAAGTTCAAAATACATAATTCATAGGTAAAATAAGATTAAAAAAAAACTGGAAGCTTCAAATAAAAAAATATTAGGTTAATCAAAAAATAAGCATAGAAAACTTCAAATTAAAAATTTATATAAAAGATATTTAGTAATTATTCATCACTACTTGATAATAAATGCAATTGTTTACAACGAACTGGACCAAAATCCCTATCATCAAGCATATGTAATGAAATCCATAATCTAATATTTTTTCCATGCATCAACAAATGTGAGGTTGCCCTCCTCATCTGCATCCAAAATATGTTGGAATGCTCGTTTAATATAATAAAGTTTAAATGTACATTTCTGTCAAGACACTTTTTCTTTTGTTCATTTAAATATCAGTGTTGCTAGTTTTTGAAGTGTGGAAATAAATTTTTTAAATGTACACACATATGTACTTAGAACACAATGATTTTGAAATTGTGTTAGACTAAATAAAGCTATCTGAAACACTTGCAGCACCGAGAGCTGAGGTTAAACAAAACCCGATGTTAAGCTTAGCACAATAAAAGTTAACTGTTAACTACTGGTCCCGTACAGAAGTTGTTCCTTGCAAACTTCAGTTCATAAAATTTAAAGCAGTTTATGATGTTTAAATTTTCTGTTAAATAGTTTATTCTTTCCCAATATTTTTTTCACTGTTTTTATTATAAATGAAAATTTCATCTCTAGAACCAATTAGGCAATAATAATGCAATTTAATAATTAAAATTTATCAGTTGATGAAGTTTTAATTTATAAAACATTAAATCAAGGTCTAAGATCATATCTAAATTTAAAAATGAAACCATAAATCAAGTAAACATTTAATTAATGCTCTATCTAGCTATTTTTTTCACAGTCAGCTATTATGTTCTTTCATAAATAAACACCTTCCAGCTAAGGACACAGGAGACCATTTTTAAGATAACTGATGAAAACCTTATTACCTGACACTTCATAAAAATCAAATACAGGAAGAGAAAGAAACTTAAAATATAAAATTTATCAAAGAGTTATTACATCACGAGGAACTGCTCTCTTTGGTTCAACTTCACGTCCATCAACTTTATGAGGTCTAGCAGCTTGAGCATCATCAACCATATGAGCACGTTTATAGGTGACAAATCCAAAACCTCGAGATCTACGGGTATTACGGTCTCTCATGACTACACAATCAACAATTTCACCCCATTGTTCAAAATGAGATTTCAAAGATTCTTCGGTTGTTTTGTAATTCAAGCCACCAATGAATAATTTGCGAAACTGTTCTGGCTCTGTATCATGCTAAAAAGAAAAATATACATAAAATCAACATAAAAAAGTAGTTAATGTATTTATATGCTTTTAATCTTATTAATAACAGTTAAGTAGCACTAACACAACATGCTTTATCATTTAAAAATCCGTATTAATCATGCTTCTTAAGAAATACTGAAAGAAAAAAGGCAAAATATTTAATTCTTCAGGTATACATAAATTTTATTATCTTTGTTTACAAACATCACACACTTTAAATACTCGTGTTCTACATTCATTTTTCTCATATTTAGTTTTACATAGAGAAAATGATAAGATTCATGAAAATCTATATGAAACACCCCAAAATAACACTAAATTCAAGATTACAAATGACATTCAGTTGTTGGAGCTTTGCCAAGTAAGCAATGTGATAACTGAATGACTTTCTTCTATCTTTTAACCAAATATTATGCATGACCTTGCAATTTTTTAAAAATTACTTATATATCAATGGAAATTATGGTGCAAATACAGAATAGGATAACCCTTGGCAGCACTTTTAAAAAGTCGCTAGGCTAAAGCAGCTACAAATGGCAAATGATCTTCACAATACCAATTTTACACACTGAACATTGATGCTATCAATCCTTCATTTGAAAACAACTGAAGAACCTGTCTTACCTTTACTTTCTAAATCATAATTTTTTTTTTTTTTAAATTTAGCCGACCAGGTTTACTTTATCATAACTAAAAGCTATCACTAAGAGAATAACTACAACTTCCAAAATTTACATGAAGTAAAACTCATTTTTAAATTAAGTGGTTAGATTGCTAGAATGGAATGAATGCATACAAATAGCATCACCATTGTTAAATGCTTCATTTCTCATGGTTAGCTTGGAAAATTTTTATAAATGCCTTTAAAAACACTTCTTTTCTGCAAACAAGTTGTTCTAGCTGTGTTTCTTTGGGAACTAGACAATTTTTTTTTCTTTTGGACATAATTTTAAAATTTATTTTGAAAGACCAATACAGATTTTTAAAATCTTAACATTTGTCCTGTTTTGTAATAATTTCGTACTGACATGCTGGTCTCTGCTTGTGGATATAGTGTACTTCTATTTTACCAATGTTTAAAGAAATAAAAAAAAATCACTTCTATGTTTATTCAAACCTTATAGTCAAAACGTTTTATTTTTCTATTTGATGTTGCTTTATTATCTTCAATTATTTTATCAAGAAACAAGTTTGACATCAGTTTTCACGATTTAAGTTTAGACACTTTAATTACGTAACAGGCCTTAATATACAGCAAAATTAATTTTATAATACCATCTTAAACGATTTTGCTTGAATCATTCCTAAGCCCAATTTAGGAAGAAATCACAAGCAAAAAAAATTGTTGAAATTAATACTTAAAGAGTATATTCACAATATTTACTAAATTTTATTCGTTGCACATACAATTTAACAATTAAAGCGGATTAATATATAAATATATTTATTACTGATGTACGATTTGTGACAACAAACACTAGAAGATTTTGGTAAATTTATCTACGAGTTTAAAACAATGTTATATCACACACAATAGCACAATGGAGCCATTTTTCAATTCCGTTACTGATATTGTGAAAAGTATGAAACAACATGAGATTATGCAATGAGATGCAACATGAACAAAGAACGCATAGGCAACATACTTACATCTGAACTCATGTTGGAATATATTTATAGACGTTTCGACGAAAAACTATCAAATTTAACTAACCGGTAAAATTCAGTTAGCACGACGCAAATTTTGACTGAATAAATTAGAAGATGTTGCCACATCAGATCACATTATCATAAATATTTCGAAAGGAAGTACAATGGCAATTAGTTACAGTACATTCTTAAAAATATCTTTGAGGCGGAAACCCTTACTTAGATCAATTAAGTGAGCCTAATTCAAGCATAATTGCTTTCTGATTTATTATTCTGTAAAATAAACATATGTTTTAGTCTTTGACGCCACTTCTTACCAGTATAAAACTTCTGCATCCATCTCACATTTTAACTGTTAACTGTAGAATTTTGTTGTGATAATCATATGTTTTGGTCGGTGTTTCCCACAAGTGTCAGTGATCTCGGATCAATTTCCGTTTTAATAAATTTGTTGAATGTGCTTATGCTTACTTTAACTTAGAAATGGAAGAAGTGGATCAAATTGTTCTGCACACTCTGCGCCAAATAGGATGTGATATTGATGAGGTAAACAGTTTAAAAGAATTTACCACTGATGCAGCTATGGAAGGCGTTGTTAGATGCTTAAATTTAATAAATTCATCACTTGAGATATCTCATCATATACCACCTAGTATGTCTGGTAAGTACCGTTTGGGATCAACTTTAGCTTCGGCTTGTAAGGATCTTGGGTACAAAGGAGAAATAGGTTATCAGACATTTTTGTATTCAAATGAAACAGATTTACGAAAAATTTTTCTTTTTCTTTTTGAAAATTTGCCTAAAGAAACCGAAAAAGCTCTGGATGAACCCTTAAACAAGACTGCGTTGATCATGAAAGAAACTGCTGCTTCATTAGCAAGATGCCTAGATTCACCTTGGTTACCCAACTATTGCAAGTCGAATACACCCAGTAAATTGAATTTTTTTCTAAAAAATCCATCTTTTTCTACGAAAAAATTTGAAACTGTAACTTTATTTACTCCTTTAGTTAGTGAAAACTTAAAAGGTAAAAGTAACTTCAAACAATATTGTAAGCATCACCTTCTACTGGTATCAAATCAAACTAATACCCTGTTAAATTCTTCAGTTCTGGAATTCAACTCAATAAATTATTTAAAGCAATGTATTAATGAATGGAATCAAGATGATTTAGCATCAGTCTTAAATAAAAAAGAAATTATTGCACAGAAACAAGCAAGAATTGAAAAGACAATCAATGATTTTCTAATGCAAGCAGTAAAACAAAAGAAAGATATTGAAAAATATGAAATGTTGTCAAAAGCAAATAGCAATGAATTACATGGATCTAGATTTGTCCATACTTTAAAGCTGCAGTTTACATCTGATAAAAAAGAAAATGTATCTTTATTAAACATGCAAACGAGCAAGCCAGACTCTGATGAAGATAAGCTAAAAAAACGAGAGGAAGAAATAAAAGAACTTCAAGATAAAGTTGATTGTATATCAGAAAAATTAGAGTCTCTCTCTGAGGAAAATAAAAAATATGAAACATTATGTACAAATTTGGCCGAACTTATAAAAAAGGAACAAGGAACCATTGATGAGATTAAGGAACGTTATAGGGTTAAAAAATGCACTTTGTCACTTCTGCCTGAAGCTGAAGTCAACATTGAAAAGTTACAAAGTTTAATAGACACTAGTTCACAGAGATTAGTTTCTTTGGCTAATCAGTGGGAACAGCATAGAGTTCCTTTAATTGAAGAATACCGTGAACTTCGTGAGCAATCCTCCCGTAGAGTAAATGAAACACAAAGGAAGTTGGAAGAAATAAAGTTACTAAGAGAGAAAATACAAAACTTTGGATTAGAAGCCAGACAAAAAGAAGAAATGTATAAGCATTTAGTAAGTGCATATGAAAAACTAACAAAAGATGTGAGCCGTTCTGCTTATACTAGAAGGATTTTGGAAATCGTAGGAAATATTAAAAAACAAAAAGCTGAAATAGACAAAGTTCTTTTAGATACAAGAAATGTTCAAAAAGAGATAAATAAATTGTCAGGGAAACTTGAAAGAACTTTCACTGTAACTGATGAACTTGTTTTTAGGGATGCTAAGAAAGATGAAGCTATACGACGTGCATATAAATATTTAGCAGCATTACATGAAAATTGCAGCCAATTAGTTCAGATTGTTGAAGAAACAGGATCTATTGTTAGAGAAATTAGAGAATTAGAAGATCAGATTGACCAAGAAAATCAAAAACAAGTTGCTGCTACATTAGAGAGAATTACATCTGATTATAAGCAGATGCAACAAGAAAATGCTTCTCTTATGGCTCAGTTAAAATAGCTCCTAACTCATGCACATATTCTTTTTTTGTATGTTTTTTTTTCAACCTGTAATTGATGCCTTTGAAATATTCTGTATTGCTTAATTGATGCTTTTTTTCTATTTTTATAGTTTTCACTTTTGTTAAGCATGTTAATTTTTACATGTATAATTACAAAATATTATTGCTAGATAATCTCATTCTGTAATTTTTAACCCCCAAAAAATAAAAGAATTTGTTTTAAATTGATGTTATTAAAAATTTCAATGCATTAATAGAGACTTAGTATTGAATATAACTTTGTAATGTAATCAAACTCTGTATTACATACATCTATTTCATTCTGTACTGATAGATGCTAGATATTTTTAGGGTATAAACATAATGCATATAAAAAGCAATAATTTAAATAAGTCATGTTATTCTCTATAATTTTACAAAAGGCATTCTTTAACAACTGATAGTAAAAATTTTAAAAAGTAACGAAATATAGGTACATAAAAAATTTTATTCTTTTTCAAAATGTCTTCCCTCAGATGATATGCAACAGACCCATAATTTAGTCCACTATTCCAAGTATCTGGTAAAGGTAGTTTATAGAAGCAGCATCAGTGAATTCTGTACTGCTGAAATGTTAGTATCTGTATTTAATTTTCTTCCATGTAGCTTTTCCTTCAATGACGGAAATAACAAGAAATCGTAAGGACTAAGGTTAGGATTTTAATGAGGCTTTGGCATGGTTTTAATATTGCATTTTGTAAGAAATTGCTGAGCACCAGCAACAACATGCAGGCAGCCATCATTGTGATCTAGCATTCACTTTATTACCAGTTCATATTGCTTTCTTTATATGTGTTATTACAGATGTATCAAGACAGTGTAAATATACAACATACACAGCATTGATAATAGTTTATGGAGGAATGCCATGCTGATAGACCACAACTTTATAATCAAAGGAAATTATCATTACCACCTTGCCAGCTTATAAGGTTTAAACAAATTATTTTCAGAGGAGGAGAGTCTGTATTTCAAGGCACTTATTGCAGGCTTTTTAAGGGGGTTAAAATCATGAACCTATGTTTCATTGGCTGTTATTACTATCTCTGGGAAATTTGGATCCTTTTAAACCATCTTTTTCTATGCATGTCACTGGTAGATTCTGGTTAATATTTATTCTCTCGCCAGATGATAAGTGACTCATCACATCATGTAGAATGTGAAATATTGATGCTTTGGAAATATTAGTTGACGTCACTGTCTTCACATGATAGTCACCAATTGTCCTGTAAGACTGCCCAGAGAGTGTTAACACTGTGCCCTGTTGACATCAAATGCAGGCTTAAGGGCAAGTTCTGCTGACAAACGACCTTTTTTGAAATCATGGTGGTGCCATCTAAAAATTACTGATTCACTGAAACATTTGACTTTGTAAACTTGTGTCAACTGTATCAACTATTTTTGGAGCTGTTTTGCCCAAATAGTGGCAAAATTTATTGCATTTCATTTCTTAACTCTGAATCACTCACTGTCATTGTTGTATTCCAATTACAAATGTCCTTTAAACAACTGCTCAACTATGAAAACAGAACTGTCTGCCATGTTTAAAAACTTTTGCAACAGATTCTTCTTTAATTCAGAAAGTCATCTGGCAGTTTCATTTTTCACTTTCACATTGTTGCCAACTTTAGAAAATATTATTCTCAGTTTTCATGGAATGCCTTTTATGTATTCATGTAAAAGTTTTTATTCAATAACAACACCAGTATTTTATGACTGCATTGAAGCAAAATATCTAATATTAATGAAATTTAAATAACTGCCTTTGAAATATTAATAATTTACAATTTATTG
Source organism: Dolomedes plantarius (assembly GCA_907164885.2). NCBI lineage: Eukaryota > Metazoa > Arthropoda > Arachnida > Araneae > Dolomedidae > Dolomedes > Dolomedes plantarius. The sequence goes on along the minus strand of OU015498.1, from coordinate 100,253,544 downwards.
TAATGGACTGACATGGGAGATTCTAAGTAGAACTTTTTTAAAAATTTCCAATGGTAGGAAATAAACAAAAGTAAGAATAATAATAATTCAGATAAGTAAAAAACAAAGAAGAAAACTGGAAGCATTAATTGCCCAATGCTCTTGCTCCCCAACATTGGCTATAGATATCCTGAGCCGACAGTACCCCACAGATCTGAAGGTAGGAAATGTCGCTATCTTGTGGTCTCTCAATTGAATGAAAACTTGATTTTTCATGTCAAAATGAATTTTTTTTCATAAGTTGTTCTGTTCATAGAAATTATATAATTCTTTCTAAATTTGGGTATTATATGATATTGATATGGTCCTATTTTCACAAGATTATATTAGAAGGGGACAATTTTTTTCTAAAAGATGAGCATTGATATATTCACTGACTACACTGATAGGTAATTTGAGATGGATTGAATATGTGAGAATGGTTTTCATTGTTATGTTAAGTGTGCAATCTGTGACTTTAGAGACAAGTAATAAGTTTTCTGTTATAAACAAAGAATACTTTTATAATATTGATTATCACTTTGTGAGCAATCCAGCATTGTCAATACTTTCACATGCTGGACTTTTCCCTAAATACTACATAAAATCTTTCCTTTGCATCTAATTCTCAATTTGTGTATGCATATATCTTTGGTATAAAATCAATAGTTTTCTGTAAAGCAACCGATTTTTATCATGCTAATTTCAAATCAAGATTAGAAATTATAACTGTATTCTTTTCCCCCAATGAACAGACACATTTAGTGTAGGACAATTGTCTATGCAATAATAAATGGTAATATATAATTTACTACTTTATCCATAAGAACAGTTAGGATTAAGTGACAATGATGGCTGAGTCTATCAGAAAATTTTTAAGAACTCGGTCAGTTTTTACTGAAATTATACATGGTAATTCTCTGCTAACTGCTTTTGAATTCAATAAATTAACAAAAAATTAGTACATGCAAAATAATTCATTGGACATTAAACAGTTTGTTTATTGTTCTATGAAAACAGATAATTCATTTCATTGAACAATCTATCCCACAATGTTTAAAATATAGTACAATAATGATAATAATTGAGTTTTATTTATAATTCTTGATCCGGAGATTTTCACTCCAGAGATAATCATTAGAGGCCTAATTCACGCACAGAGCTAACCCAGCCTAAGACCTATTTTCTCTTGTGTTAATTTAGAACATGGAGAGAAGTTTTGCTTTATACCTCATAGTATCTTCCTTTTTGTAAAGACACAAGTTGAGCTTTATGCTATTGAATTTAGGAGAAGTTGATCAGAATAACTTAAATATCACTGTCAGTAGATTATAGGAGGGGGGGGGGGTTCTTTAAAGTTTTTACTAATGATTTAACACATATAATTTGAAGGGGAAAACTATGTTTTAATATTTTAAAAGATACAGTGATGTTAATCTTATGAATATGAAATGCTAATTTAAATTAAAAAAAGTAAATAAAAGCCTGCTATGAATAGAAAGTTTTTCAAAATAGATTTACACATAATATAATCAAAATTTAATGACATATTTACATTTGCTTTATAAGGGATTTTAAATGATGTTTTTGCTTATTTAATAATTTCATTCATGGTTACATTCATGATATAAATCTGCTTAATATTATAACTGAGAAAACAGTTGTATAGTAGTAAGTAGTTATAAATATATTATGTTTTTAAAGTTTCTTATATTTCTCTTAATCTAATTTCTTCAGATTAAGTCCAGAGTCCAAACCCTTTCAAATTACACTCACTTCCAAAAGTTAAGCATGGAGAGCAAAATGTTAATTTGCTTCTTTAATTCAGATTGGCGTAAGCCAATCTGAATTAAAGAAGCTGAAATTTTTTGTAAAGGTAGAAGGAAGTATGCAAATATGTTAGGTAACAGCCAATCACGGTTTCTCGTCGAGAACTATGCAAAACAGGCAGTCGTATAAGAAGCCGACATTGTGTAGGGTTACAGGAGCCCTTATCTCATTTTTACTGGGGTTCCTCAAGGATCTTTTATTGGTCCAACCTTGTTTAATATCTACATTAACGACATTCCGCAGTACATAAAGACCGAAATTGCTATTTTTGCAGACGACACAGCTATTTTTGCCTCTAATCATAATCATAAATATGCAGTCAAAGCTATTAATGACCACGTTGCCCTTATTAATTCCTGGCTCGTTAAATGAAAAATAAAAATTAACTCGGATAAGTGCATTGCCACTATGTTCACTCATAAATTCTATAGAACCTATGCTAACTGCAATATTAAAATTGGTTCCACCATTATCGCCAGGGTCAAACACTGTTAAATACCTAGGGTTAACCCTTGATAAAAAACTCACTTAGAAACAACATATCATTAATAATCGTAATAAATTTCGTAATGCTAAAAGACAACTTTACCCCTTAATTGTCCGAAATAGTAAATTGAACTTTAGTAACAAAATGCTCATTTATAAATCTTTCTTGAGACCCTTACTTACGTATGCTGGACCAGTTCGGTCGTATACAGCGGATTCCAACATTAAAATTCTGGCTGTTGCTGAAACCATGACGATTCGGCAAATCACTAACTCTCCATGGTATTTTCGCAATGTTGACATTTATAGGGAGATAAATCTCCCCACCATTCAAAATTATCTTCAAAATCTTGCTATTAACTTCCATAATGATTTACCAAATGATCTTATTAAAAATCTTGCCGATTACGATCCTGCTGACCCAGCTAACAAGGAACGGCCCTGTACCATTCTTGCTCGTATCTTTTAATTGTTTGTCCTGTTCTATGTTCGCTCTCTTTTTTCCCCTTGTTTTAGCTTTACTTGTACTATCGAAGCTTTTTGTTGTCCCCACTTTCTATTTTCCTTCCTACTTTCGTTTTTTATTGATCACTGAAGTTTTATGCATTGCTATATTATCCTACAGTGGAGAGCCCGGTCCATGTGTTGTAGTTACCACCACTCTTCCTGAAGGTTACAGGACTTGCATATTGTTGTTCATAAGTGCTGATGAAAGGTGTTTAGAACATTCGTACGATTTGTTTTCAAACTAGACGTGTTTCTATGACTTCCAGAAGACGAATGGAAGATTCTGAGCGCTGGCGGGCTATCGGACGCATTGAAGCAGGGCAGTCTATCACAGATGTTGCTCTTTTCTTCGGCGTTCATCATTCGTCATTTCATGATTATGGAAACAATTCCAAACCAGTCTGCAGTTGTCCGAAGACCTGTAGACGGTCGTCCAAGGGTTACGACCCTCTCGGAAGATCGATATATTGCTGTTGTATACAAGCGGAATCGAAGATCGACCTCCACACGTGTGACATCTATGGTTGCAGCGGCCATTGCTAAGACGATATCTGTCACCACTGTTCGTCGAAGGCTACACATGAATGGTCTGTACGCCCGGGTACCACGAGTTTGTGTTCCTTTATCCGTCCAATCCAGAGAGGCACGATTAAAGTGGTGCCGCCAGCATGTGAAGTGGACTGTGTCTGATTGGGGCAACGTTATCTTCACAGATGAGTCCAGATTTGCCCTACAACCCGATAATAAGCGTGTAAGGGTCTGGAGGGAACAAGGCACACGCAATCGGCCCGAGAACATCACGTATTCCGCGATGGAAGCATCATGGTCTGGGCAGAGATTTCATTGGGATATCGCACCGACCTGCACATCTACAGGCGAAGTTCTGTGACGGCTGTACGGTATAGAGATGAAGTCCTAGACCCCACTGTGAAACTATACACTGCAGCAGTTGGTCCTTTCGTGGACGATAATGCCCGTCCCCATAGAGCTGCCATTGTTGACGACTTTCTGGAGAGTGAGGGGATTGCGCGTGTGGAGTGGCCAGCTTACTCGCCGGACCTTAATCCAATTGAAAATCTTTGGGATGCCCTCGGCCATGTTGTATGTAGACGTTTCCCAACTCCAGCCACTCTCAGAAATTTAAACTGCCCTACAGGAGGAATGGCGATTACTGGACTCTGCGGTGGTTGATCACCTCGTAACAAGCATGATCACATGCTGCATACTTTGCATGAAGGTGAGGGGTGCTCACATACCCTATTAATGTCGGTTTTTGTTGTTTTGCATTTAAACATAATTTTGTTAATGATGCAAATATGATGTCATCTTATAATTTACGAAAATTCAATATATTTTTTTTATTTCTGTATGTAATTCTTTGTTTTGTTTCATAAATAAACATAGAGCTACTTACTTGCAGCATTTCATGTCAATCAAAGCAGCACTTGTCCTTTTCGCATTTTACCGCTCCATGCTTAACTTTTGGAAATGAGTGTATTAATACCTAAATTATAGCACATTTTTAATTACTCTTTAGTCATATTAATTTAATATACACAAGGAGCTGGTTAACAGAGACTTGTTTTGCATTGCTCTTTTTGCAAGTTAGGAATAATTACTGTTCCTCGATGTATTATGTTTTTAAAGTCATTAGCTAATCTGAAAAGAATGTTTTAATATTTCCTACCATCTTCAAATATCATTGTTACACCAAAGTAATATATATATAGTGCCAACTATGAGCAGATGTTTTCCCATGAATAATTAATTTTGAATATTAAAGGTTTTATAGAAATGTATGACTTTACTGTGCGCTTCTTTGCCAAGCCTCCATATGTCACTATACTTGAGATTCATATTTGAGGGGATCAATTATAAATAGATATCATACTGAGTGGACAAATCCCTCAGATTATTTACTACTTCTAAATCTATTTTATCACTGATCTTCCTCAAATATTGCATGGAACTGCCAATCCAATGCAATATTTTGATAACATAACTATCTATATTGAGAACTGAAAATTAGGGGGAGGGGGGTGTAAAATATGACAGCAGTAAAAATTTGTCAGTGCTATTCATTAAACTTCCATGTTGCCATTGACATTTCTCACCATAAAAAAAATTTGTTCCCTTTACTCAAATTTTGTTAAAGCAAATTTGTTAGTCTGTATCTCTGCCATGATAACTACCATAAAATAAATTTGAAGAATTTCAATATTTACTGCAGATAGACTAGAGACAAAAAAAAAAGCTCAGTCAAGATTAAGATAGCCTATTTTCTACAGTCATGTTAATGTGATCTTGTAAAACTAAAATTAAAATCATGATTGTCCAATTACAGCAGTATAATTTCAACAGTTATCTTCATAAGATTTCACCTCACTGAAAAATTTAACCCTTTCAGTGCTATGAACTGATATATGCATTCTAAAAAATTAACCATGGGTTATGAACCCATTTATGTGTTCTTGCACAACTATTCAATCTGGACTAGGTACACTTATATATGTTTGATACCAACAATGCTTCTACGCTCAGAGATAAAACAAAATACATGGAAGAATACATTTCCACGGTGTATGCTTAAATGCTTTATGAGAGCTGTTCATTAGATTTTTATGTGCATATATTGCAAATTTGGTAAGAGACTAAATAATATTTTTTATTCTTTATTTCAAGAATAACATTACAGAAACTATTTAATATTTAATTTGATATTTGATTTTCCATAACAATTTCATAAAAAGTGGGCATCCCATAATATACATTTAACTTCAAACAGCTAAGCATTGAAAGGGTGGAATTTAAAATCAGATTAGTCTTAACATAAACTATAACAAGGATTTTTTTAAGAACTCTTCAACAATACATTATTCTTTTCTTTACAGTATTTTACAGATTTTATGTATTTACACAATTTTGTTATTAAGATTTTTCTATTATCTGATTATAGCATTAAAAGGTTAAAGAGTAAACTTGATCTATTCAAGAAAACAGATTTAAAAGAAAGATCTCTTAGTACTCGTGAATTTAACTATTTTCTTTATAAATTAAATTTTTTCTGCATATGTTAGAACTATCAGATTCAATGTTCTCTATAACCAACAAATAAAGCATGGAAAATTTTCATTTAAAAGCACTTAGGCATTTTAAATGAAAAGCAGCTCTTGAATGAAACAGTTTTGTGACAAGATATCAGCAAAATTACAACACAGGAATTGCTGAACCCTATAAAATGAGGGTCAATAGAAATATATGTTATCATATAGTAACTGATTATGATGACTAGTAAAAAGAAATATGATCATCTTCTATTATTATTAAAAATTTCTGTGTTGACTGTAAACAAATAATAAAGTTCTGTTAGCATAAAGCTGTTTATCACAGATTTTATTTTAATACCTGTTTATTCTTCAAATGCTGAAATGAAATTTTTATGTCTTAATTTTTTTGATATTCTGTTTGGCTTAACTGATAGTGCCCATGCTGTCAAGTTTTTATTTTTTGTACATGGTTTTCTCCAGTCAAATAAATAAATTACAATTCAATCAGCATGAAAAACAAGCCAATAATTAAAAAAAAAATGACATTAAACACATGCTATGAAATAGTCTAAGATTTTTCACGAGGGCACTGATATTTATTTTTTTTTATTATTGGCTTGAAGTTCTAGTGAAAATTTTACAATACCTACATTCCATGAAATAACACAAGTACTTCTGTTGAGAACAGATTACTAACCCTCTAGGCCAATGCCAATGTGGAAAAAAAAAAAACCTTCAAGTCAAACAGACAATATATCATGCTGACATCGCCAGCCTTCAGACTTCAATGCCCATGTTGACTCAGCTTCACCTTCTTTTAAAATACCTCAAGCTTAAACCACTGGTTAAAACCATGGCCATGATTGAGGATTTTGTCCTTTATCACTTATGTCATGACCTAGAAATTTTGCTGGTTTTTCTCATTCACAAACAATTGGACTTTAGTACCTCAATTGATGAAGAATGCTGATTTTGTTCATTGTAGGGAAGATGAGATATTCCAAAATAAACTAGGATTTACCTGAAACTTGTGTAAGTACTTCAGAAGATCAATCAGGTGGCATTTTAAAAATTGAAAATAGTCTTTCTTCTTCAATGTATAGTTTTAAAATGAATATTACATAGCAATTAAAAAATGTCATGACTTTGTAAATCTTTCCAGAAAATATTTAACTACCTATGCATACTAATGGTCTCAAGTTTTCCTTCTGAATGATTCACCACCCTTTAAATAAATCAAAAAACTTCACAAAGAAGTAATATAATAAAATATGCTTAGCAGTTGAGTAGGACTCCATAAAAATGTTCAGCTATCTCATCAAATACAACACAATTTGAGATGAAAAATGGATCTTATATATCTCTTCATCTCCATTGCAAATTGGTGGTGAGATACTTAAAACTATACAAATAAGATATGTACACAGCCCAAAAATAAACTTGAATAATTATTTTTGTCATTTAAAGAAAATAGAGGCTATACAAAAATCATATACGAAAAAAATATTTTATACTTTAAAAAGGCTAAATTAAAAATACATTAGAATTTCTTGCTGAATAACTTGCATAAAATGGAATAAATTAGTTATCAACTTAGCAGTGATCACTGATTGTGCTCCTGTTCTAGGGAATGGTGGTAAGAAACCAGAAATAAACTTCATGCTCGTAATATTAAAGAAATACATAAAGACAAATATTAAATTTTATTTAATGGAAATACTAAGATAAATATATTTACAGTGATTCTTAGCATACAAAAAAAAAAAAAAAAAAAAAAAAAAAAACCCTAAGAAAGTGATTCATCAGAAGGAGCACTTTTTGGCTGTTTAGTAGATTCAGAAAGTGGACCAAAGTCTATCATTTCAATCAACTGCTTTTTTCCATGTACTGGAGGTCCAATCAATTTTTCAATATCTGCATAGTTCAGAACTTCCTTCTTTAACAGCTCTTCAGCAAGCTGAACAAAAATATTTTACATTTAAAATGTATATGTTAACTCTGCTTATATCAAGATTAAATAAAATAAAACCAATTGAAATTAAATGCATGCATCTTAATTCTGTTTAAGTACAATAACATCAGGATTAAATATAATAAAAATAAGATTAAAAATCATAAAACCATATGAAATACAATAAAACTTACATTTAATATTATAAAACCTGCTGAAAAAAATTTGTTGGTATGTAACAAAACCTAGATTAACTATATGGAAATTTCTTTTAAGTACAGAAATAAAATATGAATATTCCATATATCAATTACATATCCAAAAAAACTAACTACACAAAGGAAGATAAATAACAAAAGAAAGTTAAAAAGTAACCTTACAGCTCTCAAGGTCTAAAGAACAGAGAATAAAATCCTCCTATATAAACAGTTTTTAAATTAAAAATGTTCTGCACAGAGTATTATTTTTTGAGGATTTCATGATCCCTCTCTTTTCCTAGAAATTGCATTTCAGAAGTCTTCATTGACCAGCATTTTAATCTTTCAGCTACAAGTGTAAGAGACTTAATGCATATAATTTTGGGGGGAAGGGAGAAATTCAATAATTTTTGTATTAAAGATATTAAGCATACATATTTAAAATTAACTTGATATAAGAATTTAAATTTTGAGTAGATTCAAAACTTAAAAGGACATACAAAAAAAAAAAAAAATACTGCAGACAAAGACAAATAAAACACACTTTTAAAGCATAATGATGTCCATAATTTTGAAAGAATTACTGAATATTGTTTGAAATAAAAATTCACAGATTTAAAAAAAAAAATTTTTAATGAAAACTCAAAATCTATCTTTTCCAAATTAGTATTTTGTAAATTTAGGGTAAAATTTAATATATAACAAGATAATTTGAGGTATACTGTTCTCAAACAAACTGAACTGCTGTGTGGAATAATTTGACTGCTTGTGATGCTAATTTGCTCTGACTTAGGTTCTCTCATACATAAAGAAACCTACATTACCTTTTCCATTTACTGCTTTTAAAAGTCGTACATTTTAAATAAGATAACCAACCAGAACTTTTATTCTGTTGACTCTTATTCATCTGTACTACTACTAAACCAGCTCAAATATACTTTTGCATGGGCTTATATTGTATTATAGTCTTACATATAGTTTGCATGGGCTTATATTGTATTATAGTTTTATTGTATTATAGTCTTACATGCATTAGAATACAATAAAACTTTTGAGAAACATTACTTTATACACAGTAAAGCAGAACTTATACCTAATTATTAGATAAGCAAAAAAATTATACAGCTGAAAATATTACCAAGCTCAGTTTATCTTTATTTTCAAGCAGTAATGTTTCTGTTCTTTTATAAGCTCTTGCAATCAATGATCTTGCTTGCTATGGATGAAACAAAAAAATAATAAACTGTTTTAAAAAATGGGCTATATTTATGATACGATTTAAATTTTAACTTTCATTTCATAAGAACAATTTTACATAAAACAATCATATCTGCATTCTAAAAATTAAATATTCTTTAAAATTCTATAGGTTAGTTAAAATTAGTGTAGGCAAATTCCAAAGTACCTTTGAGTAAAATATGAAAATATTAAATAATTATTGACTATTTATGCTCATCCATGTGAAAATATGTTGGTTTTCAATAAAAATTCAAATGAATCTAAACATGCAAAATATAATCTAGAAACATTGATAAATTTCATTTTAAAATTAATATCTCTAAGTAACAACACTTTTATGATAAAATTTTACCTCATCAATTGTACGAGCTAAGCGTTTACTAAAAGGTTTCTTGCCAAGGAAATTCCTTTCAGTTTCTTCATCAGATGGGAAAGAAAGTGGTCCAACTATATCATCCATCCCATATTGTTTAATTTGAGCATAAGCCATTTTTGTAACTTTCTTCAAGTCATCTTGTGCACCTACAAATAATGTATTTGGAACTGGTTTTAATATAAAAGAAACATAAAAACTGGAGCTGAAAACCAATTTTTGCAAAGATGCATGAGAATATTCTAAATATCAGACTATATAAAAATGTGCCTACTATATAACAGTGATTTTTTTTTTTTTTTTTTTGCAATGTACAGGTAACCCTCTTATAACATGATAGATAGGTTCCTACAAAATGCTGTGTTCTGTGAAACCGTGTTATATGAGACCCAGAGCCAGTACAAAAAGGGAGGTTACATTCGGAAAACTTATTAAAAATAAACTCTTTTTTTTAAATTCCATACAAGCAACTTAATTTTTATTAAAAATATAAATGTATGTATAACACAAAATGAAAAGAAACAAAAAATATTATTTTCATTTAATGCGACCTTAATTTATTAAATTTCTTCATCACTACTCAGTACAATCAAACAAGAACGTTTTTTCTTCATTTAGATTTCTTGCACCTTCTATCCTCTTTAAAAAATCTGTAATTTTGGTTTGTTTGCTGGTTCTTACAAGGTTATTGTAGATATTGCAGTATGGAGATAGATAATTTTGAAGCTTCTTTTTGAATTTTCGGCTTCTTTCAGTGGAAGGTTCTGCATTCAAGAAAAATGATTCAAGATTTTCAGCTAAGCTTAGGCCTTCTTGTAATTTTATAAAGTTATAAATGAATAAATTATAATTTGTTTATACATTTTCATGTAAAAGCACTATAGTTCATTATTCCTTCCTGTCATTATTTTAAGGTAATTTAGTTTTTAAATGTGTTAAACAAAAATCATGTTATCTAGTGATGTAGAAGTACAGTGTTGTACAAAGGGTTTCGCAATTTATTTATCGTGTTAGAGCAAAACCGTGTTACAAGTTGCAGTGTTTTACAAGGGTTCCTGCAATTTATCCTATTGTGTTAGACCAAAACCGTGTTGTAAGATGCCATGCTGTAGGAGGGTACCTGTATTTAAATTTCACAACCCTTAGTAACAAGATTCAATTGTCGAGGCCAAAATGATTTTGAAAACTGCATGCTGGAAAATCATATAATTTCTAATACTAGATTTAGGGTCTGTAGTTTAACCTACTCTGATTTTCAGTTCATAATTATTTTTTAAGTCAGACTAAAAGCAGACCACAAAATTAAAATAGTTAAACTAAAACAGAGGGGCAGGGAAGCAAAGAGTACAAAACATAAACATTAAATTGAAAGATAAATTTTCAATATTGTATTAATATCATTATTAATATATAATTTCATATAATATGCTCAGTATTTATGATTCACTTAAAATTGTTTAATAGATATTATAGTTGAATCATCTTAGAAATAAAATACTGTAAAATATATGAGATGTTAGTTTCAAAACTGTTGCTATCCAAAAATAAATAACACTACTCGTAGATTCTGATTAAAGTGGCACTCAGGCATATACGTGTAGCTGAATTACTTAGAAAACTCTCTATTTCCTGGAGAAATTTAATGTCAAAATATGTGGCTATCTACAAAACTCTCCTTATTCAGTACAGTGTTTTTTTACAAAACTTTCCTTTTCTCTTCACAAGGTTTGTAACAAAACTAGCATTTTCCTATAGTAGTATAGTCCTTTTGTAGGTGTGTTTAATTTTGTAGTTTGTTCAAAAGTGTCCTTACCTACAACATTGTTGAAATCTAAGAAAAAAATATCTTTAAACACAGTTCTTTGTTTCTTTATGCTGTACTATTATTTCTTTTTACTAATATAAAAAGGAAATTTTGCTAGTCATTCATTAGGAGTTTTGGATGGCAATAGTGTATGTCTACAGTTTGTCCACTGATTATTTTTAGTGTAGTTGGAGTGTTAGAAGTTTTGAGGGTTTTTTTAGAGTATTCTGAGTAAAATAAATAAAGACTAGGATAGTTATGATATGGGAATTGAACCTGTAGGTATTGGGAGGAGCAAAAAAAAAGAATATACCGTAAAATCTTGACAATAATATGCACCCGAGTATAATATACATGCTTGTTTTTGTGCAAAATTTTCGGAAAAATTAAAATTCGACCATAATACGCACCCATAACTTTTCAATATTTTATTTAAAAGTTAAACAAATATTTATCAACATAAATAAAATTTTTAATAAAAAGAAACAAAAACTTAGAAAAAAACTTAAATTGTTAATTAAAAACAAACAATACTGTCAAATTATCAGTTTTAATCAGTTTCACTAGAATACAGCTCATTTATTATTGTTGTGTCCATGTCATAATTATTGTTGCTGTCATAATATATATTCCCATAATCATCCTCACTTGATGATACGAACTGTGAGTTCCGTTTGTTTAAAAGGAATACCTGCTTAGTAAATGGGTGGATGAATCACATAGTGTAGATACACAAGCACCTGTGTTGCGACATTGTCTTACAGCTGCTGTATGTTCATTTATCCAATGTTTAAAACTACATTTTTTTAGTATGTGAGTATAATATGCACCCTCATTTTTGCAGACTAAAATCTGAAAAAAAGTGCGTATTATACTCGAGATTTTACGGTTAGTAAAAACATGGAAATGAGAAATATCAAAGGAAATAAGGTAAGTTTTGCATACAATATTACAGTTTAATAATCTCAGGACTGAATAATGATGATAAACAGAAATATCTTCATAACTGTAAAACAAACTATCGCCCCAGAGGAGTATATAGATATTTTGAAAGAATATGGAATCGTTTAGAGACTAGGTTCAGTGATTCCTGTATTATACTGGAAAATGGCCATACAGGAAGTTTTGGAACTGCCAGGGCAATGACATTTCAAGTTTTTGCTGTGCAAGAGAATAATTCTTCAAAAAAGTGAAAGAGGAAATAATGTTTTAGTGAGGGGTGAAATAAACTATAAAAGTAGCACAGGTGTTTCCAAATCTTTATTGAAGAAAGGTCAAACTTTAGGTCAATCAAACCAGTTAAATTGCAGAATAAGTTTCCAGTGAAACAAGCAAAGCGAACTAATGTGAACAAACTTTTAATGGAACATTTTGGAAGTGACTGTAGAGGTACTGAGAACATTAGTTACTATAAAAATGTGATAAATACTCAGAAAAACACTGAAGAGATATTTGCTGAGGATAATAATAATATTATTAAAATGGACAAAATTGCATATTTACATAAGTAAAATAATGTTTGTAACTTTTAATTTTTTTCGATCTCTCATCATTCTATTTTAATTTTTTTGGGGTGCATTTTGTTATGATTTATTCTTATAGATTTTTTGAAGTGCACCATATGTGTTTCATTATTGTTAAATAAAATGTTATCCATACTCAGATTCCTTTGTTAATATTTTTCTGTCAAAACTATTCTAGACCCAGGTAGTTATGAGCAAAACCTTCCTTACCCATTGGTTTGCTGCAAGACTGTACTTATCAAAACTATTTTCATTAATAATTAATGCATTTATGGTAGGATTTATTTTTAATGTATATTTTTTAACTCAAACATCAGTCCTTTATTGCCATAGGTACAAGAAAACAAACAAAAAACAAAAACAGTTTGGACAGTATTCATAAGCTTTTTGCAATTTACCAAAAATCACTTATGGTGAATAAAAATGGTTTTGAAACTGATTGCCTCATGTTTATAATGTTCAAAATTTGTGAATAACTAGTCCAGCTTTAAAAGAGACAAGATATTTTTTCAGGCTTACAATATCAAAACTCCAAGAGAAAAAATAAATGGATGAATTATCTTCAAAAATACAAATACCAGCAACAAATAAACATACCTGTACTGACACGATTAAAAGTCAGAGACTCAGCAACTCGGCCACCTAATGCCATGCACATTCTTTCAAAAAGCTTCAAGAAAGAAAAAATGTATAAATTTAACAGTCAGATATTACTATTATACAAAAATTTAGCTTTGAAAGGCATATATTTTTACTAACACTAAAATGGAAGTAAATTAGAAAAATTAAATTTAAATCTGATCAATTATTTTTATTTTAGAGTATAACAAATTTCATCTGTTAACAAACATTAATTGAACAAAAAATATAAATATCAGTAGAAAAAAAATTGCAGAATAAATCTAGATTGCAGGAGATTTGACAGTTTAGAATGTCTTTTAACAATTAGCATTTCTATGTAATTCAAACTCATATACATTAAAATGTAAATTAAAATAACATATATCAAAAGTATGATAGAAAAAATGGTGCCATAATAACCTCTTCTGTCGAATGTAATTTTTTATCAGTAGGTAGATACTGGGCAAAACCTAATACATTTGTGGTTCTGGGTACAATAGACACCTGAAAAGACGAACATGATATAATTAAGTCCTAATAGCAATATCCTTTTGACTAAATTATTAAAAAAAAATTATTTCAGTTAAACAAACAAAAAAAAAAAAAGTATTACAAAATAATGAGTATAATACTGGCATTCAGAGCTGAAGATTAAAAAAATTATGTATGTGAGTTTTAGAAATCAAATTCTAATCTATATACAGTGGACGCTCGTTAATTCGAACTCGGTTAATTCGAACTAATCCAAAGGCCCCAAAAATCTTGTATTGGAGTTAATGTTAAAAATATCTCATTAATTCGAACTAAATTTTTATCACTTCGGTTAATTCGAACTAAAAATTTGACAAAAAAATTCTTTTTCCTCGTTTAATGGAGAAAATACACACTGTATTTATTATTTTGTGTGTCAAAATTTCTTTTCTGTGTAAAGAGGCATATGCCTGCATTCCTAGACTATTGCATGTCCGCTAAATTTTAGTAGCTATTGTCCTTATTAGTGCTAAATAGAAAAAGCAATTTTCCTTTATTTGGATCGATTTTCTTAGAATTTCAGAAAAACTAGTCCTTACTATAGATTCTAGGGAGCTGCGTCAGTTATAATTGCGGTGCAGACAAGTTAATGGGGTCTAGTTTTTCTTCCTCATTGTGTGGTGTGAACGTGTAAAAATTCAGGATGTCTACAAGTGGAAAGTACAAAACCCTAACTTTGGAGACAAAGGTAGAAATTTTAAAGAAAGTAGAGATGGCGAATGTAAAACAAAGTTAGCAGCTGACTATGGAATTTTAAAAAATGCCTTGTCAACTAATTTGAAAAACAAGGAGTCAATTTTAGATTCCTGGGAAAAATCAAAATTTGCTAGAGGAAGGAAACGCATGGGAATTACGTCGCAAGAAGTTTTAGAAAAAGCTCTACTGCTATGGTTCCAGGATGTTAGATCTCGAAATTTTCCGATAAATGGACCCCTAGTGCTGCCGAAGGCTGATGAATTGGCAAGTCGAATGGGTATTGAAGATTTTGAATGCAGTGATGGATGGCTTTCTCGATTTAAGTCAAGGCACAACATTTCTTATCAAACTGTATGTGGCCAAAGCTCTGATATAAACGAATATGAATGCACTAATTTTGGTAGGAAACTGCCAGGGCTTTTCTCTACTTACCTGCTGAAAGATATTTTTAATGCGGCCATAATGGACAAAGCCATAATAGACTCTATTAAAAGTCTGAAATCATTTATTCAGATGGAACCTTCCTCTGAAAATGAATTGAAATGTTTACTTCAAATCGAGAAGCTGGCTGAACAATGTAGGCATCATAAACAGAACCAAACATCCATTTTACAGTTTTTCCCCAAAGTGTAATTCATATTTTTAATAAAAGTTTACTTTCTACTGCATATCTTCTGCTTCATTTTATGATTAAGGCAAGTCTGTATTGCTTTTTAATATGTTTAACTTCAGATAACATAGTATATTATATTTTCTGGGGTTATACATACTAGGAGAGTTTCTTCTTCAGTGATACACATTTAAAGTTATATATTTTCTCTTAACATCGGATAATTCGAATTTTTTTCTGAGACCCTTTGAGTTTGAATTAACGAGCGTTCACTGTATATAAAACAGCTCCGTAACTGACTCATTCACTGACTGACATACAATGCACAGACCAAACCGCTGGACCTAAAGGGCTGAAATTTTGCATGGCGATTCTTCTTATAGTGTAGGGGTACACTACGAAAGATTTTTGAAAAATTCTTGGATTTTTGAAAATTAAATTTTTAAGCTGTTTTAGTAACTTTTTTTTAAGTTTGCATTTAAAATAATAATTTGAGGGTTGTGAAATTTATATCACAAGAAAAATCATAAAAATTCCTTTAAAATGAAATCTTTTTCAAATCTTTACCTCCATTTCCTGATTTTTGTTGAATTTTTAAAGATTAAATTTTAGAATTTAATTTATTAAATGCTGATCACGTGATTTCTTTTTCTGGTACTTTAAATAAATTTATCGTCACGTGATAACAACGAAATAGACAAAAAAATTTTTTTTTCTTCTTGCTAATGCAGCAGACGATTGGACATTATCCAAAAAAATATTAAAATACAGTAAAAGATATGTTCCTAAAAATGTACTATATTCTTTAGTATGTTCTATTAGATTTAATTTGAATATTTTCTTCTACATTCTTTTGTCTATAAAAATATCTCTTACGATTTTTTTATAAATATATATATATATATTTTTTTACATCAATTGTATACATTGATCGTTGTATTTATTATACATACAGAGGCTGTTCACACATTTTTGAGACGATGTATACTGTATTCACAAAACTAAATTACATAAAATTCTTGTGTTTTAAATGTTCTATTTGACATCCCTTATTCTGAACTATCTTTCGACATCGCAATTTCCATGATAATAATGCCTTTTGAATTGTCAGAAGAGATATTCTATCCCATTCCTCCTGAACAGCTTTCCAGAGTCCTGTAAGGGTTTTGGGACGGCGTTATCATTTTGTTTACAGTGGACACCGAGCATTTTAATGATTTTGCAACTGTCCTTTGACTAGGGGGATTTTCTTTTAACATTAATCAACGTACCTTTGCAATAGTCGAAGATGTCCGCTTTTTCCTTGGATAGTTGTTTGGAATTTTTGTCCCACTTGAGGCTCCAATTTGACGTTTTTTTCCTTTCTTGTTGATGATATTACCTATCGACGCTTTAGATATCACAAAACCATGACTCTCACATCGTTTTTGGATAACAGAGTATGCATATTTCTCTTCGGAAAGAGCATAAATGTAGCCTTCGAACCACTGCTTTGTTAAAAATGCCATTTTGAATAAAAACAAAACTTTCAAGCCGCAGACGATAATTTTGACTTTTAAAAACATGGTACAATTGCAATTATTTCTTTTGCAGCAAACGATTTTTTATTACCGCTTACCAAAATCGTCTAAAAACCGTGCGAACAGCCTCTATATATATATATTCATTTATTTTGTTTTTGGCATTAATTGCATATATTGACCATTGTATTTAATTTTAATGTACTCCGCAGCGAAGTGCGGGTTTTCAGCTAGTTCAAATATAATTCTTTATTGACTAAAAGCTTAATTTATTCTCCTTTTTATATTGTTTTTTATTGCAGAAGAATACACATAAAAATGTATCATGTTTATTAACTACATACTAAAAATGTACTATGTTTATTGACGAATATTTTCAAAGCAATTTTTTTTTTAAGCTATGCATATTCCTTTTCTTACATTACACACAAAAGAAAAAATTTTGTAGCAATGGTCTCAACCAAACCTGGGGTTTTTAACTACCTTCAGAAATTTAAAGCTAAAATGGGATATTATAGTGCACAATGATTCCACATAGGAAAACTTACATAATCAGACTATCTACAATCAAAGATTTTTCTTTAATGAAGAATTAAAATGAAAAAATGAAAAAATACCTCAATATATTTTATGGTTTTATTTTAGAGTTATTGTCATTTAAAAAACTATACATATTAAAGTAAAAAAAAAGCACTTAATACGCATAACTTATTAAGGATACTCATAAAAATTCAACTCATACACACAACTCAAAATCTTACAAGTCGAACTTGCCTTTAAATTAATAAGCAGAAACATTTCCCCAGCTAATAAAAAGCTGTTAACATTATTTCTGTAATGTACTATTTATCAGATTATCTATGAAAAATATTACCATTACATTTATAAATCTCAATCAGCACTCAGATATAATTCTTCATTGTATTAAATGTAGTGATAATAGTAAAATTAATTTTCTTCAAAAGTACATTTAATCAAATCTAAACTAATCAGATCTAAACTAATCAAATCTAAATCAATCATCTTCATTTATAATTTCTCAAAGCCATTAGCAAAGTACAAAACTCCTTGTGAATTCAATGATATGAAGCAATAAATAGTTCTCAATATTCTAAAACTGAGTTTCATTATTCAACATTTTCACACAGTAATTATGAATGCTTTATTAACAGTAGTTGCTGTTGATAAACTGGAAATCTACATATATGAAAAACTTAATGTTGGAGTAAAAAATGTTAGTTTTTCATCTTGAGATTACAATACTAAGCAATGCATCTAAAGTTTGCTTTCTGATATCAATATTATTATTATTATTTTTTTATTATGCAAATTAATGTAAAAAGATTATTGAAGGAAGGAAGAAAGAAAATATATATACACCTTCATGAGAGCATCAGTATATTTTAAAAGCCATCCAACAAGAGCATGACCAGATTCATGAAAGGCAATGACTCTTTTCTCTTGAGGATTTATGACATGAGATCTCTTCTCAGTACCTGCAATGTGGGAAAAAAAAATTGTTGCTTGAAGATATAACTATTACACAATACAAAAAGTAAAATTTATTTTTCTCTGAATTTAAATCATATACAGTTAACATAGTGTTACGTTTTTCATGAATAGAAAAACTAGATTTAAAATAGTCTGATATTATCAAATTAAACATCTTAATAGAGGCTTTAAAGATATTTGATTTATTTTAAAATATAAATGCAATTATTTTCCACACAAAAAATGTAATTTTACATCAACTATCATTTAAAATATCCTACTTATTTACAGAAGGCTTATTTTAATCTATTCTATGATAAAGTGACATTTTATGACACTTTAAAGTTTAGAAAGATGCATATTTTAGATGGAAGAAAATACACATGAAAGTTTAGGAATACAGAAAACTTCTCTTTTATTTTAGAATGAGAATATGTGGAGGTACACTAGTTTTAAATACAAAAAAGGCAAAATGCTATTGTGGGTATTTAATAAATATTCAAACTAAATGGATAGAAAGACTTAATGTTTTAAATTTATAATATATAGATACATACATACACACAGAGTATATATATAAAGTGTTAAGAGTGATGTAAAAGAGAGACAAAAGTGGTGATCAGGTAAAATCAAGAAACAAGTAGTAAGAAAACACCCACTGTTATTTTGGCTTATATTTTAATTTATTCTAGCAGAGTGAGCAGCCTGGGTGCTTGAAATGATTAGTGTATGGGGGGGGGGGGGGGTGGCCAGGTACGGTCTGCAACCACTGGTGGGGGTTCAACCTGGAGGCCTTAGGAGCCCTACATGGGCCCCATCTGGTGCAATGGAGCAATAACAAGTATGATGAATTTGTCTCAATTTCTTTTTCCAAATAAGTGAACAGTTTTGTGAATCTTTCTACTCTCTCTTTAAGAACTAAAACTAGTATAATTTTACTATGATTGTAAGACTCATTTATTTATTTTTAATTTTTTAGAATTGAAGAAAGAAAGAATGAGAAAGAAAAAAAAATCTTCTGCCAGTTTTCTGAAAAACTTATCAGCAGAAAACTGGAGAAAGGGTGAAAAAAACTTGATTTTAAAACTTTAATTTTCCTCAAATATGGGGGTGGTGGTCTTATTACAGTTATCAATCACATCCCTTAGGAAAGGGTAATGATTGATACCTATAATAAGACCACCTTTTGCAATAGGCAGAACTCACTACCCTGCTTTTCACTTGGAACCCACCATCTCCAAGATGAACCAATACCATCTGAGTACATAGCAGCCTTAATGAGAAAGTTAAAGAAATAAATGATCTAACACTCCCAATACCATGAAAAACTGAAAATGGGTTTTTTATCACTCACCACCAACAACTCTTTCAACTGCATATTCCAAATCATTTGAAGTTACCATCTTCTTCTTGTTGCGAGCAGCATATAATGCAGCTTCATTGCAAACATTTGCTATATCTGCACCTACAAATTAATAAATTAGTAAAATAAAAGATAATTAAAAAATTTAAGTATTCACAAATAATGGATTTATTTTCAATGTACATCATTTCTTCAAAATTAAATTAAAGATCTCAGAATAAATTTATATATATATGTGTAATATACCCATTACATCATGTCCTTAAATTATAACCTGAAAGGGAAAACTAGCTCATATTTACATGGCTGGAGCTAAACTCAGCCTGAAAGGAATAAAAATTAAATTTGGAAGCAGTCAGGCAGAATCGTTTATTAGAGCAACAAAAGTACATCCATTCATTTCAAAAGAATGGCTTGGAAGTAATATCACCTTTCAACATTAAACGCGAGGGTGGGATAGACATGTGACTATTATTTGTAGGGTCAGCAGTTTTTGGGGCTTGCAATGCTAATCCATTCCTGAATCCAAACATATACACATGTAGCAAAGCAAGGGCATGTGATTCATGAGAAGTTCTGTGGCTAAGGGTTTTAAAGTGATAAATTATTATTACTGGAGATTAGATTTAGGAAAGGGAATTTAAATGCTAGAATGGAGGGCATAATATTTAATACATTACTTACTTACACACACACACACACATATATATATATATGACAAATGGAATTGCCATAAATCTTGAGAATAAATTAAGAACTATGCCTCTACTGCCTGCATATAAGAGCCTTTTTTTTTTACCTCAATAGTATTTTGAAATATTAAACGAACTTCACATTCCAAAACCTTTATGAATCATTATAAAAGCAGTGAGTAGCACAAGCAAAATCACTTTCAAGGGAAGGGACTTCTGTTTATGAAGGTAAAATTTTTATTTCTTGATGAAAACTGGGTGATGAAAGCTTTTAATCTTTTGATGAATAACTTGATAATTCTTAAACTCCCAGGAATGCTAGATCCTCCCTCCTCCTTTTAAACTCTAGATACTTCTCATCTCTCCCCTTGCTTGCTGCCTTTACCTTCAGGTTATGAGAATTAGAAGAAGACAAATCTTCAAAGCAAAGTGTATGCAATCTGTTTTCATTTTACTTTAAGAAATGTTTAAAGAAAAGGCACAATAAATTACTCTTTCTGCTCAAAATAAAATAAACCTAATAGTCTCCTCTGCAGACACAGTGAAAAGATCTCAGGTCTCTCTGCATTCTCATGGCATTAGATAACACTCCAGAATTTTTTTCTTTTTTTTCCCCCACAGATCAACAACTTATTGTGAAATTGTTGCTAACTAGTAGCTAAAATAGCAGCTTGAAACAAGTGTGCTAAATACAAGCAATGTTTAAGCACTTTTAATGGTGCTAAACACCATTTTAAAATTTGTGTTGACGAACTTTGATACAGTGCTCATAAAAGAATTCATAATAAGTTTTCAATGAAATGTTAAGATAATGCATGAAAGCTAGCATAAGATGGAATTCTATACTTTTGCATAATTATACACCTATACTTTACATAAAACTTGAGCCAAAATTTAAATAAAAATATTAGTCTTATACAACACTTATGTAATATTCTTTTAACCAAATACTTAATCAAAAAAGAACTTAAAGTTCTACATCAAGGTTAATTTTCAACTACAATCATTTTTTTTTTAATATTTCAGGTAGTCTCTAACAAAACTACTGTGGGTTATTACTTATTGTTTGCTTACCTCTTTTATTTATTTTTATTTTATTTATTTTTTTTACACATTTTGATACTTTTTAGTTTAACTGTTTACTGCTACTGGGTTTGGCAAACTGCCAAAATTATAACTCACAACGCAGGACAATTTTTTTCTCTCCGAAGGACCATTATTGAGAAAAGTAATCCTACATTAAAATCATTCAATATTCACTGCTATCATTTACCCTGAAAGCAAGTGATAATATTTTTTCACTTGATATCAGGGTTAACATCCCACATTGTTTTACTGAAATACACTAATACTCTTTTCCATGAAATTCTATAATTTTGCAACATCATTTTACACATTAAATTTTTGAGATTCACTCAATATAACAGTCAGTCAATAGTTGACACACACACACAGAAAAAAAAAATCATCATCCCTAATATTTTATAAGCATAAAATCGAAAATATGCTATAAAAAGAATGATTTTACAAAACCTAATTAAATGTAAAATATGTAATAACACAAATCTTTAATAAACTTCAAAATTTACATGAAACTTCAATAAAAAGTAATTTGTTTATATGTACCACTGAAACCAGGGGTTAACTGGGACAGTCTTTGAGAATAATCTTGAGGTGTGCATTCAAGTGATATTGATTTTAAATGCTGCTCAAATATTTCCTTCCTTTCTTGTAATGTAGGCAAGTCAATCAAAATATGCCTATCAAAGCGACCTGGTCTTAGCAAGGCCTAAAATTGAGAAATATTTTTGAAACTAAAAATATATCACACAGATATCAATAAAGTTGCAATCAATGAAATTTTAAATAAGTAAAGTATGAAATCCTGAATGAAATTTATGACTAATCCTGTAAAAAATATTAAAATTTAAAGTTTCTGATAGCCCAAGAAAGAAAAATTAAAGAAAAAATTTAATTTAATTACAATAGTAAAAAATTCTTTTAGATCAGTCGTTCCCAACTTGCCACTAAGCCCGAAACTGAACCATGTGCGGACCACCACCAACCCTTACTAACTTTAGAGGGGGACCTTCTGGAGGTTATGGGGAGTATAGAATATCCCTCAGAAAAAAAAAGGGATACAGTATTTACGTACATTCTACCGTATCATATTTAAATAATAAAATAATTATGTTAAACTTTCATAATTTACAAATTATGAGGCTAATAACAGTAAATGAAAATTATAGGCAGTTAGTTCATCACTATTTTGTTGAGCTAAGAGACAAAAACATTAAAGAATTATTAGCCTGTAGGATTAAAACTCTAGAGATGAGTAAAAGTAAAAAAATAAATCTCATTCCCTCATATATTGTCATCAGTAGCCACTACATAAGTCAGTGAGACAATAGCACACAGTTTCTGAAGCGATATTACTAGTAACACAGAGAGATTACTTGTAATATCTCTGAAGTTACTGAACTAATCAAAATCAAAGAAATAAAAATTAGATGAAAAATCCTATGCAAGAAACTGAACATGTGGAAAGCAAGAACAAAGTGTGAGAGTATTTTTATGTAATAAAAAACCAAAGTAATTTACAGACCTTGTCTAAAACATCCGCACGATTTGTTGAAGCTAACATAATAACACCTTCTTTGGTGGCCATACCTGAAAATTTATATCCAAATTATTGAATGCAAAACATAACAATCCTTAGTATTAAAATACTGCAATAAATAAAAACAGAAAAAGTTGTTTGAGTATGCATGTTACTAGTTAAGAATATTTCTACTAATGTTTCAAATCGTATTCTACAACTATGTTTTATTACTTCCTTGTACGAAAAAAATTTTATTTTACTATACAAACTATTCAACACACAACTACTTTTTTACTATAATACCAGGACTGAGAATAAAAATCAAAAAGGTTTTCTCTCTCAACTCTGTATTGTAGATATATTTATTAAGTGATATAATTCCCTGAATTTAAACTTTTATTTTTCACAAACATTTGCTGAAAATTCTTGAGTATATCTGCATTATGTGCATTGTGTATGTGCATTAACAAATGAGAATTTCTTTGATTAAAAAAAAGAGAGGGGGGGCTATGGAAATATTAAATTCTTGTGATCTAAGATAGGGTAACTCAACATTTCTTTTAGAATATTTCCTAATAATACACTTATACTAAACAGTGAATACAAAATATCCTTTTGAGAAAATACCCAACAAAGTACAACAAATAAATAAATGCATTAGGAGAGAGAATTATCTAGTAGTAAACACAGCAACAAAAAAATTAAATTTAACAGCATTTTAAGAGTGTGACATTTTATCTTATTGCACAAGTGTGTATGCATAGACCAGGGGTGTCCAACCTTTTAGCTTCCTTGGGCCACATTGAAAGAAGACGAATTGTTTTGGGCCACACAAAAATATACCTAACATTAAAAATAGTTGAATATTAAAAAAGTACAATATACAGTTAACATTTAATTATATAAATTTTATTTATAACTATAAAGATAACTGTAGGAGTCTTAAAATTGATGTGATATTTGGCATTGAATTTGAGAGACTAATGCATAAATATCTGGGTTAATTGAAGTGGCTGCAATTCTCGGGGAACTCTCAAGATTTTTATCCGATATTTTGGTTCTAATTTTACTCTTAGTGAGCTTCACGCATGAAAATAGTTGTTCACAGATATACATGCTTCCAAACAATGATGACATGAATAACGCATGACTATGCAGTGAGAGATATTTATCCCTGGGCACATATGATTTACAAAGGTCCAACAAAGATATTTTATTGAATTTCTCTTTAAGTTGGATATCAGAATGCAACTCTATGCATTCCATTTGAAAATTTGCTGTCCGCATATCTATATCGACTGTAAATGAAGTAGCAATGATGCAAAACAACTGTTTATTTTTCAACAAAGTGGGATTTCTAATGGCCGCTTGCCATCATCGCTGAGGAGGGGTATTGATATTTTTTCTCACTTTTAGCTCTCTTTCTGGGTCGCATAAATACTTGCTTTGGGCAGCATGAGGCCTGCGGGTTGGACACCCCTGGTGTAGACTAACATAGAGGTCGGCAAACTTTTTGACTAGGAGGGCATATTTCAGAAATACGGGAGTTCGGCGAGAACCGCTGGATGTAGAGGAGGAGGGGGGTTTAATAATTAAACATGAAAATATTAATGCAATATAAATTTTTAATACATAAACTGAAATTTCAATTTAATTAATAATTAATGCAATATTTGACATTGCAAATCTGCGGACAACTCGTTGTAATGTGGCACTTAAGTCGAATTCCCAGTTCTCAGGCAATGGCCCAAATGAGTGTCAGTGAGGCTTGATCGGTACTTTGATTTTAAGTATTTCATATTGAAAAACAAAGATTCACAAGTATTTGTTGACACACAAAGAGAGTTCCATTTCAGAGCATATTTTTTCAATAATGGGAAGCTATTTCCATTCACTAAATTCCAGTATTTTTTTTTGTTATGAAGTGATTTTAATTCCATGTCATTTCTTATATTTATAACTTCAAATTCTCAGTCCTTCATATTGGAAATGTCAAAATATGTTGCGATTTTATGAGTCACATAGTCCTCTGTATGAGAGAAAGGATTAATAAAAAACGTCAATAATGCCTCCAATTCGTAGAATTCTTCAAATCTGGCATGAAATTCTTCCAGTAAGGAATCAAAATGTTTGGCAAACTGATATCTGGTAGAATTTCCATTGTAATAATTTTCTATCACCATTTTTAAATTTGGAAAATATGATAAATTATCTTTCTTCATATACAATTTTCAGAGCGTCAATTTAGCATTAAATGCATTTATCGTACTTGTCATAGAAGCAATATGATGATTTCTACCCCACAGTTTCAAATTTAGTTCCTTCAATTTTACAGTTAAATCAGTTAGAAAGTCTAGCTCAATTATCCAAGGGTTTTTTTCTCCGATTCTAAACAAATTTCATTCCTGGGTAATAGAAATTCTTTCACCTGTGGAAATAAATTTAAAAACTGCTAAAATACCTTTTCTCGACAAACTTTGAGCTCTCTCAATCAAATATCTAAACTCAAATAACGAAAAATATCTAAAATCAAATTTCTAAACTCAACTACCTAAAATTTAGATATTTGAATGGCAGGCACTTTAAAATTGCTTTGCAGGCATCGCATTGCCAACCCCTGGACTAACACACTAGCACACCCAGGATTTAATCTTGGAGGGGGCCGTGTTGAACAGATAAAAATATTTATAATGTAAATTCAACTTTCATAATGCAATTTCTATTTCTTTGGAGGGGGCCCCTGGGTGAGCCACTGGACTAAAATATACTAAATTATTGATAGCGAAACAGATTAGAAAGTTATTAATACCATCTAATTCCACCAACAGTTGATTAAGTGTTTGTTCTCCTTCTCCAGTTACACCTTCTGACGTAGAACTATACATTAAAGAAAACAAACAGACATTTTAAGTTTTTAATAATGATACCATTTAAAGTAGTTAGTATGGAAGTAACTTTAAAAATCTTGATTCATTATGAAATTGAATCAAGCTATCTAAAATAGTTACCTTTAATGAAAACAAAAAATGAAATTGAACTGTTAGTTCCTTACCAATTTTTAAGGAGAAGAGGAAATAATTCCCTTATTTACTCCCTTATTACATGTAAACAGTTAGTTTAAAATAGTTGACTGGGAAAGAATTAAGAAAAATTGTAATCAACAAGAAGGATTATGAAAGTGCTTATTAACCCTAAAGACAATTGTTTAATGAACTGAATGAAGAGAGTATCTTAAACTCTCTTCGTTCAGTTCATCAACCAATTTCTTAATTTTCACATTTAAGACACAGAGATTTTGATAAAAGAGTTCTGTAGTTTCTCTAAATTCATGCAAATGTGGAACATTATCTTTCATAAAGTCCTTCAAGAAGTCATATGTAAGACTTACCATAATTTAAAAAATCCTTATTATTATAAAAGTCTAAAATACTTGAATCGGAATTTAACAATATTTGCTTAAACGATGCAATAGAGCATATATTTTAATTTCAAAACCCAGTTCTGAAGTACTTCACATTGGTTAGTCAAACGAAGGTTTTAAATAAAGTCTATAGTTAATATTATAGGAAAATATTACGATCCACTTCTTTTCCTTCCAATGGCATCAATTTCATCAATGTAAATTATACACGGTGCTCGCTTACGACCTTCTTTGAACAAGTCCCTAACTCTAGCAGCACCAAGACCTAAAACAAAGGAAAATGTAATATAATACTCATGATAAAAAGTTAAAATAAATAAATATTTAGTAATTAATTTAATGATTAAAGAAATGTAATTTCATTTTTAGTAATCTTAATTTTCACAAACACAATGTTCAAATTTTACTTTATGAAATAAATAATAAAAAAATTTAAAAGCATAATGTTATGTATGAACCCATAACTGTACAACAACAACTTTACACAATAATTTTTAGATCTAAATATTTGGATCTAAAATAAATTTAATAAATAAATAAATACACAATCAAATCTAATCTATATATATAAAACAGTTCCGTAACTGACTGACTGACATATAATGCACAGACCAAAATGCCGGACCTAAAGGGCTGAAATTTTGCATGGTGATTCTTCTTATAGTGTAGGGGTGCACTAAGAAAGATTTTTGAAAAATTCTTCTTAAATTTTTTAAATTAAATTTTTAAGCTGTTTTTGTAATATTCTTTAAAGTATGTATTTAAAATAATAATCCGAGGGTTATAAAATTTATATCACAAGAAAGATCATAAAAATTCCTTTAAAATGAAATCTTTTTCGAATCTTTACCTCCATTTTCTTATTTTTGGTGAATTTTTAAAGATTAATTTTTAGAATTTAATTTATTAAACTAGTCGCTGCGCGACCAGCATGGTCGCTTTTAGTATTATATTTTCTTTTGAAAACAACTCAACTGAAAGAAACGTATGTAAGGAATGTTACTATTACCTGTCATCATAAATATACGTTGTTAAGGGGTAGTGTGATCTCAGCCAAAAAAATTTAGAATCATTGCAAAATTCTCTATAAGGCTGATTCTAAAACATCGGGATTAAAAAAAAAAATGAATTTCCATTACTTCAGAACAGAGTTAAAGATAAGACTGAGAAACCCAACAACAAAGATTTTAAAAATTACATTCCTCTATGTATGTAATATTTTTCAAAATTAAGATATCTACACTTTATCATTGCATCAAATAAGAAATTGTTACAGACAAATTTTTTCACTAAAAAAGGAGTAAAAAATTCAGCAAGTACTAAAATATAGTGTGGATTACATCACTCTCTATATGTATTATTGTTCACAATTCAGATATCTACACTTAATCCTACCAAATAAAAAATTGTTGGGAAAATTTTTTAACTTATAAAATGGAGTAAAAATTCAGCAAGTACTACTAAAAAAAGTGTAAACAATTACTCTTACTTAATATTACTATTAAGATATTATAATGCAATTATTAATATTTTACTATGATATTCCTCAAACTTCTTGATATACACAGTTGAGTATTTCAGAAATAGGAGATACTACAGTGACAGAATCAAAAGAACGGACTCTAGATAAACCTACATACAACTGTCCAGGACTAAACACTGGATTTGATAGGTCTAAACATATTTTGTCAAAAGTTTGTCCTCTTACATACATTTAGAAAAACCGATGGAACAAAAGAATAAATTATCTTGTGAATTAAAATTATTCACGTGTAAAATACAGCAATTAAATTGCACCAAATTACATGCTATCGTCGAACCGCTACACACACGTGGTTGGCCGCAAATGTTTACATCTGGTAGTTCCAGCCGTTGCCATTCGGACTGTAGAAATATCGCCGATTTTTGTGCCGCATACCTACGCGTTTTATATATATAGATGCTGATCACGTGGTTTCTTTTCTCTTTGTGATATTTTAGTTTCTCTTCTTTTTGTGATATTTTAAACTAATTTTGTGTCACATGCATAACAACGAAATAGACAAAAAAAATTTTTTTTCTTGCTAATGTGGCAGACGATTGGACATTATCAAAAGAAATATTAAAATACAGTCAAAGAAATGTTCCTCAAACTGTACTTTATTAACTGTACTATATTCTTTAGTATGTTCCATTAGATTTAATGTGAATATTTCCTTCTACATTATTTTGTCTATAAAAATATTCATTATGATTTTTTTATAAATATATTTTTTCCTTTATTTTTTACATCATTTGCATACATTGATCATTGTATTTATTATATATATATATATATTGCATTAATTGCATACATTGACTGTTGTATTTAATTTGAATGTACTCCATAGTGAAGTGTAGGTTTTCAGCTAGTTAATAAATATGAGAGTATTTTCAGTAATACAAACTAATAAAAGTTCCTTTGATACACATAATGAAACTCATAATTATTTTGAGCATTCTATCATTTTATTTCTCTCCTTTTATAAAAAGATAAAATATAAGAAAGAGGATCACTTTATAACAATTCCTCCTTTGTTTTAAGAGAATGATACAAGGGAAGAGAAAGTAAACAATGAAATATTTGTATCAATATTAATTCAATACCAGATAAAACTACAGAAATTTTTGAGAATATTTTTTAGAGAGAGAATGCTTTTACCTCCAATCATTTCAATAAATTCAGATCCTGCCATAGCTAAGAAGGGCACTTTAGCTTCAGTTGCCACTGCTTTAGCTAACATTGTTTTACCACAACCTGGA
Organism: Dolomedes plantarius; assembly: GCA_907164885.2. Classification (NCBI taxonomy): domain Eukaryota; kingdom Metazoa; phylum Arthropoda; class Arachnida; order Araneae; family Dolomedidae; genus Dolomedes; species Dolomedes plantarius. Next base: position 100,224,241 of record OU015498.1, on the reverse strand, counting down.
GGACCCAGTAACATAACACCTTTAGGGATTTTAGCTCCAAGAACCTGATAGAATAAAATATATAAATAAAAACAATAAATTGCTAAAGTTGACTATATATATTTGTAATATCAGCAAATTTTAAAATTTTAGATGTAAAATTGAGGGGTAGTCATGGCATTTCCAAGATCAGGGATATGAACATAGAATCAGGCATTCTTTAAAGGCACATGTATATTAGAGTGGGCCGAAAAACTTTTTATTTTATTTTCTCAAAAGGCTAGTTAAAAAAAGTTGTTACACTTATAGATAAGAAAAACTGTAAAAAAAAATATCTTCCGATTGCACATTCACTTAATAAATGTTGAAATATTGAAAAAAATAAGAAAATCAATTTTTTCAGCAGTTTCTTGAAAAGCTCTCATATATTGCATTTCAAATGCAATAGTTTATTTTTTTTCAATGCGGAGGCACTTGTCGCGAAGACATTCACCTATAATTCACCGCAGCTTTGGTGGTCATTTCATTATGGGGGCACCATATAAGCGGATCAGCATTGCCCCCTATGAAGAGACAATACAAACGGAGGCATTTTAGTGGTGCTTCGCCAGGATTCGATCTGAGAACCCTCAGTACCAAAAACCAGCATGCTGTACCACAAGGCCACCATGGCCCTTCGCAATCTATAGTAAAAGGGTGTTAAAAGACAGGGAAACATTTTAATATGTATGTTTAAAACATTTATTGTACGAAGAAAACATTCAAAAGTACCATTTAAAAAAAAAAAACGTATTTTCATAAGATTGCTGCAAATGCTGTTTTTAATGCACTTTTTACTTTTGTTGCTCCTATTATGCCACATTATTGATTGTTGAACTCAGACACAATTAGGGCAGCTTTTGAAGAAAATTCCGGCATAACTGCCCTTGACAACAGGGTGCTTCTTATGTAGCCATCTCTAACTTCAGTACCACACACACTTTGGCTAGCCTCGGTGACAATTTTGACGTAATGCTCCACAGCTTGGGTGTGACATGGAAATCTATTGAAGTCTGAAATCAATGGTGTGCCAGTTTTGATCATTTCTTCTATTTCTTCGTCTGGTACATTCCATAGCAAAGGTGGTGGAGTGACATTACAAACATTCCACTTAATCATGTCAACATAATCGATCGTGTTGAAGCCAAGTGTTGGCACTCTGAAGTCTCTAATTGTTTTCCCCTTGCAATTTATCTGAGCTTTGAGAACTCAATGTAATTCCAATTCTCTCACATGCTGTCTTTCGTCCATAACCATAACCACAATTAAATTTTTGGGGTGTACAAAATATGAGTTTTGTCCTTTTACTGTGTCGATTATTTTTCTCAAATGTTCAGGGAAGTATGGTATTAAATCTATATATATATGCACACACACACATATATATATATGTGTGTGTGTGTAAGTAAGTAAGTAACATCATGCACATCACTGATTCTGGAACACCGGACACACTGCAGTCACACGAGATGGAATGCCACAGGCGATGGGGTTATACAGGGTATAATATCACTTTAACGCAGAAATGGCCGGAATGGAGAACACAAAAAATCGCTCGAGGAAAACATAGTCCACACGTTGAACAGCTGAAGTTATTTAATGAATAGACGAATACTTCATGAAGGTGACATAGACGTAAGGATGACACAAGACTCGCAGACAACACATATCTTGAATTTTGGAGAATAGGCGCATGACGAAACAAAGACAGTACGGATGCTACATAGCAAGCATGAAGACAAAGAGAAAAAATACACTGGCAAATCCTTGCTGTATCTTAAATAACTTCATGAGGTCATTGTTACATGACCTATGCAATCTGTACCTATTGGCCAGAGGCCCCAAGGCCAGTTTTCTGGGCTGAGACCTGTGGCCTGTTATATAAGTTTTGGTGCCCATGAGACTGGGTGTTAAGGGATGATATGTCAATTGCCTACTATTGCTTTTAGGTCACTCACAATAAAACGAAAAACGAAAACAAAATTAGTTTGCTTACACCCAAGTAATTTTAAGGGAAAATGAAAAGAATTTAGAAATTAGGAAATATTTTGTGTTATATATGTTATATACATATATTTAACACCATACCTCCCTGAACATTTGTGAAAAATAACTGACCCAGTAATAGAACGAAACTCATATTTTTCACACCCCGAAAATTTAATTGTGGCTATGGTTATGGACAAAATACAACATGTGAGAGAATTGGGATTACATTGAGTTCTGAAAGCTCAGATAAATTGCAAAGGGAAAACAATTAGAGACTTTAGAGTGCCAACACTTGACTTCAATGTGATTGATTATGTTGATATATTTAAGTGGAATGTTTGTAATGTCACTCCACCACCTTTGCTATGGAATATACCGGACGAAGAAATAGAAGAAATGATCAAAACTGGCACATCATTGATTTCACACTTCAATAGATTTCCATGTCACACCAAAGCTGTGAAGTATTGCATCAAAATTGTCACCGAGGCTAGCCAAAGTGTGTGCGGTACTGAAGCTAGAGATGGCTACATAAGAAGCACCCTGTTGTCAAGGTCAGTTATGCCGGAATTTTCTTCAAAAGCTGCCCTAAATGTGTCTGAGTTCAACAATCAATAATGTGGCATAATAGGAGCGACGACAGTAAAAAGTGCAGTAAAAACAGCATTTGCAGCAATCTTATGAAAATACTTTTTTTTTTTTTAAAGGGTACTTTTGAATGTTTTCTTTGTACAATAAATGTTTTAAACATACATATAAAAATGTTTCCCTGTCTTTTAATACCCTTTTACTATAGATTGTGAATATTGCATTGGAAATGCATTTTATGAGAGCTTTTAAAAAAACTGCTGAAAAAAATTTATTTTCTTTTTTTTTTCAATATTTCAAAGTGAATGTGCAATCAGAAGATATTTTTTTTTTCACAAATTTTTTTTATTGTTTTTCTTATAAGTGTAACAACTTTTTTTAACTAGCTGTTTCCAAAAATAAAAAAAAAAGTTTTTTCCGCCCACCCTAATGTATATAGTAAAAGCCATGAAACTCAAGAAAATGGGTTGAATTTATGCGACAATTAAAAATCATACAAATCTTAACCTTGTACCCTATCATATTTCTAACAATAGAGAAAGTCAATACTAATTGATTCCCAATGTTAAGTACACTAATATTGCACTTTTACCAGATGTATCTAGAAAAAAAGAGGAGAGAAAAATTCCCTTTTATCAATTTTAATGTAATTTTCATCCTGCCGAGTATTTTGTAATGAGTTTTAATGAAACATGATATTAAGAATGTTATAAAACAAGCACATATGTAACTACCTTTCTGTTAATAATATCAACTACACCTTCCCACAGATCCACCTCATACCTAAGCTTACTCTGTATTTTTAGAAGAAAAGAAAAACTTACTTTGTATTTTTCAGGGCGTTTTAGGTAATCTACAAACTCCATAATTTCAATTTTGGCTTCTTTCAGCCCAGCAACATCTTTGAACTGCACTCCCTTTCCGGAGCCAGTTAATGAATCTACGATGGTAAATTTAGCTCTGCCCAACTGAGACTAAGTGGGAGAAATAAAAAGGTTTTGACTATACATATATACAATAAATATAAAATACATGTTCAAAATATATATACAAAACTACTATATGAATATTAGAAAATGCACAAAAAAACCCTCCCAACTATCAAAGATTATCTTAGTATGCATTTTACTAGTGTTGCTTACTGTATTTGTTAAAGGCACATGCATATAGTGAAAGCCATGAAACTCAAGAAAAAAAAAGGGTTGAATTTATGCGACAGTAAAAAATCATACAAAACCTTAACCTTGTACCTTATCATATTAACTTAAGTTAAATCTTAAAACTTAAGTTCCTTTGGGAAGAGTTTTCATGATTTTAATTTCTTTCAAAGTAAATCTTTGTTATTCTGGAATTCCTTTTGGGGATTTCCAGTTTGAACTGACTCTGGCAATATATTTTTTCAACAGGCATTTAATGTTCACGGTTTTATTACTCTAATGGTTGTATAAATAAATAGTTTAAGATTTATAAAGTTTTAAATTGTAAGAGTGTTCATGATGCCTAGACTTTCCATAGATTTAGGGTCAATTTTAATTCAAAACCCATTGCACAATTCCATACCCAAATCTGAAACAATACACACTTGATTGAATGTGAAAAATATCATACAGTGGTGCTTGTGCTTAGAAATTCTCATCATGTGTCATGTATTATGAGGAGTTCTCGAATATTTTAACTACATTAGAATGAAACCCTGCTGTCAGAATGCTGTGCTATAGGGGGATCTTGAACCATATTTCAATGAAACTGTGTTGATTGATTGCCATGTCATATGGGGTTTTCCAGTGTATAAATGTACACACACACACACACACATATATATAAAGAAACTCTTAACTTGGATCAGAACTAAAACCAGGACCTCCTAATAGCTGGTCAAGAATAAATAACCAGTATAAACTAATAAGAATTGCACTCAATTGTTTTACAAACCAACCTCATATTTTCACCTGCCAGAGAAAAACAGGAAACCACTAGACTCTACTAGAAACAATTTATTTCTCTGGGGTGCCACAATTATATATCCCACTATGTCAGCTCATGTTTTATTATCACATTAAGTAACAGTACCTCTAACATGGGACTCAATCCAAGACCTGTTTTTCAACCAATACTTAGCTGTTGTAAAAACAGGAGTTCTTTACTCTTGTAATTAAAAGCCATAGAAAATAAGTCACCAAAAATTTTAAATTGTATATTATTGTTTACTGCTGTGAGAGAAAAAAGTTATAATATGTACAGTCACAAGCAATTTTTTAAAAAAGGGACACACACTCATTAATAAAAAATCTTAAAATATATTTTTTACAATAAAATAAGAATCTGTAAAATAAATAAAATTAATATGCTTTTCTTAAAATGCAGATGATTCAAAAAAGCTTTGGCTAATTGTGAAATTCCTTAGAGACTCCAAAATTATTTTAAAGACTAAGCACCTATACTATTGGATGTAATTAATCAAAACTTAAAATTTAGTTCTAGTATTGAGAACTCTTTGCATGATAGATGATAAATATAGCATTAACAGTCTTGGAAATATTTTTCAAACTATACTCAACCATAAATTATGCTTCAGCTGTAAGAAAATATTTACAATTTCAAACAAAGCTACCTAAATAACATTTAAAAATATATATAAATTTATTACGAAAAAATCCATTGATTGTGGGCTCTTGATCTGAACGTTTCTCATTAATGCTAATGTAAATAAAGCCACAGCAATGAGAGACAGCAATATTATCCAACTAGAATCTTGATGTCTTTCATAAATAACAGGAACACCTTGGCCCGATAGAATGCCGAAATTCTTCTCTACATCTCTTAATTTCTCTTCAAATTTTTCAATATCAGCAATTTTCATATGGTATGTTCTATGTTCAACCTGAAAATTTAAAGGAAAGAACAGTTAAATCGTTCAATTTAGTGTACTATATCAAAGAAAATGTTAACCCAACATAATAAGAAATAATTTTACACATTTCAATCTCCTGTTAGTTACTTTAGAAATCATTGTTTCAAGTTTAAATTAATAATATTCTTAGTAAACTAAGGCCATATAAATAAACTAAGAACATACTTGAAGAGAATCATAGAACTAGACTGAAATAGAGGCAGTTGCTAAATAAGTGTATATCTTTATATTTATGGATATTTAGAAACAAGAAAATTTTGCTTTAGTGCATAATATTGCTTTAAAATCACCTGCAGTGCAGGAATTGATATAATGCTTGGGACCTATTATGAGCACTTTGGTAATAGAAATTAAATATTGACCCAGAAAATGTCTTTTGAATCTTTGGCACAGCTCTATTTTATACTCTAGACATTTTATATTTTAAGGGTAAACATGTAGAAAAAATGAAAAAAAAAAGCTTCCTCTTTTTAAGTATTTTTGGACATATATAAAGATTTTTAATTAGCTACTCATCATATTACAATAAGAGATGTTTGTTCAATTTGATCATGTCAAAATTACCCAGTAAATAAACTCTTTTAGTCAACCCCACTGGATTAAGGAGGATGAAGTGCTATCACTGATATTCTACTAGGACAGGGACCTCCTAATAGCTGGTCAGGAATAAATAACCAGTATAAACTAATAAGAATTGCACTCAATTGTTTTACAAACCAACCTCATATTTTCACCTGCCAGAGAAAAACAGGAAACCACTAGACTCTACTAGAAACAATTTAAACCCTGAGCTATATTGGCTTCTCCGAAAAAATGCACCGTTTCCGTCAAACACAGGACGAGGCTATATATACACACATACATCGAAATGATATTGAAATCCTCGTTCTTCTGATGCTAATATTATTACAAAGTTAAATATTGCCCAAAGAAATCATATAATATAGTTAGACTTTATAAAATGCAGGATCTTACATCACCAAGTCTTAATAAGCTAGTTAATCAAATTACATTAAGTACATTTCGAAAAATTTTAAATTTTGCAGTGAAACATGTTAATATTTTCAGTTACACTCTTGAAATTGGAATCAGAATATCCTTATTAAAAATTAACTGTATAATTATAACTAAAAGGAAGTTATTATTTAGTACACAGCTATGAGAGATTTTTAATTGATAAAACAGATATAGCAACTGAAAAATATCAGCTAATCCAATTTTTATACTTCAGAATAAAGAGCTGCATTTAAAATCTTCATCCATTAGCAAAGTTTTCCTAGCAGTATTATCAGAATATTGTACAATTTATCTTTTATTCACTGCAGGAAGCTTTACTGAGAAAAAACAAGCTGTATAGAGAAATACATTAAAACTATAGGAGGCTTCAATATTTTCCATTACATACCCCCCCCCCCCCCAAAAAAAAAAAAAAAAAAAAAAAAAAGATAAAACCAGCAAGTGCATCTTTTAACAGAAGTACAAGTTGAAAAATTTAATGACATGTCAAGCTATAAAAGCTAGGATTCATAGATAACACAGGTCTGCGACAAAAAAATTGTCTCAAATGTAATCAGTGATTTTATAGTATTTTTGGTGCTGATTATGGGAAAATTATTGAAAAACCTCCATCACGTACAGTTTTGTTACAATTAGCATGTTTAGTTTTGTCTAATTTGTGTATTTTTAAAGTAAGCTAGCACTATGAGTTTAGACAAAATTTCAAATATTTCCAAAGAAACTGTTATATTTTGCTAACAAACACTTTTAAAAAGTAACGTGAGAAAGTTTTAAGGTGTTTGCAATGAAATAAACATTGTTATACATATTGGACAGTCATACTAAAACTAGTGTAATATGGTTAAAACTGCATCACTTTCCTATTAGTGCCTGTCTGTCGACCTTACCTCCCATCCCTTACTATCTCCCTCCACTGACATCTTTTGTTCAGTGCCTGTCTGTCCCCACCATCCTCCTTCCCACCACCTTCCGCTGTACCACATCTAAAAGAATGTTTTGAAAATCTTGAGCTGGTTTTAAAGAAAATAGTTATTCAGATCATAAATGGACGATTTGTGGCAATTTAAAAGTGATTTCAATGTTGCTTGGTCAACAGAGTAGTTACACAAAGTTCCCTTGCTTTCTCTGCGAATAGAACAGTCGTGACAGTAAGCAACACTATATAAAGAAAGAATGGCTGCTGAGAAAAACCTTGCAGGTTGGAGTTAAAAATGTTGAGAGGGAGAGTCTTGTAGATCCCAAAAAGGCATTACTTCCAACACAACACATTAAAATGGGTTTGATGAAACAATTTGTCAAGGCATTGCCAAAAGAAGGAGAATGTTTTAGATACCTTTGTGAGCAGTTTCCTGGGTTATGCAAGGCAAAGATAAAAGAGTGTTTGTCGGACTTGACATCAGAAAACTAATAAGGGATGCCATCTTTAAGTTAAAAAATGGAAACAAAAGAAAAAGCAGCATGGGTATCTTTAAAACTAGTTTTAACCAGTTTTCTGGGAAACAAAAAGGACCCAAATTACAAGTCAATCGTCGCTGACATGCAAGACAACTTCATGAAGCTGGGTTGTAATATGAGCATAAAAGTTCATTTTCTCCACTCACACCTTGACTTCTTCCCTGCAAATCTTGGAGATGTCAGTGAAGAGCAGAGGGAAAGGTTCCATCAAGACATCAAGGAAATGGGAAAAAAAGATACCAAGGAGGATGGAATGTTAACATGATAGCGGATTACTGCTGGATATTAAAAAGGGACATTCCTCCAGCTGTCCACCGTAGGAAGAGCAATAAAAGAAGTTTTGATGTGAAGCGAAAGCGCTTCTACAAGGACTTTTGACTATAGTTATGCACATTTTTCAATATTCTGTTGTGTAAATGTAAATCACAGCATCTTTTATCTGTTTATTAAACTTTAGAACCTTTAGAAAAAATGTACAAAATTGCATTAAATTGAGTTTTTCACCCAAAATACACACCCTTTTTGTGAGATAATCTGATGTGATAGAAAAAAATGGATTTCATTTATGAAATCAGCACTGAAAAATACATAGAAATCAGTTATCAAAGTACAAACAATTTTATTTATTTATTTATTTATTTTTTTGCAGACCTGTGTAATTCATTGTTTCCCCAAATCATTTTAATGCATGCATAAAAATCTGAAACAAAAACAATTTTGAATGATAAGTTATAACAATTCATAATTTCAATGAAAGTATACAGAGCAGTTATAAAACTACTTTTGAATTACCTTTTTACCTTTGATTACAGCATCGTCATGTAAATATATTGTCACAAGATCATTCTCAAAATTTACAACCACTTCTTCCACCTAAAAACGACAGCATGAAAATAGACACATTATTATTCAAAATAAAAGAAAGATCATAGCAGATAAAAATGATAAAGGTTTAAGATAAAGATAACAATATTTCCAGTTAACATAATTTCTCATTCTTCTCTTTCTTTTGAGATGTTGCCCCAAATAATTTTAAGCAGCAAAACTTCAATTGCTTTAGTTTTTCACCATTTCCAATTCAAGAAATAGTTATTAAATATTTTTTCTGGGAGGATAAGGACTTCTACAAATATGATTTTAATTAACACTTAAAAACATAATAATTGTATGCAGACCATTAATATTTATTGAGAGAGATAAATGCTAGATCACGTACATGGAATTCTTTGGATATTTTATTCCAATGATCATATACGAAATTTTTTTTACATAAAACAGTAATTGTTTAATAAAGAAATATGCAAGATACTATTTAGAACAAATTAAATCTATGAAATATGCTTTTAAAAAAGTAAAACCTAATGAGCTAATTTTAATTGTAATAACAGTATAATCTATTGTATTGTGTATTTTTCGTTAACTTATTCTTATTTCACAAAAAATAAATAAATTCCCTTAGGGGAGCCTGTAACCCCTAGAGGGCACATCTCCAGGTGGCAGATCAGGGGAAAGCCTCCAGGGGAATTTCCATTGGGTCATAGATGGGAAATAAAATACCTTCCATGAACCAACAGGTAGAAGTCCAACCTCTTTCGAGGCAATGGCACCCATCTTCTATGGATAGTGAAATTAATGATTTTTTTCCACTGTACTATTCCTGGACACAACAACGATAAATAAATTTAAAATAATTCACAGAATGCCATCATTTTCTTAATACAAATAACATGGTAATCAAATACTCATAACCTAAAAAAAATAAATGTTACAGTCTATAGAAGCTCTGGTATTATAATTTTTCAACTTTTTTAAAACAAGGATAGGAATTAATTACCTAAAAAGAAACCTGGTACATCAACAACGAATGAGAAAAGAAGTTGAAGTTTAAATGCCATAAATGCAATTTTGAAAGAAGAAAACAGGCACTTTTCTTTTCTTTTTCATTCAAGATTACCTTAATACTTTATTATATACAGAGCGTATAAAATAAAGCTTCTAACTAAAAATATAATACATGCAAAAATCTATTTACAAAGATATGCTTATAAAACACTTATTTTAGAATTTTAAAAATTCTTTATAACAATGAAAATTTTAAGCTCTCACCTCTCCCTTTGCTAACATTTGATACACAAATTCATTCCAAGAAACAAATCTAACCACTTCAGGTTGATTGCTATTTGGAAAAAGCAGTGATAGCATAGTTATAAATATATAGGCAGTTAACATCCATATAGTAGACTTCAGAAGTAGACTTGTTTTTGATTCTTCTGAAAGGGAAAGAGAGCAATTTCTTCAGAATATACACAGCAATGAAAGAAACAACATTTTTTTAAAAAACAATAAAGTGAGCAACTTTGTGTTATGTTGCTGCTGTATTGTATTGCTGGAATGTATACATTATTGTACCCTAAGTATTATGGGTTAGAAGTACACTGTACTTTCCACCATGTGCTATTGATTTTCAGTGTGTATGTTGCATGTCCATTTTAGTGACTGGGTCTTGTTTGCTCCACTAGGTGGAAGGACACGAGTCAAGGGAACTATATTTCACCAGCAAGAGAATAAAACTGAAAAGTAAACAGAGGGATAAAAGGAGGAACTATGGGAAACTAGTGGCTTTTCCTCCTGGGTTTGCACCATGTGTTTAGAGTTGCATGTAGACAGATTTCCTGTAAAGGACTTTGTATCCAGTTGATGATGTAACACAGAAGAGACTTATAACTAGAATAAGAATTATACTTATTACTAATGTCGACAATAGTTAATAAATGTATATTTTTATATTAATCATATATTTGGTGTTCTAGGAATTAATCATCCTGACTCACTCACTACAACATCTGTATTACTATGCCAATAAACCTGGGATATAAATTATTCTCCTTAACTCATTTGTTTTGTATGTAAAAAAAGGAGAGGTTAAGTTCTTTAGATGACACATAGATTGACCACAACATTTTGTAGGTGGAAGTCTTCCTTAAATTCCTCAAACAAATTATATAATAATGAACAAGAGCTAGTTTACAAAGATACAGAATGAAATTACACAAGGCGAGTAATCTTAATTAGAAAAGTAAAATACCTAGCTTTGTTTTATTACCTTAAAATCACCTAATATGATCAGTATTCCAATGCATCACACATATTCAAAGCAAGATACTATGTAATAGAGACCAAAAACTATATAATTTTTCAAGAAATTCTTGATTGGAAGTTGATAATTTTTATCTGTTATAGTCTTACAGTTAGCCCCTGCACTTTTGATTGAAAATAAGAGCAAAAATATTTCAAAAGCTGGTGAAACACATTGATATTTTCAGAGTGTTCTCAGTCTTATTCGTTGATGTGTAGTGAATGAGATACTTTTGAACAAAGTAATCCACATGAAAATCAGCAAGTTTAAATAATCTGTTGATCTGTACATGTTTTACCTGTGCATCTTTACATACGTAAAACACACAAACTACACATGTTCATTTATAAAATAACAACATTAATAATAATAATTAATATTATTATTAATGCTATACAAAATCTATTTGTAAATAAAAGAGAAAAGTTCCTTTAAACTTTACTAAAATGAAATTATAAAAATTTTTGAGAGTAAGTTAGAAATAAAATGATAATATAATCTTTATTTTAGTTAAAATTTGGATGTTTTTTTTTTTTTTTTTGCTTTTTATAAACGAGGTACATACATGTTGTTAAGAAATCAAAACATTCTGATCAGTTAATTTCCTTTATCGCAGTTAACTTAATACAGACATAAAAAATGCATACTTTTTATCAGTATACATACAATTTACAATCATATATAGAGTCCCGTATATAAGTACATGTGATAAATGGTAATTCATAACACAATAAATGCACTGTTATAACAATGTACAATTTTTCAGAACTATGAAATAATACTGGAAAAGTAATTCATTTCCTTTCAATGATTTAAAGCTCAAAGTTTTTAAGAGCCTCTCAAAGCAGATAGGATATTCTAATTTTGTGAAAAACATATGAAAGTAAAACATCAAAAAGGAAACAGAAAATTTTGCAGATAAGGCATTTTAACTATGGGGGGCAGTATATATATTCAATTTTCCTAATATTGTAATGTCTCTTTAAAAGGAAAAAAAAAAAGAGTTAAATGCTTTAAAAATCAGGCATCACTTTAAACATATAGAAAATTTATGAAAAGATAGTAAAATAACATGAGATACACTTATAAACTCACTTTCTCTCTATTCTAAAAAAAAGTAATTCCCGCTGCTGCCACTGTCAAAAGCTTGTCACGCTATATCCTCCGAAACCGCTGAGGGTATGGGGTCGAGAGCGATACCAATGGATGCAGAAAAATGGGGGACCAAAGTAAGACATGCCTCATCTTCATCAGACTTTAAGTTTTTTTTTTGCTTGTTTGTTTATGTTTTGTGGGAAAATATTGACTTTTTCATCTTCAGATTACGATAACTCACCAAAAAATTATCGTAGAATTTTGATCTTTTTACAGTCTAAGACTATAGACATTTCTCTTTCAAACTAGACCTCATTTGTTTAAAAATATTTTAAAACAGACTAATATTTTCATCAAAAAATGAAACACAGTTTTTCAAGAAATATCGTCCCATATGTGGATGTAATATCAATGCTCCTCGAGTTTTTATCTTACAAAGAAAATATTTACATCATCTGGAAGCTGAAACTTTCTTATTCATATAAACCTCATTTCAAGTCTCTATCTTAAAATTTCGATTTTTAATTGAATTTTAAAGCTGATAATTCAACAGTGATGAAAAGCCCTTCGCATAAGGGTGACAACAGTAAATGGATGGAAGCTGTTACATTGCCCGAGAATGATCCCTATGTATCTCGCTATTAGCCCTAACAGACGAAAGATGTAAAAATAATTTAAAAGAAACTAAAATCAAATTCAGTTTATATTATATAATTTAAAAGAAACTAAAATCAAATTCAGTTTATATTATATTCAGTATTTCTTGCTTTCAGTGTATATTATATTCTTTTATCCGTTTTTACTACAGCATTGATTTTTTAATTTTGCTACTATAAGACGTATATTGAAAAAAATGCCTAAAAGAAAGTGCGGTATAACTGGTGATAAAGAAAGAAGACTAAGTGCTCAGGCACAGAGGGAACGAAGAGAAAGGCAAGATAAAGAGGAAGTTTCAACAAGACATGGAGTGGAAACTGAAGGACTTACAGTGTTGAAGTGTTAAATAAACACTTTGAAACAGTAGGACTTGAAGAAGATAAACTGGAACACAAACGTGCTGCCAACCGTTCAGAAAATATGTCAGGACAACGATTGCACAAAAAACGCATGTCAGACAGGAGAGAAAATATGTCACAGATTCGACTTGAAAACAAGCGTGCAGCAGACAGGGCAGAAAAGATGTCAGAGATTCTACTTGAAAACAAGCATGCAGCAAACAAGACATAAAACATAACAGCAATTGGAAGTGATGTGGTTCTGTTGCCCCATAGCAATGTGTTGCTCGGTAACATTCTATCTGATCCAATTCTGTGCATTTCTTATACTTTTTTGGTTGAATAATGAATTATAAGCATAAACAACATAAAATTTGACTCATACAATATAGGAAATACAGACACTAAAATTACAATATCCATTATTCGGTTTCTGCAAAGTTCAGTATTTTTTTAATTTTCATCAAAAAACATTTTTATTTCCCTCAAGTTTCGAGAAACTAGCAGTTTTTACATTACTGCAATCATCTGTAACAGTTGCCTGTCTCTTCGGAATGGTGCATTGATTTCCAGTAAATGTCCACCTTTTAGAGTGATAATTTTTGCAGTGACCCATTCGTTACGATGTTTTTTATAAAATTTAAAATTGTTTTGAAGCAAAACACAGTATTTTATATTGGAAAAAAGCAAAAGCAAAGAGAGTGAAATATCAGCATGACGATGTAAACAAGCAATCACGAGAATTGAATTGTTGCCAGTTTTTCAAAAATAAACTAATAATATAACTGCCAAAAAGTATTAAGGATGTTGCAAAAACATTATTGAAACTTCAAATTAGAAAAAAAACAAATTTAAGTGCTGAAAATGAGCAAATTAGGACAACTTCCGGCAATTTTAGGACAACTTCCGGTTTGATTTTGAATCAAACAATATGTTTTATAATGGCTATAAAATTACTTCTAAATCCCGTAGAGAAAAAAGAAAAACAGTTTTGGAAATAGGAAGGTCCAAAGTATAAGGAACATAAATAAAAAAAAATTCGACCAATTGTCGAAAATCGATGTTTTCTACGTAGTCGGTCACCTTAATATCATATTGCAATAACAAATATTTTTTTATGAGTAAGCCTTATTAGGGGGCCAAAGACCCCATACAAAAAGCAAGCGTAGCGAGACTAGGGGCTAAGCCCCTAGTATTTAAATAAAATAAGTGGGGGTACAGCAAGAAAATAGCCATATGTACTTAAAAAAAAATATAAAAAAAATGAGGGAGAGATTTATTACAGCCTATTGTTACAGCAGTTTACATTTCTGTTCTATGTAATTAATTTAGGGAACAAATGCTCGGTACACATGCACAAGACCTAAAAAATATATATATAATAAATTTAAATAAATACCATCATCATCCTTTTTCTTATTAGGATCTTGGGATGAATGTGGTGCTGATGTTTTCAAGAATCGTACTGATACACCTGTTGCAAAATATTATAGAAGGATACATTTTTAATAACTTTATAAATTATAATTTCATTTTCAAGTACAAAAATTCCTTTCAAAATAATTTACCTCTTAAAGTATTACATATATACTAAGCATAATATTAACTGTTCCTTTTTATACTATGTTATTTGTGGAGGGTGATTCACTCAAAAGAGGCCCCAAATATTCTGTTGTAACTCTCAGTAGGATGAGGTAATCTTAACCAAAAAAATACACTATATGACTTGACGTATGTGTAATTGATTGCAATACATGCGGTGTCGCAAATAATCTCTGTTTTCTGCCTGAAATGTTTCAATGTGATACTCCATGTTCCTGTATTCGAAAGGATATCAAGGGGGATAACAGCAATATCACGTTGAATGTTTTCCTTTAAATCTTCTACAGAGCAAGGCTTGTTGCAATAGACTTTTCACAAAGGAAAAAAAAAATGAAATCTAGAAGAAAGGACTTTGATATTTTTCATCTATTGATATGACTAACTAAAAGAGATAACAGAAACAAAGTAATATAAATAAACCTAATAAAATCAATACAATTTGCTTTTTATTCTCAAAATACAGAATACTATTTTAAAAGGGAGTACACTTTTTTATGAAAGAACAGACAGTAACTCAGATGATGTACAAAAGCTAGAAACAAAATGCAGCAAAACATAATTATTTTACTCATAACTTTATTATCAAATTAAAAAAACTATATAGCGTATGGCAATCATATTATTTGAAATTGGCTGACTATGATGATGCAGAGTTTAACATTGTGCCTGTTTTGATTAGAGAAAATGAAATGTGTAGCAGAAGTCTAGAAAGGTCTAGATACAATACAGAAAAGGACCTCTGTGAATACACACAATCTAATAATACAAAAATTCTGTGAAAACAGGTTGTTCTAAGCATCATCTAAGGTCAATAGAAAAGGCATATGTTTAAGGGCTGTATTGTAAGAAGTTTAACAAAGTTTTGACAAAAGCCTTAAAAAGTCACCCAAAAATGCATTTCAAGAAATGGAATCAGAAAAAATATTAAAATCATAAAGGATTTTTTTCTACATGAAGCAGTTGAGCTGCATCTATTAATTACTGCTCCAATTTAAGTTACACCAGATAAGTTCAGTTGCATATGTCTGGAAATTGACTATGGACAGGACATCAGGAGAATCACTAAATGAAGTCATAACTAACAGTGTTGAAACTTCAAGTGTTATGCTCATAATAAAAACTACCATCTATTATAAAAAAAAAAAATTGCAGACGTATCGAAACATTCAGTATATTCTTTGATTTGAATGCAAAATTTTGTTATTGATAGAAACCACAAAATTATATTCCTGACCCAATATGAAAGACAGATAAAAACTTTATATCAAACATTATGGTCAACTTTCTTCTTCAAACATAAATATATCAAGTTATTGCTACAACATGCATAGAATAGTAGCTATTGAAATCCGATTTTAAGGGTGAGCTGATTATCCTATACTTTCTTTGTTTTACTCAAATGATACATTCATAATTTTTTTTGTAACTGGTTCCTGAAGTTTGAAATTAGGTATTCATTCACAGACTTACTCAATGATTAAAAATAAATATTCAGCTTTATAAATGCAACAATGATTTTTCAAAGTAGTATTTTGTACGCATAATATAATTTTAATTAGCATTACTTTATGATAAGTTTCCATCACTATAAAGGATGTGATCTAGAACTAGTCAAGTTAATTATACATACAATCAATAATAAATATTACATTAGTCTGACCTGAAGCAAAAAGATAATGCTTATAGAAAGATATACCTTTAATTTGAAAAGGTCTTTTAACAAAGACATTTGCTTGAATTTTACCAAACCCAGACAGCCATGGAGAATGCCTCTGAAAAAAAAATTATCATTCAGACATACAACAGCAATATTACGTTAATTAATCTAACAATCTTACATACAGAAGAACTCTTTAAGAGGTATATTTCTGCTGATTAAATAGATATTAAAAACAAAATAACAGTGATAACATTTAAATAGAAACACACCATAAAAGAAAGTCTATAAAGTGCATAATATGGAAATAAAGGTTATATAGAGAACTCATTCATTAGCATCAATATTTCTGCTATAATCCAGTTTGTGAAGTATAGAAAATTCTATAAAAGTATACAATACAGATATCAACAAAAAGTAAAATTTACATTTAAAAAAAATAATAATAATAATAAAATAAATAAATAATAATTTTTAAAAAACTTTACCTTTTAGTTACATATTAAAACCTTAATTTATGAATCAATAAGATATTAGTTTTTTTTATTATTCCTATTTTGAATTTTATATTTTTGTAAACATATTTCCAAAAAATTTTTAATAAAACTTTCAGACTTAAAAATTTTAAAAAGGTAGGCATGTAAACATTCTGATTAATCTTAACTGCTCCTTCCTGCCTTTCTCATCAATTCATACAGCTGGATGAGGATTTAAAAGTCATATTATTCAAGAAGGCCTTTGAGCTGATAAAATTACTTAACCCTGCAAGTGTAATTTTTATAAATGTTTCTGCCATCTAAGAAGGAAACAACAAAACAGTTTTAAAAATAAAATAAATGATGTGAAATTAAAAATTAGTCTTCACACAAGAGTTTATACAAAATCACTCCCAAAAGAAAAAATTCAGATGATCATGGAACATATAATAACCTTTTAAAAAATGGGCATTTTTAAAGGTTTTTGTAAGGGGTCATTGAAAAGGAAGGCTTTTTTAAAGACCTCATAACAAAATAATTTTTGGAAATTAAGCCCTGATAGAATTCTTTAAAGTTGGTAAGAACGCCAAACTGAAAAATTTTTGATATTTTTCTAGATTTCTGAGAAAATGTAAATTTATATATAAGCAAAATCATTTACAATTGAATAGTGAGTTAAGAAACCAGATTTATTTTTAAAAGGTTCCATTTAAGAGTGTTTATTATTATAATTATTATTATTAATAATTAAAATATGAAATTACTTATAAACAGCTTATTACTGACAATGATAAAGTAATAATCAAGAAAATTGAGAAATTTGAAAATTAAGTTTCTGACTGCAGCACCTAAATAAGCTATGTATTATATCTTTTTGTGAATAGTACATTTTTCATAAAATAAATAAGTCATATTTATTTTCAGTCATTCAAATTAGCCATTTCACTACAGTAAAATCATTAATTATTCATAATTTTATCCATACTTTAAAAAGTTTATGAGCTTAAAATTTGTAGTTTACATTCTAAGTATAACCAAAATGTTTAATCATAAATAAAATGGGAAGTATGTTTAGGACAATATTGATAGTTAACATTTTTTAAAAAATATAAGTACTGATACAAATACTTTCATAATTTTGAATAAGTCTAATAATGTTATCAAACTAACATAAAAATTAAATATTTTAAAGGACCCAGAATAGTAGTGTGCATAAAGTATGCACAATGAATTAAATAGAATGAGTTATCTTATAGTTTCAATAAATAAGTTCAAACTACTACTATTTCTGATTCTGCAAATCACAGAGCTGTGTTTACAGCTTATGATTCAATATAGACATCACATCAACCAACAAACTAACCAACTATTACTATTTGCATTATTTTATTTATTTATAAGTCAATTATTATATATTCTTTTAATTAGTAGTAAATCATAATTATATTACTCAATAATATTATGTTAGGAAGGAAAAAAATAATTTTCAAAAGATCCTTTTAGGAAAAAGAATGATAAAAAAAATTTTAAAAATCAATATTTTCAATCATGATTTAACCTTTCGGTCAGAACGTCTACCTCTCAGGCAGCTATGGTTTTTTTATTCAACACTGGGCCCCTCCCCCCTTTTCCCTTGGGTTCTGTAAGTCTACACATGCTTCAGTCAACATCTTGTCTTCAGTGTGGAAGGGTGATTCGTGACGCCAGCCTTCTATGGTCAGGTAAAAATTAGATTAATCAGAGAAAAGATTAAAAATCCCAAATTAACCACTCGTTCGACTAACTAAATGCCTCTACAAAACAAACTGTAATATAACCTGTGATAATTGGTTCTGTTTAATAGAAACTAGTCAAGAATTAAGGAGAAATGGTTTGACGATTGTGGCTACCATGAAATGCAATAAACCACAAATACCCTCTGAATTTCTGGCTAGAAATACCTGGGAAAGAGATATTCCATCTATATCTGCCTTCCTGGCAGATGTTCCCACTAAGTAAGAAAAGAATTATGTTCTCACCAAAGGGTTAAACTGGATAACCAACATTCAAGAAAAATTTAAATACCTTATCAATATTTAATATTATTCACATTTATACTTTAAATACTTACAATAGTACAATATGATAAATATGGTTCATTTAGAACTCTGTTCTGTAAAGCCTTTCGACATGAAACAACAGGTTTTACTCTCATTAAGGAAGATACTGCAAATCCCTGAAACAGAAATTTTAAATAACTCTCTGCAGCACAATAAATTTCAGTGTAAATATAAATAATGGAATTTTTTAAATAGATAAATAATAATTATTATTCATGCACACGTCACTATTACATATATTTCTGTATAATAACCAAGAGAAAACTGTATTTAGATCTTTTTAAAATTAATTTTCTGAAACTTTTCATCAGGGTTCTGATTACAATGTTCTTCTCTTTCCTTATGGTTTCTTATGACAATATGTTTAAGGGGCAAGTGATACAAAAAGCTTCTCTCCACAAAGATTTTTATTTATGTATATTACTGTCCAATGAAATATACATAGTATGATATTTATAGGTTTTGAAGTACTCTCATTTTTGATTTCAGAATATGTTGAATGTATGATACAAAGAAATAAAAAACCTTTTTCATCAATCATATAAATTAGCACTAGACAAATATAAATTGATTTACTACCACTATATCTACAATAAGCAAAATATAAAGTTCAAAGAAACGGCATTACATAAAAAGTAATGTAAGACACATGCGAATAATCACATATATGGCCTAAGTGAAAAGGGGATTAAGTTATCTCATTATATCTTAAAGAAAACTAACAGAAAACGGATTTAGATCAGAAATTGTAATTTTTATCAATACAGCAAGTACTGCTCCGTAAAAACCTATAATTATACCATTTGGCAGCCTATTGGAATTGAAACCGCGTAGTGGTATATGATCCTATCCTATCTAAAGCAACCAATCTAAATGTTGAAAGGCAAAATACAATGAATCATAGCAGTTAACTTTCATATATGTCATAGAATTAAGAATGTACCATTCGATGCTTGACATAACCTGGAAATGTTAATTTATAACTACAAGTTCTCTTCACAAGACAGGTTGAAATCATGACTTCAGATAGCGATTATATAATATTCCTTTACTACTTTCAAATAAAATATATAATTTATGACAACAAATGAACACGCGCTTGATGTGAAAAAAAACCAGAGTTTTATAAAATAATTAATTTCCAGTCGAGTTCAAATTCTTCATTATTATTAGTTTGGGGAGAAAGAGTTAAATACTACTCGAATTCTTTTATTTTGTAAACAAACTTGTAACAGCAGTCTAAGACGGTCACAGTCAAGTTTAACATATTTCTAAAAATAATAAATTAATAATACTAGATTAACAATTCACAGGAATATAACATAGTTCTGTGAAATTTAAATAACTCAAACAAAATGCTTTTCTTACATCGTATCATTTATTTTAGAAAATAGATGAGAAGTATGTGGTAATGGGGTTTTATTACTAAACAAGGAAATATTCATATCAAAGAATAGCAGGCACTTACTCAGACTCACAGTGATCTAGTGATAAGTGATATTATTGATTAGTGATGGGCAAAACGGATCAGTTGAGAGATCCGGATCTTTGGGAACCGTTCACTTTACTGAACGGCTCTGAACGATCCGTTCATCGTTCACTAGAAAGAATAAAGTCCGTATATATATATATATATATATATATGTATGTATGTATGTATGTATGTATGTATGTATATATATATATATATATATATATATATATATATATATATATATATATATATATATATATATATATATATATATATATATATATATATATATATATATATATATATATATATATGTTGTTGTTTCTAATGCCCCCTGGGCATTCTAGGCTTCGGGCTGAAGTGTGCGACTCCGGTTTAGCACCACAAGAGTCGGAGTCCGTCTTAGCTAGCTGACAGCTTAATTTTGACCGAGCACCCCCATGAGTGACATCTTGGAGGGGGGGATCGTACCCTCTCTCACCCTCCCTGACCTCATAGATGGACTTTCCGGTCTTTGGATTTAATGTGCCCATATCCGGCCTAGATACGGAAGTATTTAATGTCGCGCGTCGGGATATATATATACATATGATGAGTCAATTTGACTCCTAGATTTTATGTCAAGAACGAGTTCTGTTTTTTATTTCCTTTAAATACTTTTATTATTTACATATATTAGTAATTATTAAGTGAAAATGTATACTTGTATGAATATATAACTTCATTAACTGAACATATTCCTTGTTTTAAAAGTTGTATTATTATTTTATATTAAAAAAAATACAAAAAGATGTATATATTTATCAAGAGGGATAATTTTTGTCATGTTATTTCAAACGCAAAATCGTTTAACATCTAGGTGTGTATCTGATTATATGTTTCTGTAACATTAAAAAAAGTTCTTTCACACCGTAAACCCCCCAAAAAAAGAACCAGATTTTTAAAAAGTCATTTTTAAGCAGTTTCTAAGAGGACATTTTTAAGTTAACTCGTTCAGTACGTTAGACGACCTTAGTCGTTTAATATACGAACTATTAACATTTTCTTCAACTTAATCTTTTGTATTTTTCGAGGATATTTCATTATGTTTGATTGGCCGGCAGTAATGTTTCATTTTGATTTTATTTGTAACTAGCTGTTTACCCGACTGTTTCGGGTATTTATTTATCCCGATTTTTTATTAGACAGGAAAAGGAATGAATTCTACCTTTAGTGCAAAATCGAAGTCATTTTATTTCTCCCTCCTCTCTCCCCCCAGTGCTGATGGGGCTGAACTTGTACTTAAGTAGCATCGGGAGTGTCAGTATTCATCTCAGCGACCCCGAAAACTATTGGTTCGACACTACTCTCGGTCATTTTGAACATTTTTTTTTCATCCTTTCCCCCCTCCCCCCCAATGCTGATGGGGGCTGAACTTGCCCTTAAACGGAATCGTGAGTGTCACTAATCATCTCAGCGACCCCGAAAACTATTGATTAGACACCACTCTCGGTCATTTTGGACATTATATTTTTCATCTTTTCCCCCCTTCCCCCCCCCCCCCCAATGCTGATGGGGGTTGAACTTGCCCTTAAACGGAATCGTGAGTGTCACTAATCATCTCAGCGACCCCGAAAACTATTGATTAGACACCACTCTCGGTCATTTTGGGCATTTTATTTTTCATCTTTTCCCCCCCCCCCCCCCCCCCGATGCGATGGGGGCTGAAATTGCCCTTAAACGGAATCGTGAGTGTCACTAATCATCTCAGCGTCACCGAAAACTATTGGTTCGACACTACTCTCGGTCATTTTGAACATTTTATTTTTCATCCTTTCCCCCCTCCCCCCCCCCCCCCCTCAATGCTGATGGGGCTGAACTTGCCCTTAAACGGCATCGTGAGTGTCACTATTCTTCTTAGCTACCCCTAAAACTATTGATTAGACACCACTATCGGTCATTTTGAACATTTTATTTTTCATCTTTTCTCCCCTCCCCTCCCCCCCCCCCCCAATGCTGATGGGGGCTGAACTTGCCCTTAAACGGAATCGTGAGTGTCACTAATCATCTCAGCGACACCGAAAACTATTGGTTCGACACTACTCTCGGTCATTTTGGACATTTCATTTTTCATCCCTTCCCCCCCTCCCCCCCAATGGGGGGCTGAACTCGCCGTTAAACGGCATCGTGAGTGTCACTATTCTTCTCATCTACACCAAAAACTATTGATTAGAACCACTCTCGGTCATTTTGGACATTTTATTTTTCATCCTTTCCCCCCTCCCCCCCCAATGCTTATTTTTAGAGGGGGCTGAACTTCCCTTAAACGGCTTCGAGAGTGTTACTATTCATTTCAGCGATCCCGAAAACTATGGATTCGACACTAATATCAGTCGTTTTCGTTTAGTTTTACATGGCCCCCTCCCCCCTCCCCCCTAGGGGTGCTAGGGGTATCAACCCCCCCCAGTAATTATTACCATATTATAAGTCATATGTGTACCAAGTTTGGTTGAAATTGCTCCAGGCGTTCCAGAGTGATGCTGAAACATGGTATATACATACATCCGTTACTACATATTATTAAATATATGAATTTGTATTTTCCACTCTACATCAATCGTTATATCAACCGCAACACTGAAAACGTAATTCATTACAATAGACTGCTTATTTCCCCGTTGACTTATCCCCCCCCCCCCCCCCGTTACTCAGCAGCTAGCCAGCAAATCAATCACCGCTGCCCGAACGTTTCTCCAAAGACCCGGATCCTGGTCGTTCACTAACAGATCTATAGCAGATCCCAAGTCGTTCACTAACAGATCTATAGCAGATCCCAAGTCGGTCTTTCAGAGATCCGGGTCATTTTGAAAACAGATCTTCAAAAAGAGCCGTTCATTTTGAAAAGTCTTCAAAAAGAGACGGCTCTTTTTGAAAGACCTGTATCTTCAAAAAGATTGGAATCTGAAGATCTACATCGGTCTTTCCGGTTCCGGTGAACGATGTGGGAGCCGTCAGATCCGAGATACTGAGATCCGGATCAGTCGTTCATTTCAAAGAGCCGTTCAGAGCGAACGGCTCTGAGCTGATTTACCCATCTCTATTATTGATAAATTGTTATTGTATTGTGTGTTGTTAAAGTTTGAAATTTTATGTCGATGTTGTTTTAAATAGGTGTTTCACAATAAAAGATTTAATTGCTCTTTGTAGTCAAGAAAATGTTTCTCCTGATAATTCTTTCTTTTATCGCATTTTTTCTGTATTTATGCTTATGTGAGTATAGTAGTCTTTACATATGGGAATTTATCATCAATTTCTTTTGTACTTTCTTATAGAAAACTTAGTTGATAGTGAAATTTTTCGTCGTAGTTCAGATTCGAATTTTTGGAAATCGTAGATGATTGCTTTCAAAAGTAGGCCTTCTTATCACAAACTCATCAAAATTCAAGAAAATTGGGTAAAAATCGTGTGTAAAAGTGGAGTAGGGCTTTCGCTGAAAAATCGTACGTAATAGATTGGAAATTTTATCTAATTTACGTGTAAAATTGTAAATGCTACAGTTTTCGATATTTATATCTATCAGTTGATTAATTATCTTCGTGTATTCTATTTGATAAATTAATATTATTTATTGATAATTGTGTAATTACGTGACATATCCATATCAAAGTTGTAATTTTTAATTCAAGCATGTCTTATTATTTCTATAGTAAAGTTATACTAAGAAATAAATTATGGATTTATAAAAAAACAAATCGCTCCAAAGCGTTTTAAAAGATTATTATTTGTTTTTTTGAAATATGTTGTTGATATTTCTTATTCCTGTTGGTATGAAATTAAAAGTGCAGACCAAGTTCTAACTTTTCAACCTTAACTAAGTAAGTACACCTTCAGAAAGTCTAGAACCAAGTTGAAGCTTTTAAACACATCCTTCTTGTCCAGTCCTGTTCACAAGAAGAGTTGACTTGAAGAGGACTGTTCCAAGTTACATGTAGTGCATGTCCTAAAAATTTTATGACCATGGATAAAGGAGAGTGATTTAGTGAGTTTACTGGAAAGTCATAAGTGGTCTGCATTCTTCTATCTATCAAATTCTATGAAAATTTATGAAAAAGTTTTTTTTATTGGCCTGTAACAAATTATTAAAGGTTATATGAATTTATCTAAAAACATACAGCAATGTAAACAATTCTATACGAATTAAAACTTATAAAGAGGGCATAGACTGCCGAACAAATTAACTGAAAACTTACCCTAGCATTAAAAATAATTTTTTTTTAACTTTTCAATAAAAGTTTACGCAGTTGCAACAAATCCCCATATTGAAAATGGACAAATATAACTAAAAATAAATAAATCAACATAGCAAGACAATTATTATCAGTAAGAATGCAGACAAATACAAACAGAAATCACTCACTTAGGGCTCAATGCACCATAAGGCAAGATTCTGCAGCAGTACCAGAACTAAACCTAATATCCAGGTAACCGACGAGTCTTGTCATCTTTTTTTTTCTTCTTTTCTTTTTATTTTAAACTGAAAAGCAAAGAAATCATTAGAATAGTCTGCTTACTGCATGAGGAACCCCGGGTGAAAAATAACCAGAACATAAACCTAATCGAAGAATTATTTAAAAACATTACAATAAAAGATTGTGCAATAGCAACAAATCTTCAAAAGTGGGGAATTTTTTATGACGAGACCAGTCGGTTACCTCGATATTAGGTTTAGTTCTGGTACTGCTGCAGAATCTTGCCTTATGGTGCGTTGAGCCCTAAGTGTATGAATTCTGTTTGTATTTGTCTGCATTCTTACTGACAATAATTGTCTTGCTCTGTTGATTTATTTATTTTTAGTTATATTTATCTAAAACCTTAACATGTATAACTGAGCACCTTTCCTAAAATAGTTTGGAAATATTTACAGTGATTTTATTTTAAATGCATGCTACATATTCCCAATGTTTTTAATAGATATTTTTTAATGACTGAAAACCCTTCAACATTTTTAAACCCTTTGTAACTATCTTTTATCATTTATAAATTTTATGTGTAACTAGCATTATTGCCCGGGTAGATATATAGATATAAAATTTTTCATGCATTCCATCAAAAAAATACTGTGCTGCACCCCCCGCTCTTCATATTCATCTGGCCAGACAGAATGTGCTTAGCGTGTTTCTACTGAAATGATATACCCAGTATTTTTTTGATGGAAAGCATGAAAAATTTTATATCTATATATCTACCCGGGCAATCATTCTTTAAAAATAATTTCATCAATTTTCTTATGCCTTAATATAACTAATGGACTAATAATTCTGTATGAAAGTTATGTGTCGTTATGTTTCTCTGTTTAAAGAGCTTTTCCTCCCACTGCTTAAAAAACCCCAATACTCTAAAAGATTTATCTTATATGATTTCACGGAATAAGTAATTCAAATACATATCGTATGTTAACTCTGTTTCATGAACTTAGGGGAAAAAACCTGAAGAACTCTTAAACTTCTTCCCATTTTATGATCCTCAAACAATTAATATATTTAGATCAACAGAAGGCTTCCAAAAACTGGCCATGGTACAAACTTAATTTTTCTTTTTTTTTTCCAAATTTTATTAAGTTCTATTAGTTTGAACGCCATTGTCTAAAATTGTCTAAAGTAGCGGTTCTCAACCTTTTTAGACTCACGACTCCCCTAAACGTAAGAAAAATAAAATAAACACTCCCCCCCCCCCGTCACCCCCAGACCAACTCTCAAACCACCCCCAGATCACCCTCGCAGAACAAACCTCTTTTCTCCCGCGTATCGAATTTGACTGGTTGTGGTAAAGAGGCTGTATCCACATTTAAGAGGTGCGCTTAGGGGGACAAAAATCATTAAAAAATTAATTTTAAAAAAACTAATTGAGCCCCAAATTTCGTTTTTCCTGATTTAAGTTTCTCGGGTCCTAAACATTAACTGTGCCGAATTTGGTCCCGGTGGGTGAAACAGTCTATGATTCTATAGCGGACAAACAAACAGACAAGCTCTTTTATATATATAGATTGTAGTTGTTTACATCAGAAATTTTGTTTTCAGCAATTTTTCTTTTATCCTATTAAATGGGCAAGAATATGAATTTTTTATGATGAAGCAAAGAAAGTTTTTTCTAAGTTCTTTTTTCTTCTTACTTTTTAATAAAGCTATTTTAGGTAAAACCTTGTCTGCACTGGATGAATATAAAACTATTGCTTTTTTTTACACTGTTTCATACAAATTGAAACAGTTAAAAGGAATAGAAAATTAAAAAATAATTTAATTAAAACTTCAGTAACTTATATATTTTATATGAGTAAAGGATTGCACTCCTTGATGTGTTTTTCAATTGGAATAATTACTAATAAAAGATTTATGCATATGGAAGAAATAGTGGCTGTCATACTTTTGTGAAGAAGTGTGACAGCTTGATAGTTAGATAAAAAAAAATTAATAATGCAAAATGTTTGGCTACAGAGGTGGTCTAGAATATTTTAGAAGAACAGCAAAAGTAATTTATATTTACTGATATATGACTAATATAAAAACAACAATAAATATGACTAAAATTCCATAACAGGGGTGAATTGGTGTTTTCTCTCTCTCTCTCTCTCTCTTTTTTAATTCTTTCTTGGTAACATTAAAGTAAGTGATTACTCTTGTTAAATTGATCAAATTCAGCAGTTTAAAATTTCAAATCTTGTTTGACTGTGACAAAAATCTTGCCAAATTAGCTTTTCCTATTCTTATTATCCCTGTTTATGCAAGCTGTCCAAAAAGAAAAAGTTTACATCCATAGACAGAATTCCCACTCTGAGTGTTTTTAATCTATAGTATACAGAGCGATCCATAGCTAAGTTATAAAAAGTTCTCAGGCTATTATTTGAACATACACTAAAGTACAGTTCATTTTTCCCCCCACAAATATGTACTATGACAATTATAGTACATATTTGTTTATCCTTTTTTTTTTTTTTTTTTTTTTTTATTTATTCATGTATTAAAGAAATATGAATATGGGTACTATGTTTAATTTTAAATGTTGTTTGATATTTCTAAATTCTTTTTCTTATTTCGATTTATTTATAATGGACATACTTTTTTTGAAAAATGTATAATATCTCCTTCAAGGGTATTTTTAAGTGCCTATACTCATTCAGATCAAATACCATCAAAACTGAGCTAAGTATGTCTGTTGAAAAATAGTTGATGTGGCTATGATGATTTGACTCTTGGGACATGTGTTACTGAAAATGAATATATTGCTAAATCATGCAGTATTTTAATTTCTACACATGTTCTGATCAGTGAGTAAATAATAATATGAAAATTTATGTGATATGATAACTCCTTCACTGATATTTTTTTTTTCAGGTTGGGTTGGAATATATTACTGTAGTTTATCAAGAGAGAAATTAATTAGAGTTCTCATCAAAGGAGATGATCTTGACAAGTCAAAAGGAGAGAGCCAAAAGCAACCTAAAATAAAAAGTCATATGAAAAAACAGTAGTCTGTTATTTCATTATTTGCATTTTTGGAAAGTGAGTAAAGATTCAATAAAATTCCTTTTTCAGGGTTTATGTGTATATATATATACAGATGGAGTACAAAATAATACAAACACCTGTGAAAAAGTATGACGTATTTCACACCTGCAGTACAGCCACGCCACCTGCAACAGAAGTCTGTCACCTAGTGAGTGTAAAGAGGAAGGTATCAGTCTCTCAACAGCAGTCACCTACGTTGCATGCTTCTATCGAACTGTCTGTGATAAGTTGAAATGTCAGACCTGTCAGAGTTCCAAAGAGGAATGATAGTTGGAGCGTGTTTAAGTGGAGCATCGGTTACGGAAACAGCAAACCTTTTGGGGTTTTCAAGGAGTACGGTATCAGCCGTTATGACAGCGTACACGAAAGAGGGTAAGACGACGTCTTCAAAGCACAAAAGTCCAAGCTTGCTGATAGGGATAGATGGGTCTTGAAGCGCATAGTAGCCCGAAAGCACAAGAAATCGTTATCCGAGATAACATCCGAAATGAACAGTCATCTCCAGGACCCCGTTTCACCAAAAACTGTTAAAAGGGAACTTCATGCTGCGAACATTTATGGCAGAGTGGCAATTCGTAAACCCTTGGTGACAGCAACTAATGCTTTCAAGCGACGCCAATGGTGCAGAGATCACAAAGGATGGTCCCCACAGCAGTGGCAACACGTAATATGGTCAGATGAATCGTCATTCACCCTATTTCAGACGACCGACGCGTTTATGTCTGGAGAACGTCCAAAGAAGCGTTTCATCCTGAATGCCTCTTGCTGACTGTGAAGCATGGGGGTCGCTCCATTATGGTATGGGGTGCGATATCTTGACGCGGTCTTGGGCCACTTGTTATTCTGCATGGGAGGATCAAATCCAATCACTATCTAAGCGTTCTAGGGGATCATGTCCATCCTTTTGTCGAGACTGTATTCCCTGGAGAGCGACCGCTTTTTCAAGACGACAACGCCCCTATCCACACTGCTAGGTATGTTCAAGAATAGTTCGAAGAGCATGACGATGCAGTTGAACATCTCGCCTGGCCCCCTCAGTCTCCGTACTTCAATATTATTGAACATTTATGGCAATATTTAGATCCAAACTTCGTTCCCGATTTCCACCTCCATCCGGACTTTCGGAATTAGAGACCGCTCTGCAGGAGGAATGGCTTAATATTCCTTTAAATATTGTCCATGACCTTTATGCATCTATCCCACGTCGCATTAAATCTGTACTTCAGTCAAAGGGTGATCCAACCCTCTATTAATAAAGATTTTCCATTATTTCACAGGTGTTCGTATTATTTTGTCCACCATCTGTATATGTATATATATATATATATATATATATATATATATAAAATCAACATATTTATAAAATACTTTGTTACAAATCTAGTAAATTTATAACTGTTATTACATCTTAATCCTTATGAATTTTGATCATATTGCATTTTGTAATTTGGAAACTTATAACTTAGTAATAATTACCACTGGCCTGAAGAATTCAGACTGTTTAGGTTGAGTTCAAAATTAGATTGGTATACATGTGTTCTAAATTTCATTTGCACTACTAGTGCCTAAACTATAGGCAGTGGTGGCCTTGTTGGAAGAGCTATTAAGTACAGAAAACCAACATACCTAATATGTCATGATTCTAAACTTTATCTTCACTGTAAGCTTCTCAACGTGATGTAGCTGACAATAGTCTGATGACTTAAGCTTTATCAGCTGGTTATATTCTAAATTTTTCTGATAATGGAATGGGTCATATAATAGGCTTATAGCAAAGAATTTAATTTTTCAGAAATTTACTGTTCAAAATTTAGTTAATGAAAAGATGAAAAAAATGCATGCACCATAACCTTTGTATAAAGGGGCACTAAATATAAAATATCTATGTCTCTAGTATACTCAGTTATAGTTAAGACCATAGGTTTCATTGTCATTATTGGCTTTCAATATGACATTTTGTGTATAATTCCCATGAACAGTTTACTGATTATCAGCCCATAATGAAAACAAAGAAATAAGTCTTTTATTGCTGTTAGGTGTGCTAGATATTATATATTTTTGCTTTTGTGTTTTCTATTTATATGTATAGAATGAAAAACACATTCAACGTACCTCACTTTCTCCAATAACTCCTTTAATTATGTTGTACTCCTTTAATTATTAAATTTAATTATGTTGTATTGTGCTGTATAAAAATATTACTTTTATAGCCTTTACTTACTATTCTAAATTTAAATTTAGAATTTTTTAAAAATTTGATTTAACTCATAAAATTCTCATTGGTGGATGATAATAAATCTGTAAACTTCATACCAACGTGTAATGTGACAATCGTTATATCAGATTTTATGATTACAAGTCAGTGCAGTTTTTTTTGTTTTAAGCATATTAAAATTTATTGACATATTAATGAATTAATTGTATGAATATCCTAAAATAGATTCATACATAGCCATTTTTTAGAAACGTGTACTATTTGCTGAGATTTATTCAACTTCTGCTACAAAGGGAACATTTTATTGGATCTTTCAGTAGTCTATATAATTTTAATATTTAGAGGAGAATCAAAATTGTTCAGATTTTTATGGAATAGACATGGGAGAGAACATCTTGAAGAGATATCTAGGAGCATCATCTCCTCCTTCTCGCCTGATATTAACTTATTTCATATTTTTTTTAATATGTTTGTGA
The DNA here is from genome assembly GCA_907164885.2 of Dolomedes plantarius. NCBI lineage: Eukaryota > Metazoa > Arthropoda > Arachnida > Araneae > Dolomedidae > Dolomedes > Dolomedes plantarius. The sequence goes on along the minus strand of OU015498.1, from coordinate 100,193,497 downwards.
GATTACATAAATAAAAAAAATATGAGGGCGTACTAGATGAACTCTGCACTAAATAGATCAGTACTTCATATTTCTTTTATGTGATTTTTTGTCATTTATTACAGGAATACTTATTTTTGTAGTTTAAATTTTCTTTCTTCCTTTTGCAGTGTTGTATGGGCAAAATGTCCAGTATCCCAGAAGAGACAGAAGTCCGTTCCATCTCCTCCATTCCTCTTTTAAAAAGATGAAGTTTATAGATCTATGAGGAGTTTTTTTATATACAGTAAAAATTGTTTATAAGAACACCGGATATAAAAACATATCGCTTAAAAGAACGGAATTATTAGTTCCCGGCCAATTCTCATGTGTTATAATGGATACAAAATCTGGTTATAATAACGTCGTTAATAAGAACATATCGCTTTTAGTGACTTAAAATTAATTGGTGTCTGGGAAAATAAATCGCTTATAAGAACATGTTAATTGTGAACGGACGGGAAGTAGCAGCACGTTGTTCTTCAACCATTTTACCCATTTTTTTTATGTAAAATAAAACCCAACTCTCATGAACTAATTCGGCTGTGGTCAGCCCTCATAAAGTAAGGGTTGCTAAAAATGTGTGCCTCTAGAAAACCGTCAAGAAAACAAAACTTGCCAAGAAAAGTGGGCCACCGCCCATACCCCTAGTGGCTGGGATCGGAAGTGCTGACCCCCGCCAAGCCAGTCCCCCAAAACATCCACCCACCAATGGAGTCCGATAAGAAAAATTTATGAGGTGCAGAACCAACCCAAATGGCAGTAGAAATTCCAGACTAGTGACGAGAGGAAAGAGTGCAAAGCATTTACAACTCTTTCTACAGCCGACAAGTCATCACAGTCTGTACCTCCGTAGTCTGTATCTCCACATATTCAATGATGAGTGCAAAACATAAAACTTTCAAGGTTGAGGAAAAAATTCGTATAGTTTCCAGATTAGAAAATGGTGAGAAAAATGGAGCATTAGCCAACGAATTAAAGGTGATTCATACCACGATTTCAAATATTTTTAAAAATAGAGTAAAATTAAAAGAAGAATTTGAAAAAGATCGGACTAAAACTAAGAAACTTCGAAAAAGTCCACATACTGACATAGAAGAAGCCCTTTTGCAATGGTTTAAAATTCAAAGGAGTACCAACATTCCCCTAAGCGGACCAATTTTGCAAGCGAAAGCAAATGAATTTGCGAATCTCTTTAAAAAATATGATTTCGTTTGTTCAGCTTCGTGGATCCAGAGATTTCGGGAGAGGCATTCCATTGTGTTCGGGAGAATCAGTGGAGAATCGAAGGCTGTGCTACCAGGAGTTTCTGATAACTGGCTAAAAACCATTTGGACTGCGTAAGGCTATGAAGACCATGAAATTTTCAACGCTGATGAAACTGGGCTATTTTACAGGACGGCCCCGGATAGGACATAGCGTTTCAAACACGAAAACTGCAGTTGTGGTAACCTTTCAAAAGAAAGGATAACAGTAATGGTTGCGGCAAATTTAACTGGAACTGAAAAATTGAAGCTTTTTAGTGATCGTGAAATATAAAAATCCAAGGGCATTTAAAAATATAAAATCGCTGCCAGTTGATTATTATTCCAATTCTAAAGCTTGGATGACGGGAGAAATCTTTGAAAACTGGTTATGGAAGTGGGATCAAGAACTTATTAAACAAAAAAAGAGAATTCTTCTTATCGTGGACAATTGCCCAGCCCACCCTCCGGTTCAAGGTCTTCATGCCATTAAATTAACTTTTCTTCCCCCCAACACAACCTCCGTATTGCAGCCTATGGACCAAGGTGTCATTAAGTCCTTAAAACTTCATTTCAGGAAGAACTTGATTCTACAGATCATGTAAATAAAAATTATGTGACAGTGAATTTCGTATTTTCAGCAGTTTTAAGTCATCTATCGGTTATAAAAACTATCGATTATAAGAACCAGTTTTTAAAGTCCCCTGGATGTTCTTATAAACGATTTTTACTGTATTTATTTCTTGTAAATAAATTTTGGTTTATATCAGTTTTACATGCAACTCCTCGTGTAGCATAGTGTGTCACTGTAATTTATCATCATCTGATCATTAGATATAATGGAATAAAATTGTATTTGTGCACTTGTGTGGTATGTATTTTTCTTTATGTAGTGGTACCCCAGTGCTCGTCGTTAATTGGTTCCCGAAGGTATGACGAGTACTAAGTGAATTTTTCCTGTTAGGAGTAATGTAAATAAGATTAATTCGTTCCTGGAAAACAGAAATTTCATATTTTTCTTGGAAATTTATAAATTGATGGGGGGGGGGAGGTTATTTTATTTTTTTTATACAAACTCTTTAAATTAGACAGACATAAACAGTAATTAAATAAAATAAAATTTCTCTTCAGTCAACCTGTACTGAAAGAAATTGGTGGCCTAATGGGATAGTAGCAAAGTAGAAGAGTTATTGCTTCGAAAGGGGCAATACGAGAGCAGTGAAATGTTTAAAGCCATGACTGGCTTTAAACATTTCACTGCTCTCAGCACTCGTTCCAGGTTTGTCTTTTAACAATTCGTTAGGCATTTGTTTTGCCTTTTCACAAATTATTGCCTCGGATATGCTATTAACTGCCAACTGTTTTTCATTAATTCAAATGTACAACAATTTCTTCCTTTTTTTTTTTTTCCAAATATCTGTGACTTTTGCTTGGTCATGGCCTTCGCACCTCTAGTGACACTGGCTCTTTTAATAGTTTCTTTATTTTTTACTATCAAAGAATTTTTCTAGGCATTTTGTACAGTGCAGTGAGATCAGACACACGGCTACCATGCTCATACTTAGCAGTTATCTCTTTTTTCTGCTCTATTGTAATTCTCACTATTTTTCTTTCATACTGAGAGGTATCACTCAACTTCTTCAAACTCACGATGGCTTGTAAGGAAAAAAAAAAGCGTCAAATGAAAAAAGGAGATACACAGTGAATAATTTATTTTTCCACACAGAGCACAAACTACCATGAGAATAGCGAGACAATCATTCTTTTCGTCTGGAAAGACAAGTGTTGGGGCACCGTCTTGTCGCGATATAACACCCCCTATATCCGATATAGGGGGTGTTGGGTGAGCACAAGCGTTTCCTTTGTCCATTTCAGCTGTCAGGTCAGGATGATGATTTCAGAACTACAGTCAGACTAGATTTTGAACATAGCTACGTAGTTTGTTATAAAATTTCGACAAAGTTTTGGCTACAATTTTTTTACGTGTGTATATGTATGCTTTAACGTTTATGTTATATATATATATGTATATATATATTTGGTTTCGTTTAATATTTTATTTCAAATTTTGGTTGTAATAGTGTTTAAATGTTCAAAATAAGTTCCGAAAGGGAAAAAAATATACAATTGTGGCCGACAGCTAAGGTTATCTGCTCGAAAAAAATCAAACGAAATCGCAAATCTAGCAGCCTGGCAAAAAGGTACTTTGAAAATTTTGATTCAATATAATTTGCCATTTTCATTTTTTGCCATTTTATGAGGAATTTTCCATCATAAAATGTGGGATTAAAGAAAATCTAAACGTTGACTTTTGTATTATTACGTACATAATAAACTTTGTCGGTGGGTACACCTGAATGTTGGTTTATTTTAATTCTCTAATCAAGTTCCAAGTCACCCTTTTATTTAGCACGGAAAAATCAATTCTTTCACGACGGAGCCGTTCACTTCTCGTTTATATCGTTACTGTACACTGTAAGATGGTGTGCATTGATTTCGAGTTAGTGCTTGGATACATTGAAGTTGGATGCAGGGTTCCCAGATATGGGGTTTTAAATCCAGATTAGGGTTTTTCAATGACCATACGGGTGTATGATTTTTTCCCCTCGGAAATATCTCAAAATGGGGGGTTTTCTCCTGTAAGTTAAAAATGTAGACAAAAAATTATATTTATTTCTTATTGTAAACATGATTTAAATACAATAAGACTTTTTAATGAAAATATACAGCTTACGATGACATTAGTACAGATGGAGTACAAAATAATACGAACACCTGTGAAAAAGTATGACGTATTTCACACCTGCAGTACAGCTGCGCCACCTGCAGCAGAAGTCTGCCACCTAGTGAGCGCGAAGAGGAAGGTATTAGTCTCTCAACAGCAGTCATCTACGTTGCATGCTTCTATCGAACTGTCTGTGATAAGTTGAAATGTCAGACCTGTCAGAGTTCCAAAGAGGAATGATAGTTGGAGCGCGTTTAGGTGGAGCATAGGTTACGGAAACAGCAAACCTTTTGGGGTTTGCAAGGAGTACGGTATCAGCCGTTATGACAGCGTACACGAAAGAGGGTAAGACGACGTCTTCAAAGCACAACAGTGGCCGAAAGTCTAAGATTGCTGATAGGGATAGACGGGTCTTGAAGCGCATAGTAGACCGAAAGCACAAGCAATCGTTATCCGAGATAACATCCGAAATGAACAGTCATCTCCAGGACCCCGTTTCAACAAAAACTGTCAAAAGGGAACTTCATGCTGAGAACATTTATGGCAGAGTGGCAATTCGTAAACCCTTGGTGACAGCAACTAATGCTTTCAAGCGACGGCAATGGTGCAGAGATCACAAAGGCTGGTCCCCACAACAGTGGCAACAGGTAATATGGTCAGAGGAATCGTCATTCACCCTATTTCAGACGACCGACGCGTTTATGTCTGGAGAACGTCCAAAGAAGCGTTTCATCCTGAATGCCTCTTGCCGACTGTGAAGCATGGGGGTGGCTCCATTATGGTATGGGGTGCGATATCTTGGCGCGGTCTTGGGCCACTTGTTATTCTGCATGGGAGGATCAAATCCAATCACTATCTAAGCGTTCTAGGGGATCATGTCCATCCTTTTGTCCAGACTGTATTCCCCGGAGAGCGACCGCTTTTTCAAGACGACAACGCCCCTATCCACACTGCTAGGTGTGTTCAAGAATAGTTCGAAGAGCATGACGATGCAGTTGAACATCTCGCCTGGCCCCCTCAGTCTCCGTACTTCAATATTATTGAACATTTATGGCAATATTTAGATCCAAACTTCGTTCCCGATTTCCACCTCCATCCGGACTTTCGGAATTAGAGACCGCTCTGCAGGAGGAATGGCTTAATATTCCTTTAAATATTGTCCATGACCTTTATGCATCTATCCCACGTCGCATTAAATCTGTACTTCAGTCAAAGGGTGATCCAACCCTCTATTAATAAAGATTTTCCATTATTTCACAGATGTTCGTATTATTTTGTCCACCATCTGTATGTATTTGAATGTAAAATGACTCAAGTGGAGATCATTTCGATTGAATGGTGATTTCACCTGATCACCCTCTTGCAAAACTATCCCAGAATTTTGCTATCTGTTACGTAATATCAAAGATGGATTCAATAATTTCAAATATGAAAATTAAACTTCATGATCCAGTTAATTGTTTTAATTTACTCTTCCGCGTGTATAGAAAGATCTTTTTCACAAGTAATAGAATCAAAACTTGAGGCCAAATTCTCTTAAACTGAAATCGTAAAAGATCGTTTAATGGCATTACAGGTAATTAACAGACTTCATCAAAATTGTCATACCTGGATACCTAAAATAGAACTGGAAGGAGTGTAATTGAAAGAAAAAAAGAGGTTATCGATTGGTCTCTTCATCAGGAGGCCTAACCGAGTCGGTCACTTCAACGAAAATCTCTCTGATAGGATGCAGGTGGTCAAGCCAAAAAACATCCCAAGACCCCGAAATCCCCACATTGAAAACAGACAGTCAAAAGCATTAGACAGATTGAAATCACAACACAACATTAAAAACACATAAACAGAAATTTACAAACTCACTTACCAAAACTCGATCAAAAGAAAAGTGACTGGGGAGGTCAAGGTGGTAGGGTTTACGAAGTTCCTAGAAATGCGAAGTATTGCACTGCAATCACCTCCGAACGGATATTGAATTTTCCGAAGTAAACAAGTTGCCAAACTTGAATTTAGAAAAATCGCACGGCCGCCGCCTGGATCGGTCCTAGCTTCGGCCTATGCTTTTAGTCTCCTACGCTTCTTAGATAGTGGGAGGGAGATATTTGGACGGCGTAATAAAGCTGTTGGCCTTTTCGCCGACTTGGGGATCCCTGGATTGTAAGGAGGAATGCTGTGATGAATGAGTTATACGAGAGAAACTATTGTAAAAATTAAAAGCCAGTCTTTTAATTGCTGGTAGAATAGGTTGAACGCGTAGATCGCGATGAAACACGTCATTTCTGATAAAAAAAAAATAGGAGCTTTAGTTACATAACGTTTGAGGACATAATTTTAGATAACTTAAAGTCTCCGTAAACGGTGGATGGATGCAGCCCCCCACACAGCAGAGCCATATGTTAAAATGGACATACACAACTCTTGTACAGCAACAGTTTCAATTTTGGCGACAGGCGATTGTAATATGAAAGAACGGATTTAAGGGCGCCAATTGCATTCTTCGATTTACGGGCAATACTGTCGAAATGAGGAATCCAATTTCATTTGGAATCTAGGTATTTGTAAGAAGTTTCCTAGGGTATGGGTAAGCCATTAAGTAGAAAGTTATTGTTTCGGATGATAGAAGAGTACTGCTGCACTTTTAGAGTTGTTAACTTTAATACGCCAACAGGTAAGCCAATGTTCATAGATTTTGAGATAATTTCGAATCGTACAAAACAGGCGGGTTGAGTGTGAGTGTCGAGAAATTATGGCTGTGTCATCAGCATATAGAGCTAACATAATATTAGGAGAGGACGGATTATCATTTATATATAGATCATGCAACTTAGGGTCAAGCAAACAAGAGACTGTGGAAAAGGTCAAGGTCAAGGGTTTTACGAGGGTCCTGGCGATAAGCATGAGAAGCTATTGCCTTCAACCTCGAATGAATGGAAAGTTAAATTAACATGAAGTGGTGTTTCGAATTAAAGTTACCACATGGTGGCAGAATTTGGAAAACCACGTACGGCTGCATCCTGGGTCGGATAATCCGCCTTGGCGTTGGCCGTCGTTAGAAAGATCCGTAATCTGGAAGATGGGATATAACCTGTCGAAACTAAAAGGAGAACTTTGACGATGATAGAAAGTTAAAAGAAACGTTGAAATTAATTAAAATAATCCGTTTCCAATCTTAAAGGGGAAAATAGACTACTGGCACCATCTATCGGTCAAAAGAGGAATCTCAAATGAGATCCAAAATAGTGTTGAAGTGAATACGAGAGTCAGAAAAAGACGTCTCAATCGTATAATTTAAGGGATTGAATCAATTAAAAGCCAGAAAAACAAAAGGATAGAATAACGAAAAGAGAAGGGTCTACCAGCGCCAGCCCAATTGAACGAGACTTGACAAAAAAGCAAAATTTTAGAAGAGAAAACGTGCCGAAGGGCTTGAGCTAAAGCGGAGAATTTAGATTTCCATTTTTCCTAATCATATGAGATAGAACTCCCATTTTTCCTAATCATATGCAGTCACATTCTCCGACCCTTTTTAGACACCGGCAGGGCCTTTTTATCGCATGGGCAAATCGGGATTTTGCCCAGGGCCCCGTGATGCTAGGGGGCCCCAAAACCCCCTTGGTGTATGCACCTAGTACTTCTAATAGTATGTATTTTTATAAATGTCCGTAAGAGGGGGCCCCCAAACAGAATCTGCCCAGGGGCCCCCAGCGTTAATAATCGGGCCCTGGACACCGGAAGAGAGATATCTGGACAATATAAAAGAGCACGAGGTCTTTTGGTTACCCGCTGCTTACTTTCTGAAAGCCTGCACTTGAGGGCGTGGCCCAGGTAATGCAGTTAGACCAACATTCCTATGGTCCTATGGTAGAGCTAGCAATGCTAGAGTCGTAAGCCAGAAGGCTGTGAAGAATACGATTAAGAACAGCCGAAAAACCTTTGTAAAATTTATGAGCCAGTCTTTTAATAGCTGGCAGAACCGGTCTAACGCGAAGGTCTTTATGAATACGTTCATTTGTGACGTAAAGACGAGCATTAAGAATTAGAAATTTAAGGACATAATTTTGAATGACTTAAAGTCTCCGTAGTTGGTGAATTGAACTAGCTCCCTAGACGACGGGTCCGTACGTCATGATGGGAATCACATAGCTCTTAAATAATAACAATTTCATTTTGATTGACAGGCAACTTATTAGAATTAAGAAGGGATTTAAGGGAGCCAATTGCGGCCTCCACCTTGCGGACTGTTTGGTCGATGTGAAGGATCCAATTTAATTTGAAATCTAGGATAACACCTAGGTATTTATAGGATTTTTCCTAGGGTATGGGTTGATCATTTAGGGTAAATTTATTGTTGTAGAGGATGGAGGGTTTCTTCTCAGTGAAGAGAACGGCAGCGCACTTGGAAGTATTCACCTTGATATGTCAGCAAGTGTGCCAGTGTTCATAGAGTTTAAGATATTTTTGAACCGCATAAAATAAGTTGGAGGCGCTTCTGTTGTGGGAAATGATGGCCGTATCGTCAGCACAGAGTGCTAAATCGATCGGGAGGTCAAGGTACTGGAGTTCTACGAGGAACCTGGTGTAGCATGAAAGCTTTACCTTCATCCTCGAACGGATAGAGGGTTAGATTTAGCCTGAGTTGTAGTTACTAAATTAAAACTACCACATGGTGGCTGAATTTGGAAAATACGTACGGCAGCTGCCTGAGTCAGATGATCTGCCTTGGCGTAGGCCGTCGTTAAAAAAGATCCGTTGCCTTAAAGATAAGAAAAAACCGTATCGAGACTAAAAGGAGAACCTTGACGATGACCAAAAGTTAAGAGAAACGGAAGAAATAATTAAAATCCGTTTCGAAGATATGAAATGGGAAAAAAGTGAAAAATGGTAACTGGCACCATCTATCGGCCAAAAATGAAATAAAAGTGATTTTTCAAAGTTAGGATAAAAAATAATTTGAGAGACGAGAAAAACGCTCTCAAACAAAAAGTTAAAGGAAAGATTGAATTTATAAATAGAAAAGCATTAGGGAAGAAAAACGAAAAGAGAATGCTCAACCAACGCGAGCCCAATTGAACGGGACTTGACAAAAAGAGATAAAATAAAGTGAAAAAATGCCATAAGGGCGTGGTCTAGGGAGGAGAATTTAGAAAGAGCTAATCATATGCAGTCACAGCCTACCGACGCTTTTTTTTTTTAGACACCGGTAATGAGATGTGATACCAGGGGAGGAGGGAAGGTCGTTTATATAGAAATTAAAAATCTTAGGCCCGAGCAAGCTTCCCTGAGACGCATTGCTGGGTACTGGTGTTCTGGATGCTTACGGTGTGCTTTGCCATTCGCTTGCTTTCTGCTACGTATTGCTTTTGTTTTGCTCACCCTCAGGGGTAAGCGTTTTTCTCCATCATCATGTGTGATTCTGATTCTGAGGAATCTATGACCGGAACTGGACTTATGGATACTGCTCTCACAGAAAACGGAACTACTGATGTATTGCCTGGACCTGACTACCAACTTAACAATGAAAATGTTGATATTATCATTTCACTAAAACGAAATCTTGCTGCTTTTACGGACCATTTTAATGCCAACTACAGCCCGGAATGGGAGTTTTTCCATGTCGTCAAAATGTACCTGGACTTTTTATTCAAGATTCTGACGCAGGCTACGGACAGCGACCTAGGTCGGGTGAGTACTGCATTCGATAATATTGCCAAAGTGCTCGAAAATAGATCTATTGACATTTATGATTTTACTTGCTTAGATTTCTTTATTATGTTTGCTAAACATTATAATAATGACATAAATAATCTCATTAAGAAACTAAATCTTGTAATGAATTTTGTAGATGATGATGTTAAATTTATTGAACTAAAATCTGTTGCAACTAAACGACAAAGATCTGCTGAGCATTTCCCGGACTCTCAGAACAAATTTACCATATTAAGTCAGGATAACCCTTGTGATCCCCTAAATAACGATGTTACTATTACTGATGTTACCCAGGAACCTGAAATCATACCTAAACCCAAAAAGTATCATATTTATTATGAACGTAAAACGAATTACAAAACGCTCCTAAACAGTATTATATCCGCTGTTCCCACTGTTGAGTCTGAGATGGCTGGCAGCCTTATTCATCTCGTTTTTCGGGATGTTGATGGCTACCGGGCCATTCAGAAAGAACTCACAAACCTCAAAATTCCTCTACGCTCTGTTGACCCACGGTCGGAGAGACCTAAAAAAATTCTCATTCGTGGCCTACCTGCCGACACTGACAGGCAGGATATTGCTGATGCACTCGAAAACTTGGGCATTGAACCCATTAAAATAGCTTTTTTAATGAATAAAAAGACTAATACTCCCTACCCTCTTTTCATGGTGAGCCTTAGGCCATCCCCCAACATTGATAACCTCGAAAATCTTCATACCATCAACCATTTAAAAATCAAAATTACCCCATTTGTTAACACAGGATACGCCCAATGCTACAATTGTCAAAAGTTCGGCCATTCCAGTGCCACTTGCAAATTAACTCCTAAATGCTTATTATGTGGCGATAAGCATCAAGCTAAATTCTGCCCTGTCAGGGGTAACCCTGATAAATTCGTTTGTGCCAACTGCGGTGGTAATCACACCGCAAATTACTCAGGTTGCGAACGTCACCCTTCTAATGCTGAAATTATTAATAAAGAAAAGAAAACTCATAAATTCACAAAAGAAAAACCTAAACAAAACTTTATTCCGGCTCCTATTCCCACCACTTCAGCCTGGGCTGATATTACTGCCAAAAATCTGGTTAAAGACAACATTTCAAATACTGTTAAGGAAACACAACCTGTAGCTAGCTCTTCTAGCAACGCCTCCCCTAGCGCTAAAAATGCCCCAAAAAAGAAAATCCAAATCGATAAACCGATATCCAGAAAAAATGCTCATGAAAATTCTGTAAATCAAAACCTACAGGATAAACCTGTAAATCCTAACACTACTAATTCTGAACAACCAAATGAAAACTCAAATCAAAACAGCGACAGCGGTCTCTCCGACTTCGCAATATTTCTAAAAACTATTCGTGACTTTACGTCCGAATATTCAATAACTGACATATTCACTCTACTTAAAGACATCGCTGAACTTTTCCGAGAACCGGTCGACATGATGACCAAAATGATGAATATTTTCGCTAGGATTTGTAAATACTTTGTCCCAGAACCCGTTCATGGATAATCGTCCTCCGTCTAATACCAACCTCCGCATTTTGTTTTGGAATTCTAACGGACTTACCAGGCGCATTACTGAACTTAGAGAGTTTTTGGAAGACTCTGACATTGACATTATTCTTTTGCAGGAAACCATGTTTAATGATAACCGCTTTAATATTAATAATTATAAACTCTATAGGAAAGATCGTGCCACACCTCTGTCTCAAAGGAGACAGGGTGGTGTAGCTATTTACGTTAAAAACAATATTAAACATTATCCGATCACTGATCTTGTCACCCAGAACCTGGAATCTACCTCTGTTATGGTCTGCCTGAGAGATAACTTCAAAATTCTCCTTTCCTCTGCTTATGTACGGCAACGCTGCCCCTTCCCCATTTCTGACTTTCAGCATATCTTTGCCTATCATAAAAATTGCATCATCGCTGGTGATCTTAACGCCCACAACCGGGCCTGGAACTGCAATACTAATAATAAGTACGGTCGCGAACTTCTAAATTTTGTCACCAATAATACTGATATTACCATTGCCCACCCTGCTACCCCTACCCACTTCTCTACTGGCTCTCCTTCTACTATTGATCTCGCACTCCTCAAAAATATTCATTGCAATTACGATATTGAAGTCTTGGACCTTTTTGATTCCGACCACCTCCCTGTTCTCTTAACTATAAATTCTGACGTTTCTATTGAATCGTCTGACCCCTTCAATTTTACCGATTGGAATCAGTTCCAGGATCTCCTTGCCTGCTCCAACCTAATTTACCCCATCATTCGTTCAAAATCTGATATTGATCGTGCCGTCCAAATTCTTACTGACGTCATTAACCAAGCACTCAAATACTCTTCTCAATGCGTCAGCAAATCTAAATTACATAATCTTCCGAAAAAAATTCGTAAACTCATTAAGAAACGTAACACGGCTCGTAAATTCTTTCAAATCCACCGTGACGGTCAAAGCAGGCAAAACTACCATTTTGTCCGGGCTCAGGTCAGGAGGGAAATTCGTAGGAAAACTGGTCGAATTTCATATCTAATTTAAGTACAAATGATAATTCCATTTGGAAATTTCAAAAGACCCTCAAAAACAATAGACTTAACTTTCCCCCTATTCACGGCCTCAACGGTGTTGCATTTGACAATTACGATAAAGCCAATGCTCTTGCTGATAGCTATGAACTTCAATTTTCCCCTAATGAAGATCTTGAAGACGAAGACCACGACCGCATGGTCCGCCAAGCTGTCCGTGACTTCCTTTCCTCATCCCCTACCACCACTATTCGAAATTCCATCCCTCCTGAAATTACTGATATCATTAAATCCCTTCCTAACAAAAAAGCCCCCGGCCTCGATAACATCACCAATAAAGCTATTAAAAACTTCCCCCCTAATATTATTATTTATTTTACTGTCATTGTAAATGAAATCTTAAATCTTAAATACTTTCCTAAACACTGGAAAACTTCTATCGTTTGCCCTATCCCCAAACCTTCTTCTGACTTAACTTTCCCCCAGAATTACCGCCCTATTAGTTTATTGAGCTCTCTATCTAAAATTGCTGAACGTGTCATTCACAACCGTCTTCTCGAACACATACACGTTAACAACATACTGATTCCAGAGCAATTTGGTTTCAGAAATAATCACAGCACTACACAGCAGTTGCTTCGTGTCGCGGAGTTTGCCTCGAGCGGATTTCAGGACAAGAGGCCTACTGGTGCTCTTTTCTTGGATCTTGCAAAAGCCTTTGACAAAATCACTCACACCGGTCTCATCTACAAACTCATCAATCTTAACTTTCCTGATTGCATCATCCACCTCATTCACAACTACCTGTGCAATAAAACTTTTACTGTCCGCGTCAATAACAAATACTCTGATCACAAACCCATCACCGCTGGTGTTTTACAAGGATCTATCCTTGGTCCCATTTTTTTCAACATTTACAAAAAATGCCCAGAAGCCCACACACTTCTATTGCACTTTATGCTGATGATACAGCTATTTTAGCCACTGCTCACCACCCAAATCTTATTGCAAATTTCATTCAACATCATATTGACATTCTTGAAGACTATTACTTTAAATGGAAAATTAAAATAAATACTGATAAATGCCACGCTATCTACTTCTCTCATAAATACAAAGAACCTCCACGACTCTACATCTATGACACGGTCATCAAATGGGAGAGCTCGGTGAAATATCTGGGCGTTACCCTTGATAGACGCCTTACCTGGAAACCCCATATTAACTACACTATTAATAAAATGAATCAAAAAGTTTGTATGCTCCGCACCCTTTTATTTAGTCCCCATCTGGATACCAGAAATAAAATTCTTCTATATAAAACTGTCATTCTTCCTATTGCTCTCTATGCTGCTCCTGTTTGGTCTTACGCGGCCAAATCTAACATCAAAAATTTAGAAATTTGTCAAAACAAAATTCTGAGGAAAATCAGGAGGGCCCATAGGTACCTTGCTAATACGGTTATTAGACGTGACTACGATATCCAAACTATTGGTAGGGCCGCTCAGCAGGTCTCTATTAACTTTTACAATCAATTAAACTCTCTTAATAACGATATTATCGCAGAACTTCCAGACTATGACTTTAGGGACCCTTCATACAGAAAAAGACCCCGGGCGGCTCTTTTAGAGCCTGCTCCGGATTAACCTTTCTTCAACTTTTTTTTCCTTATTTTATTTTTCTTTATTATTTTATTATTTTACAAAAACAAAAAAAATTCAAAAAAACTTATATAATCTATTATAAAAAAAAAAATATATATATAATATTAATAAATTCATTTATTTTCTACCTTTTCTCCTTACTTCATCACTCTTTATTTTTCTACTTTATTTCACCTTTCCTTTCTTCTTATTACGTATACCATTAAGGTATCTCATATTTAAACTTTTTTCTTTACGTTATGTATGCATATATTCATTACTTAATTTCTTTCTCATGAGCACTTTGTCAATACTGTCTATATGTAGTACTGGGGATTCGGCTTACGCCCAGGTACCCCACAAAGCAGTTCATTCTGAGCTTGAGGAGAGCAAGCTTCCCTGCTGAACTCCAGCAAGAATTCGCAGAGGGGAAGGATAATTTATTGCTAACTCGAACAGAGAAGGTGCGGTCCGAGAGATAGTTGTTGAGAATTTTGATAAGTCGAGGAGGGGGGTTATGGTTAAATAGTTTATAGATTAGACCATCATACCAGATTCTGTCAAAGGCCTTCGCAATATCCACGACGATGGCACACGAAAAATGTTTCTGGGTAGCCGCTTTATGAATGAGTTCAACTACTCGGAGCAGTTGATATTGAGTACTGTGACGACTACGAAAGCCGAACTGCTTCGGGCAGACAACGGCATTTGTAGCGCAGAAATCGTCCAAACGCAAGGGACTGTGGAATTGAAGAACCGGCTATTTATCCTAAAAAATTAGCAGTACCGCAGTAAAAACTAAAGAAATTCCGCGCCACCTATCTAATTGATAAGCTACTAGAAGAAGCATGTTATAAACCGGGCTTAACCAGATTATGGCTCGGGAGCTGCATGTGATTCTTTGTCACTCTCTTTGCGGATCTTTATACTTTTTTGTGACTCATGGTTTAGTGATCAATTTTTTAAATAATTTATACAAGAATGTCTCATAAAATGTTCTCTAATTAAAAGAAAAATATTTTCTTATATCACACCTTTTTTCTTTAGCTGTAATCAACAGTGGCGGATCATTGCACAGGTGGAAGAAGGGAGAGCTTGGAGCCCCCAATTGTCAGGTACCTCCGAAAGTTAACAGCTTCAAAAAGAGAGATGCATTCGGAGAATTTTTTTTATTGGGTGATAGCATTATTTAGTACAGTGAAACTATTCTATCCGGCCACCCCTTTAAATGGCCATATTTTGTTCAGATCCAATTCAAGATTCCATAGAGCAGGGGTCTTCAATCCGTGGCCCGCCGAAGCATTTCGATCAGGCAAAACGGAAGTTTGATATAAATTCGAAAAAACCCTTCGAACGGCAAATCTCCTGAGACAGAAAAGATCAAGAATGCACAGGGAAAAGTAGCCCACGGCACAAAGGCTACCAGCGAATCTCAACAACACAGATTCCACCTAATATTGAAGCTTTAGTTGAGCAAAAGCAATGTCAAGTTTCTCATTAACATTCAGGTGACATCCCTCCTTCCAATAAAGTATGCGTTTTATTGTCACTGGATTTTGAAATGTTATGTCCTATGTAAGCCCTGCATTCATTCTTTTTCTTGCAATATAAAGATTCAACTCCCATTTTTTGTTTGTAGAAAATAATAAATAAAAACTTTTTTAATTAATGATAGTTATAAAGGCACAAAATACTTTTTAGGACACACCATACGCACAAAACTTCAGTGACGATTTTTGAAAGAATTAATCCATCATCATGCCATAAAAAGCAAATTAAATAATCAAATCAAAGGCTGAAGCTCGTTTGCAAATAATACATTTCCCCTCTACCTATGATACTTATTTCACAGATGTGTGGCCCGCGGAACTTTACTAATTTATTGGTGTGGCCCTCGAACATGAAAGGTTGAAGACCCCTACCATAGAGACAAAAACGGACAGAAATGTTGCAGAAAAGAAACCTCTTTTCAACCGCCTTTTTTTTTTTCTTCTGGAACCATTAATGGGAGCCATAGAGTAAGTTCCACTGTATATAGAACAAAGGGGTTTCAAATCTAGGTCGTGCTTGGGGCCCTCAATACTTGATACGCCACTGGTAATCAACATTTGACTGAATTGCTACGAACTGCAACAACCCAATATATGCCAAATTTGAAAATTTTTGAAAAACAATTTAAGGAAATATAAAATATTAGCACTATTTTAGAAATATTAATTATTCTAATGAGAGAATGATTTATTTAATTAAAACATTAGAAATAAACGGTGAGTAAAACGGTGCTCGTTTCAAATATAACCTTTTCCTGTTTTTGAGTCCTTTTTTTCTTCTTCTGGAACCATTAATGGGAGCCATAGAGTAAGTTCCACTGTATATAGAACAAAGGGGTTTCAAATCTAGGTCGTGCTTGGGGCCCTCAATACTTGATACGCCACTGGTAATCAACATTGTAGACATTTTCAAATGATTTCCTTTTCTGTAATTTTGCACTTTTGATTTTAATCTCAGTTTTAAGGTAAACTTTTTCAATAATTTATCTTGTTTTTGTCTTTCTATTTTTACGTCAACGTTTTTTAATTATTTATAAGGCCAGGGGCCCACTGGCAACTTTTAGTTTGGGCTATTAAACAGTTTAGTCACTTGAAAGTTGCCGGATACCTTCGGCAAGCACACACTGGCGACTAAATAGTTGCTTTGCACTCAGTCTGAAAATGGATTTCGTGGAAGCTGCATGTGTTTGTGCCCTCGTTCTAAGGCGAAAACGTAAACAAAACCACAGAAGATTTTGGGTCCATCCAATAATAAGTAGGAGATTATTTGATGAACAATTTTATAAATTATTTGAAGATTTAAGAGTATACCCAACAAAATTTTCCAACTACTTTCAAATGAGCGTTGAAAGTTTCGACAACCTGTTGTTATTAGTGGGGCCCAGTATTTCTTACCATAATACAAGATTACGTTTGGCTATACCACCGCAGGAAAGATTAGCTGTGACTTTAAGGTAAGTAAAAAGATTTTCTTGACAATTTGCGAGTTTATTGAAATAAAATCCATATTACAAAAATTTTTTTGTAAATAATTTAAGTAAATTTGTTTTAAACTAATATACATATATTTTATTACAAAGATAAAAAGGATGAAGCTTCTGACTCGTTATCGCAAGCCTCTTGTGTGTCGGAGTTCCAGGTTGCAAGGGGTTTTCAATTTGTCCCGGAGAAAATCTTGAATAATAATATAGCCCAGGATAATGCGAAGTGCTGCAATATAATGAATTGTTATTCCAACCTTTTTGCTCCCGAAACAATGGGTTTCTAAATTGAGTTTCATCGTGGTGACTCCCCGACAAACGAACACGGCTCATAACGTTCATTATCTCGGTTCGAGCAGTGAATATTTGATCTTCGTTAAATTTCTTGAACGAAGGGAGCAAAGATAAAAGAAAATATACATGTTGCCAACTCCTCGTGAATCGGACTAGCCCAAGGATCGGCAACGCGGTGCCCACGAAACAATTTTAAAGTGCCCGCAGTTCAAATAGCTAAATTTTAGTTATTTAAACAACAAGCGCTCGTAGTTGTGATGAATAATTTTAGTAAAAAATTTTTTAAATCGTGAAACCGTAAAAATCAAAAGCTGAGCAGCCTGCTCTCTCTACAGGGTCGCTCTCCCCTATCTGTGAGTCATCTTTCTTTCCTGCTCTGAAATTGAACTCTCTTTGCGCGTCGACATATGCTTGTGAATCTTTGTTTTCCAATAGGAAATACTGAAAATCAAAGTACCGATCAAGACTCCCTAACACTCATTTGGAAAAATGCCTGAGAACTGGGAATTGAACTTATGTGTCACATTACAAAGAGTTGGCCGCAGATTTGCAATGTCAGATACCGCATTAATTACCAATTTTACAATTATTTTGTTTAAATTAAAATTTGAAATTATATATTGAAAATTTATATCGTATTAATATTTTTCATGTTTAAATATTAACCCTACCTCCTTCTCTTTAACCAGCGGTGCCCGCCGAACTGCCGAATTTCTGAAATATGCCCTCCTAGTAAAACAGGTTGCCGACCCCTGGACTAGCCAAACACGCCCTCTATGATTTGCCTCGATCAGATCTATTGCAAGCAACTAAATAATCCCCAGTGAGCGTGATCCTATCGAAACCAACATGATCTATCAGTTACCATCAGTTTATATATAACAGTTTCATCATCCATAGTATCAAACATGTTGGAATTTTTTAGTTGCCTCAACTGAAAAATCGCCAATGGGCGCTTTACCAAAAGAATCAATGTGTTTCATTTTTGTGACTAAAAAGTTGCTTTGATATAATCGCCAGTGGGCGCCTAGCCTAAGATTTATTATTATCCGATTGACAATTTTTAATTATTTATTAGACTAGCCGGGCTTCGTCCGTCTAGCCGGTCGGTTTAGGAACCCGCTCGCTTCAGCAATCATCGTCAGAGAATGAAAACACTAAAAAACAACGAATAAAGGTATTTCAACCATTTTTGTTAAATAAGGGATATACAATCCTGTTTTTTGATTAATTCTTTTCCCGAGGTCACTTTCTTATTTTCAACCAGTTCCGGACACCAAAGAACTATTTCTTCACCCATACGCGGGGAGGGGAAGGTAACCTCGAGGAAAGAATTTTTCCCCCATACACGGAGGGGGGGGGGGGAAGGGAACTTCTCGCCGGGTGGGGGATGGAAGAATTTTTGTTCTGCCTGCGATTGTTTGCAGGACGTGGGATGCGTAGCCACAAAATTGAAATACCTTTATTCGTTGTTTTTTAGTGTTTCTATTCTCTGACGTTGATTGCTAAAGGGATCGGGTCCCTAAACCGACCGGCTAGACGGGCAAAGCCCGGCTAGTTATAGATAATACAGAGCACGCATTGAAAAAAATCATCTTCAGAAAATTAATTTGGTGGTGAATGATGAAAAGGATTAATTTTGACGGCAATTAAATATAATAACTTTATATAACTTCAAGTAATCTTAGAAAATGCGGCGTGTATTCTCTTCATTAGTATTTTTAAAATAGTATATATTTTTTATATTTTTCATGTATATAGTATATGGAAACTATATACATGAAAAATAGTATATAGTTTAGCATTTATAAAAAGAATTTTTAATAAAAATATATGTAAAAAAACTGGATTTAAAAAAATTACAGTGTGGTTTTTTTTAAATGCAATCTGGGTTTATTATTTTTTCGATGGGAGCCTTAGCTGGGTGGGGTGTGAGAGAGGTTTCGTAGGATTTATTCAAAGGATTCGATATTTCAAATAAGGAAGACCTTTATCTCGCAAATCACGTCACATACGACTCTCAGACGGTGGATCATTTGTCCGATGGATTACAACTTTAAAACTCTTCCCAACGGACAATAATACGTCCCCCTCAGCCACACATGTTTTTGTTATCTTAAAACAAATTGAGAAACGCGAAACTTTGTAGTTTATAAAGCAAAAACCTCAGGAAATTTAAAACCCTAATGTAATAATTATAAAAACTACAGAAAAATATAAAAAATTAAATTTCTAAGCAAAAGGAAAAAAAAAAATAATAATAAAAGTTTTCGCTGGTTGTGTCGCACATGTTTATCTCGTCATAGATTTGGTATGGAACATTTTTCGTCTTTATGTGATGTATAAAATACCCTGGTGAAAATTGATATTTCGCTATTTATTGTGCAGTAGTAACAAACCTGACAGTTATGTCTTTTTCTTTCTCATTTTAGACTGCCATAGTTGGCTTTGAAAGTTAAAAGGTTTTATTCCTCGAAATTATAAACAATTGGATCATATATGCCACAGCTGCATCATAGTGTTTGAAATCAGGTGAACGTTAGTGTTTCAGATACTGGATAGGGAGATCATGTGGTATAGAGGCAGCTATCATTGATGAAGTTTCTCGAAAAGCGTTGACATGGGGACATCAAATATGCTAGATTCATAAGCGACGGCAACAACGCTTTATGTGTATGGGAAAAAAATCTTCACAATGTGTATGAAAAAAATCTTAAATTCAAGGAAAATGGAGAGTAAAAAGCATTAATTACGAAACATGTTTAATAAATTAAAAGATGTCACAATAAATCGTAAAATTGGTCATGTTACATTGAGAAAATTAATAGGAAGCCGCGTCTTCCGAATAAGATGAGCTGTAACGATGACTATAAGGTAACCCCCCCCCCCCCCCCCGAAAAAAATAAATAAATAAAGAGAGAGAGAGAGAGAATCGGGTAAATCAGAATGATAATGTGTTTGCGCCAAGATTTAATAAACGTACCATTTTATGTTTTTGGGAAATCATGAGAATTGTGAACCGTATTTTTGCTGCGATAAAAAACACAAACAATATATCTGTATTAAAAACCAGCTTTGTAGATTGCTCAATATTATGAGTTAACTTTCAGAACATGCAAAACGCTTGACTAAAAATGTGCAAGCCAGTGGCGTAGCAAAGGGGGGGGGGGCAAGGGGGTCTATAATGCCCCGGGCGCCACTCGCAGAGGGGCGTCAATGTAAGACCCATATATTATATTACTATATGTTTTCGAGGTGGATGCCAATATAAGGTCTATATATTATATTACTATATGTTTTTCAGGGGAGGGCCCCAATATAAGGTCTATATATTATATTACTATATGTTTTTCGGGGAGGGTGCCAATATAAGGTATATATATTATATTACTATATTATTTTGGGGGGGGGGCGCCAATATAAGGTCTATATATTATATTACTATATGTTTTTAGGGGAGGGCACCAACATAAGGTCTATATATTATGTTACTATATGCTTTTCGGGGGGGGGGGAGTGCCAATATAAGGTCTATATATTATGTTATTATATGTTTATCGAGGGCGCCAATATAGGGTCTATATATTATATTACTGTATGTTTTTCAGGGGGGGGCGCCACAAAGGTATCGTGCCCCGGGCGCCAGTTATGCTAAGTACGCCACTGTGCACAGCAATAAAGTTAAAGTTTAAATCCTTCCCACATTGTAGACCCCCGTCAGCATGCTTGCAGAAGATCAGGATGTTTCTGCCTCCTTTTTGCTCACACGACGGACCCTCATGGGCCTGGTCTCAAATTTTCTAGTCCAGGGGGCTTAGCAACAACAACAACAAGTTTAAGAATTCAATAGTATTGTTTCAAAATTGAGCAAAGCAGCGTAGGACAAAAACAAGGAACAAAATTAACGTAGGCAGTCTCATATTGCTGTTTTGTTGTTCATTTCTGGCTACTTAGGACTACTACCTGTTTTTGAAAATTTAGGATTATCCATAGAACAGGAGATGGTCCATAATTACTTGGGTATCGACAATGGGCGAATCATAAACTCAAAACGTCGCTCATTACCTAGTGCAAAAAATTGCCAGAAAAAAAGAAGAGCTGCTAAAAAAGCAAAATTGTCAAATCATGAAATGAAGGAGTGATTGACATATAAATGTGGAGAATTTTAACTTTGACAAACGAATATAACATAGTTTTTTTTAAGAGGGTCCGGGACACACTTTGAAAAAAATTTTATTTATTGAGTTAAAATTTTGAAATTTTTTGTGATGGTTAACCATATAATTTGTAAACAAAATCACATCATAAAACTTGTCATGAAGTTTTTAAAAATTTTTTTAATTTTAAATTTTTAATAAAAGTGGGGTAATTTAAAATCGTTATAACTCGAAATATTATTTGTCGAATTTCAAAATTTTTTCATTTAATTAAACAGAAATATTTAATTTTTAGTTTTGATTCACCATTTTTTAAAATAACAATTTTTAAAAAATTAAAAATATTTAGATTTAAAATTACAAAAAAATTATGTAACTTATTTTTAAAAAATCATATTTTCAAAAGTAAATATTTTTTCAAATTTGCTGAATTAAAATTAAAGTAAAATAGTTGAAAAAGACATGTTACAAGTTTCAACCATTTATCTTTAACGGTTCTTGACTTATAACAATTTAAAGACGAGAAATGGGGAAAAAACCCATCATGCTGAAAAACGCACTTACAGGTTTAAACAACGATTGGCTACTATTAGAATGTTGCAAAAAAAAAATAATAATTTCTCCTGTTCTAATTAAGATAGAAACATGATTTAAAAGAATCCGAAAATGTTTAATGAAATAAATTTTTTTTCGAAAATTCGAACAATTTTGTGTCCTGGACCCCCTTAAGTAAAAACTTTAAATGCGATTTGTGAAAAACTGATTTTTCAGTGTTTTGCTTCTACGATAAATTTTATAACTCAAAAAGTGTTAAAGATATTTTAATGAAATTCTACTACATTGTTTTTTACATTTAGTACTATGCCTAGAACTTATTTATAAGCTCTATGTATAGATTTGATCATTTTACAGGCATTTGTACTAAAAAAAACAAGATTTTTTTGGGAATAATTCTGAATTATTATACGAAACGTGGCATATTTCAGTGAATTTCGGTAATATCACAAAACTTTTAGTTCCTCTCACAGGTAAGTGTAATAGTAGCATACAGTATCAAGGAAATTGAAATATATTCATTTGAACTGAGTGTAAAGCTTCTAGCATAAGTGTTAAATCTAATTTTTATACAAATTTGCCTATTTCTTGAAACTGTATCTAAATTTAGGAAAAATTATCTATATTTCCATCCTTCATATAACATTTTAATTAAAAATACATGTATTTAATCAATAAGCTATTTTTTAAAAAGAAAAGTGCTCCGAACTTAGGCAGTCCCCTTAATGGGGGGCATGCGGGTAAACTACTGTTTGAAAAGGTTATATGAAGGATGAAGTTGTGCAGCTGTGGTTGCTCACAATTCAAAAAGGCCAGTTTACAGGTTCCATAAATCTATGCACAACTGCAGTCCCCGGGGAGTCAGTCAGAAATCTAAGGATAGGAAGGCGACTCGGAGGGCTCACGATTCTTCCCGGGAAAAAAGATTCTCTACGCAGACGACTTTTTTCTCCATTTGATTAGGCTTCTTGTGGAAGTAACACTCAAAGACCTGCTGTAGAGTCTGAAATATTTAAAACTAGCCGATTACCCGTGCTTCGCTACGAAGTACATTCAAATTAAATACAACGGTCAATGTATGCAAATAATGCCGAAATATATATATATATGTGTATATATATATATATATATATATATATATATATATATATATATATACAGTGATTTCCGCTTATAAGAATCACGTTTGTTATTACTGTTTTTGATTCTTATAAGCGGTTGATTCTTATAACCGAAACTTCCCTTTGACAGGCACACATACACAAATATATACTTGTACATATATATAAACACACAGGCACATATATACATAATTTACAATTAAATACTCTTTAATTTACGTTATTTTATCATTTATTAAGATTATTTTTTATAATTTTAAAAATACTCAATTTCTAAACAAATACTATAACTCAATTTCTAGACCTATAAGTAACAACACATGATTATAAAATCAACAAGAGGCAGCTTCTCTTTGACTACACTTTGGAAGAGCATCATATCTAATTAACAAGTTCTGTTTTTCAGAAAAACTAAGAGTTTTCCTTGTTTTTATCATATTTGAATTCGACTATCAAAAAGTTCTAACACTAACTGGCAATTTTGTTAGAAAACTAAAGTGAATACTAGCGACGTATGCTTATTACAGTCTCAGACGAAGATTCACTTTATAGCTTACGTTTCACGGTTTGATTCTGAATCAAATCGTGAAACGTTTGATTCAGCATCTGGTTCATCTGATTCAGCAAAATGGATCCGTTTACGTTTCACGGTTTGAAGTGCCTAATCCACTGTCCCGTTTGCGTAAGTGATGGTGGACACTTCGCGGAAGATTTATGTGTTTCAGGGTCCAGAAATCCTCAACCAGGAAGTAAGTGGTGGGAAAAAAAAGAGTGCCTGTCTGGAGAAAAGCGAAATCGGACCCGGGCGGGTTAGATGCCCCTGGGTAAAGCTAATAAGACAGTGTTTAGCAAAAACGTATAAGGAGAAACTCTTATGTTATGTCTAAAGGAATGTATTTTACGACTGTTTTCCCCCCCAAAGTTTTATCAATCTTTCTTTTCAAAAACTTAAGAAAGAATTTCGTACCTTTTGAGAGTTCAAGTGGCATTTTTTGGAAAAATGAAAGGAAGGCAAAGATTGCAAACTGATTCTTATAACCGGTAGATTGATTCTTTAAAGCGGAAATTTTAACATGGAAATAATACATTTGTTTTTGTTTTTGCGATATTGATTCTTATAAACGGTTGATTCTTATAACCACTGATCATTATAAGCGGTGGTTACTGTATATATATATATATATATATATATATATATATATATATATATATATATATATATATATATATATATATATATATATTGATAAAATATCGTAACGGATATTTTTATAGACAAAATAACGTAGAAGAAAATATTCAAATTAAATACAACGGTCAATGTATGCAATTAATTTATATATTTAATATCCATAAAACATACTAATTTGAATTAAATTTCTTAAAAAACTTCCATCTCAATGAGTCTAGTGGTTAAATTTTATCTTTTACCGTGTTTTAATATTTTTTTGTCAATTTATGTCGTTGTTATGCACGTGATGCAAAATTAATTTAAGGTATCACAAAAAGAAAAGAAACCACCGGATCAGCATTTAATAAATTATATTCTAAAAATTAATCTTTAAAAATTCCCCAAATATTAGATAATAGAGGTAAATATTTGAAAAAGATTTCGTTTTAAAGCAATTTTTATGATCATTCTCGCAATATAAATTTTATAATTCTCAGATTATTATTTTAAATGCAAACTTTAAAAAAGCTACAAAAGCAGCTTACAAATTTAATTTTAATAAATCTAAGAATAATTTTTCAAAAATCTGTTTCATAAATCTGTTTCAAAAATCTGAAACATTTATAAAAAATTCAACAGTTCGCAAATGAAGGAGCTCAACGTATACTAATGGAAACGGCCCTTAAAAACTTGTCCCAGCTACTGATGAAAGGAAAGCAGAAATGGCTAAACCGCCCCTTTAATTTTTTTTATTTTTTATTTATTTATTTATTTTTTTTTGGTGTGTGTGTGTGCAATAATTGTCCCACACAAAATGCGGCAACTCTATATATACAGTAATTTCGAAACCAGTGACATGAAATATATGGCAACAAGCCTAAAAAAGATGCTATAGACGCACTGAATGAAATGAACATGAAACTCGACGATGATGGAATTATAGAAATTAAATGTCCTTCATCTTGTTATGATCTCCCTACGAAAGAGGATGTGCTAAGATGGAAAATTAAGTTTTGAACCGTCGATAAAATAAAACAAATAAATTAAATTAATATAATTAATGGTATTCACACTGAACACATATATTGTTACTAAATTTAAGACTAATTACACATTTCCACACGGAAATATTACTTTTCTGTTGTCTGGACGCTACGCGGTTTGAAATTCGAAAGGATATATATAAAGAATCCAGCCCACATGGAGAATAATCTCTTTATTTAAACTGTCCATTGCCAAAGCTCATCGATTCAAGACATCCCTCTCCTTGCCAATGAAAAACCCGCAGCATATTCATGACGCACAAAAATTGAGAAGAAAAAAATAAAATGTAAATAAAATGAAATGTGTATATGTATGGAAAGTAAATATAGTTTAAATTTCTCTTAACATGTAAAAACAGGTGGCAGAAAGAACGTTCTGATTTTGAACGTCAATAGCAAAAATACAAAGCAAGGTAGAGAAAGAAATCTTTTATACCTGAGAAAATAAAAAAAATCAATTTATTATTAATTATTACTTTATTTATTTATTTATTTATACCCTCATACCCTCGAAGCGTCCTTTCTGCAGCACCCTGTATTGTGACATGTAAATGTTTTAATTATATAAAATACTAGCTGAAGTACCCGGCGTTGCCCAGGATTTTAAGTATGTATGTTATCAAAATCAATTTAAAAACTAAACACAGTATAAATAACATAGAAAAAAACACATGAAATGTTACACTCATCTCAGAATTTTGGTAAATTCAGCATTTCATAATTGTTCGACTAAAAGCTGAAAAGTAAAAATGTCAAAATATTGTCAATTTTGTTAATCTCAATTTTGTTACAGCACACCTTACTAATAAATTAATTCATACAGTACAACACTTCAATAGCATGCAATTTCATACAGTATACTTAAAAATAAAAAAAATTTCAAAATTACCATCATTACATGAATACAAACCACTAAATACATTAGTTATACTCCTTTCGCTAACAACATAACATAACATGTATATTTTATCTTTATATTTTTACATTTAGACATTTACCAAGTATTTTATAATTGCAATGCATTTCATAAGTTAACGAATGAAATGCATTGCATTTCATTGTTAACTTATGAAACAAACTGCATTCCAGTTTGTTGTACCAGATACGGCTTTTCGCTTTACGGCCAACTTTTCCGGAACGTATCTAGGCCGTAAAGCGAGGCATGGGTATATTATTTAATCCGGTTTTTTACATATGAAGGAATATGTAAAAAACACTTTTTACCCCCCTTCACCCTTGGGGGGCGAATTTTGAAAAATCCTGAAACTGATTTTAGGTAATAAAGTTCCTTACATTTTAACGCAAGAATCTTAAGGATATCTGTTTTTTTTTTCTTTCAGATATGAGGGAATATGACAAAAATACGTTTTGCCCCCTCCATGCAGGCCGAATTTTGAAAAACCCTGAAATTGGTTTTTAGGTATTCATGTTCCTAACATTTTAAAGCAAGAATCTTTAAGATATCATATTCCTTCTTTGAGATATGAAGGGAAACACGTTTTGCCCCTCCTCCCCCCTTGGGGGGGGGCGAATTTTGAAAAATCCTGAAATTGATTTTTATGTATTCATGTTACTTACATTTTAAAGGAAGAATCTTATGGATATCAATTTCCTTCTTTGAGATATGAAGGAATATGTAAAAAACACGTTTTGCCCCCCCTCCCCCCCTTGGGGTGCGAATTTTGAAAAATCGCTTCTTAAATAACGCCTTCAGCACAAAAGTAATAAGCTCCTAAAATTCGATATCTGTATCTCCAATAGTTTTTGCTGGGCGTTGATACGTGTATGTATATATCTATATTTTGCAACCCTCTCCCATTGGGGGGGGGGGCGAATTTTGAAAATCCTGAAATTGGTTTTTAGGTATTCATGCTACTTACATTTTAAAGCAAGAATCTTATGGATATCAATTTCCTTCTTTGAGATATGAAGGAATATGTAAAAAACACGTTTTTCCCCCCTTCCCCCCTTGGGGGGCGAATTTTGAAAAATCGCTTCTTATATGACGCCTTCAGCACAAAAGTAATAAGCTCCTAAAATTTGATATCTGTATCTCCAATAGTTTTTGCTGGGCGTTGATACGTGTATGTATATATATATATATATATATATATATATATATATATATATATATTATATATATAAAAGGCAAAGTCTGTGTGTGTGTGACCGAGTTTTTGTCTGCTCGCGGCACGGCGCAAAGACGGCAGGTCGGACAGTCTTGAGATTCGACACGAAGATGCCCCCCGAGGTCTCATTATGCACCTCGAAGCCCTTTTTTCGATTTTTTAATTAGATTTTCCGTAATTAAATATTTAGTCGCGATTTGGAGCTCCCGGACGAGTAAAAGCTCCGTAAATCCTAACGTATCCGTCCAAGAATTTTTTTTTTCGGACGAGCCTATACGGGAAAGATGACACTATACGGAAATCACAATTAAAATTGTCTGTCTTAATTTATCGATTAATTGTGATTTTTTTTCGATCGCCTGTACGCACCAGTTTTTCAGAAAAAAACGCGATTTTGGCCGCGACCCTTTTTTCCAAATTGTCGAATCTATACGTAAATGTGGTTACATTTTTACGAAATTTTTATCTCAGAGACCCTAGACATCACAGTTTCGAAATCCAGAACCAAAATTAATTTACAAATTGTAGTTATTTTTTAATAATTTATTTTATGATTCGGAAACTCTTGCGAGAAATCTCATTTTGGAGATTTCGTTCTTCATTTCCGGACGAAGGTAAAGTGGGGGAAAACAGGTTTCCGACGTCAAGCCGTTTTCGTCGGTCGTTTTTGACGTCAAGCACGTGATGTGTTGGGGCGTTTGTTTTCTATGAGGGATGGGGGGTTAAAGGAAATCGATTACTATTGCAGTGATAATCGATTAAAAAATCGCATTTAGTAATACCGTAATTTTTTTGGCCAACACTTAGTTAATATCATATAATTTGTGGTGTGTTTGTGGAAAACGTTTTTCGTCTCGCTGACTGTTGTGGAAAGTTTTAAGTAATCCTATGTCAAAAATTTTGCCAAAATGTGCCAGAAAGGATTAAATTTATATGGGTAAAATAATGTATCGTGGTGAGGAAAAGGATGACAGCGACGCCCATTAACAAAGGGTTAAGGCTACTAAAAAATTGGTAATTACATTACCCGAGCAACGCCGGGACGGGTACAGCTAGTATATATATATATATATATATATATATAAGTCAGGACTTCTTCCTTTATAGATATAGATATTCTTCCATTTTAGAAAATATAAAAATCAAATTTAAATCCGGTTCAGAAATATAAGTAAATCTGATAAAGAGTTAAAAATTAAAAAAAACTTACTCGCATGAAAATCAACCACACTAACTTAATCTGACAACATCACATGTCTGTCTAGCAGTTAACCTCTAGGTTACAGCTATACATGGTAAGCACAGTTACCGTATAGTAATACCGTTAATATTTTACACTTTGTATCTTCTATATTCCTTCATATCTCAAAGAAGGAAATTGATATCTGTATGATCACGAATAGTAATTCATATTCAAGTAAGTCTATTTAAGTTCAAGTATTCATCTCAAGTAAAATATCCAGGCATGTTTCAAGAAAGACTTCAAAGCTTGATATTTTAGAATTTTAATCCATGTTACAACATTTTCAAAATTTAATCTATAAAAAGAAAATGAAATTAATTTCTAAAGATTCATCACGCGTCATGAGCTCGAGTCAATGAGCTCGAGTGAACATGATGCCAAGAGTCAAAGTAAAAATAAAAAGATATAAAAAAGTTCACGTGACTCTCTGCCCTTGAACACATCCGGACATGCGCGTGAGAGAGATGAATTCCCAACAATATCCATAAGATTCTTGCTTTAAAATGTAAGGAACACGAATACCTAAAAACCGATTTCAGGATTTTTCAAAATTCGGCCCCAAGGGGAGGGGAGGGTGGGGCTAAACGTGTTTTTACGTGTTTTTCACATATACCTTCATATCTCAAAGTAGGAAACGGATATATTTCTTTTATACGCATATTAATAAATTAAACTGTTTTAGAATTTCTTCTATATTACTTTGTACTCGATATGATTACTCGATCTTATATATTAGTTTGTAATCGATATGACTATTCGGATTAATGCTCTAGATAGCCGCTACCATCTATCGCGCCAAATACCAACTATTTACTCTTCAGTATGCCGGAAAGTAATGATGGCAGTATATCATAGCTTAGTGATTCTTCATGTTAATGTTCGTCATCACATTAAAACAGTTTTTAAACATTTTATTTTATGGTTTTCATTATATGTATACATATGTGCATATGATTTCTTTTATTTTTTTTATATGTTTATTTTTTGAATTATTACATTGTTTTGTACTTTTATTTTTATGTAAGCATTTTTCTAGGAAATAAAAAGAATAAAATGCTTTCTGAGCTAAAAACTATATTATTTATAAAAAATTGGAACAGATCCAATTAAATTTGTATGGGTTTGTATCAAAATAATTGATTCGTTATACGGCTTTTCGCTTTACGGCCAACTTTTCCGGAACGTATCTAGGCCGTAAAGCGAGGTATGGGTGTATTTTTTAACGCGGATTTTTACATATGAAGGAATATGTGAAAAACACGTTTTGCCCCCCTTCACCCTTGGGGGGGGGGCGAATTTTGAAAAATCCTGAAACTGATTTTAGGTAATCAAGTTCCTTACATTTTAAAGCAAGAATCTTAAGGATATCTGTTTTTTTTTCTTTCAGATATGAGGGAATATGGGAAAAATGCGTTTTGCCCCCTCCCCCCCTTTTGGGCCGAATTTTGAAAAATCCTGAAATTGGTTTTTAGGTATTCATGTTCCTTACATTTTAAAGCAAGAATCTTTAACATATCAATTTCCTTCTTTGAGATATGAAGGAAAACACGTTTTGCCCCCCTCCCCCTTTGGGGGGGGCCGAATTTTGAAAAATCCTGGAACTGATTTTTAGGCAATCGGTTTCCTTTTATTTTATGGTAAGAATCTTATGGATATCCGTTTCATGTGAAAAACACGTAAAATCACGTTTAGCCCCCCTCCCCCCCTTGGGGCCGAATTTTGAAAAAAATCCTGAAACTGATTTTAGGTAATCAAGTTCCTTACATTTTAAAGCAAGAATATTTTGGATATCAATTTCTTTCTTTGAGATATGAGGGAATATGGGAAAATACGTTTTGCCCCCTCCCCCCCCCATGGGGGCCGAATTTCGAAAAATCCTGAAATTTGTTTTTAGGTATTTATGTTCCTTACATTTTAAAGCAAGAATCTTATGGATATCTGTTTTCTTCTTCGAGATATGAAGGAAAATGTGATAAAACACGTAAAAACACGTTTTTTCCCCCTCCCCCCCTTGGGGGCCTAATTTTGAAAAATCCTGAAATTGGTTTTTAGGTATTCATGTTACATTTTAAAGCAAGAATGTTATGGATATCAATATCCTTCTTTGAGATATGAAGGAATATGTAAAAAACACGTTTTGCCCCCCTCCCCCCTCGGGGGGCGAATTTTGAAAAATCGCTTCTTAAATGACGCCTTCAGCACAAAAGTAATAAGCTCCTAAAATTTGATATCTGTATCTCCAACAGCTTTTGCTGGGCGTTGATACGTGTATGTATATATAAGTCAGGACTTCTTCCTTTATAGATATAGATAACATATATATATATATATATATATATCCTGTATTATCTTGCATTTATGGTGCGTGGAGTCCTAATTGCATATTTCTATTAATTTTTTCGTTTGTCAGGGCCTTCTAGCTATACTTTAATACTTTAATTTCTTTCTACAAAATCTTGCATTTATGGAGATATTTTTTATGGAGATATCAATTATGGATATATTTATTACTACAGAATCTTGCATTTATGGTGCGTGTAGTCCTAATTGCAGATTTCTGTTAATTTTTTCGTTTGTCAGTGCCTTCAACCTATACTTTAATACTTAATTTTTTTTGCTACAGAATCTTGCAATTAAGGTGCGTGGAGCCCTAATTGCAAATTTCTATTAATTTTTTCGTTTGTCTTCTAGGTCTTCTAGGTATACTTTAATACTTTAATTTTTTTTTGATACAGAATCTTGCATTTCTGGTGTGCGGAGCCCTAATTGCAGATTTCTATTAATTTTTTCGTTTGTCAGTGCCTTCTAGGTATACTTTAATACTTTAATTTCTTTCTACAAAATCTTGCATTTATGGAGATATTTTTTATGGAGATACTTATTATGGACATATCAAATATGGATATATTTATTACTACAGAATCTTGCATTTATGGTGCGTGTAGCCCTAATTGCAGATTTCTGTTAATTTTTTCGTTTGTCAGTGCCTTCAACCTATACTTTAATACTTAATTTTTTTTGCTACAGAATCTTGCATTTATGGTGTGTGGAGCCCTAATTGCAGATTTCTATTAATTTTTTCGTTTGTCAGTGCCTTCTAGGTATACTTTAATACTTTAATTTTTTTCTAGAGAATCATGCATTTATGGAGATTTTTTTATGGAGATATTTATTATGGAGATATTAATTATGGCGATATCAATTAAGGAGATATTTATTGCTACAGAATTTTGCTTTTATGGTGCGTGGAGCCCTAATTGCAGATTTCTATTAATTTTTTTCATTTGTCAGTGCCTTCTAGGTATACTTTAATACTTTAATTTTTTCTAGAGAATCTTGCATTTATAGAGATATTTTTTATGGAGATATTTATTATGGAGATATTAATTATAGAGATATTAATTAAGGAGATATTTATTGCTACAGAATCTTACATTTGTGGAGCGTGGAGCCCTAATTGCAGATTTCTATTAATTTTTTTTCGTTTGTCAGTGTTTTCTACCTATTCTTTATACTTTAATTTTTTTGCTACAGAATCTTGCATTTATGGTGCGCGGAGCCCTAATTACAGATATCTATTAATTTTTACGTTTGTCAGGGCCTTCTACCTATACTTTAATAATTTAATTTTTTTGTTAAATTATTTACATTTTACTTAAATTCAATTTAAGCGATACTTTGTTTAGTTTTTATTTATACTGTGTTATTTATACTGTTATTTATTGTATGTTATTTATACTGTGTTTAGTTTTCAAATTGTTTTTTGTTAATAAAATTGAGATTTTTCTTTTCAGCTTTTAGTGGTAAAATGATAAAAGGCTGAATCTACATAAATTATGAGATGTGTATAACATTTCACATGCTTTATTTTATATGTTATTTATACTGTGTTTAGTTTTTAAATTGATTTTGACTAACAAATATTCAACAATTTGACATTTTTCCTTTTCAGCTTTTAGTGGTTTAATATAAATGTATATATTTTATCATTTACTTTTCAGGTTTTTTTTGCTCCAATGCTGAAAGGCTAAATCTAGCTGAATTCTGAGGAGTTTATTATAAATTAATATTTTTTATATTGGGTTTTCTTTTTATTCATGTGTATAACATTTCACATGCTTTTTCTTTCTATGTTATTTATAATGTGTTTAGTTTTCAAATTGATATTCATTAACAAACATTCGCCGCCTCCAGACGAATCTATGGCACTTACAGCCATGAAATTTGGCACACAGGTAGTGCAGACGATCAGTACGTGCACCTCGAAGCCCGAATTTATATTTTATTCTAGAAAAATTTGTATTCAATTGTTTAAGCAATATTTGGTTCTATTTGCGCTAAGGTCCGTCAGATGGCGCCATCCCAAAAGAGAAGGCCCAGATTCATATCTTGCAAAGTTACAAACTCGGATTATTTAACCAGTATGGTTGAAAAATTAATTTCAGTTTTGGGAAGGGAAAGGGAAATTCCATTTTACGTCAACGTTTTTAAATTATTTATAAGAATAGCCGGGCTTTGCCCGTCTAGCCGGTCGGTTTCAGGACCCACTCCCTTCAGCAACCATCATCAGAGAATGGAAACACTAAAAAATAACGAATAAAGGTTTTTCAATTTTGAGGTTACGCATCCCACGTCCTGCAAACAGTCGCAGGCAGAACAAAAATTCTTTTCCTTCCCCTCCCTCGGCGAGAAGTTCCCTTCCTTCCACCGCTCCTCGTATGGGCGAAGAAATGGTTCTTTGGTGTCCGGAGAGAATTATATAGCCCTTATTTAAAACAAAAGCGGTTGAAATACCTTTTTTCGTTTTTTTTTTAGTGTTTCCATTTTCTGACGATGATTGCTGAAGGGAGCAGGTCTCTAAACCGACCAGCTGCACCGAAGCCCGGCTAGTATAAAATATAATATACACACACACACACACACACACACACACACACACACACACACACATATATATATATATATATATATATATATATATATATATATATATATATACATACACATACACACATACACACACACACACTATAAACAAAAAATCGTAGCACCAAGAAGGCGTTGTCCGATTGTGAAAAAAATTGGCGGATGTGAAGAACACCCACAGAAAAAACCCCATTAAATTTTCAGAACTATTGAATGATTTATTCCAGATTGATCGCTACAAATTGGGGAAGTCAATACGGCGTTGATCCATCTCTAACATCGGATGCAAGCAGTCATCCAGAGTGGCATCAACTGATAAAGATCCCGGATGGTATCCTGCAGCATTTCTTGCCAAATTGTCTCCAACTGTCGGGCTAAATCGGCATCATTCAGGGATATTTGCAATCGCCTTCCCATCACGTTCCAAACATGGAAGTCACCTTCCTAAGGGGAGAGATCATTCGACTTAGTCGTCCAAGGAAGTGTTCGGCAAGCTTGAAGACAATTCATAGCAATATGTACCCCATGCTGCAGGACATTATCTTGTTTAAAAGTATGTCCGGGGTGGCGCAAGAGGAACGGCACCAAAATGGGTCGCAGAATGTCTTCTACGTACTGTTGTCGAAGGAAATTGTACCCCATACCATACCGCTCTGTTATGGGCCTGTGTGGCGTGCGATAGTAAGGGCAGGATCTTCACGCTTCCCTGGATGTCTCCAGACACGTCTTCGGTGGTCGTCAGGACACAGTTGGAAACGGGACTCGTCACTAACGACTAAACGTCCCTAGTCAGCGCAATTCCAAGTTGCACGAGTTAAGCACCATTGTAATCGACTTGACGGTGTACAAACATGAGAGGTAAGTGGCGTAACTGTCGGTGCTTGCGTAGGTTCCGCTCTCTTAGTCGTCTGTCAATGGCTATGTTGGATACTTGTGAGCGGGTCACACATCGGATGGTTGATAACGACGAATGCATTGCTGGGACAGCTGATCTGACAATCGCTCGGTTTTCCCCTTCTGTTGTGGACCTAGGTCGATCGCTGCCGTCCTGACGCTAAAATAAGCCGTTGTTGACCTACACTTGCCAGCATTGTCTAATCGCTACATCGCTTTGACCCAGTTGTCGAGCGATTCTTCGATTTGCCCAACCAGCTTCTATCAAACCGATGACACGACCTCTGGGTGGATGGCCTATAGGTTTTGAAGGGCGGTCCCTGCCAGTTATCCTACAGAGCAACAGCTAAAGATGATGTACAAGCAATTGATCGGGTTCGCTTGGGCTGGTTTGGGCGGCCCTGCTGATGTAAAAGTAAGTATGCCTAGGTAGGCAGTAGAACAGACAGCGTTTTGTAGTTTGTAGAATAAATAAGATATAATGCAGTAAAAACGTCGAACCCCATTTTTTCATATCAGAAGTGTTCAATCGGATTTGTTTCCAGACTTTGAGAGACCACTCTAGTATTGCATTTTCATTCTTGATCAACCATTCTAGTTTACGTTTTGATTAGCAAGGAAATTCTCAGTGAAAAACAAATTCAACGGTCTGGTCACTAAACTGGTACAATTTAGGTAGCGTGGAATTGTCGAGATAAACAAAATTTATCACATTCATATAAATTCCAGTCGAGGATCCACAGATTCGTAGATTCAGTTTTCCATTAGCTCCGGTTGCAATGGATGGACCAATTCCCAGTCAAGTAAAGCAAAACCATAGAAGGTTTATACAGCCTCCATGATCAACAAGTGGAATAACAGAATCTTTTATAAATTGTTCTCATATCTTTTTCAATACGCAAATATGCCCTTCAGAGCAATACAACCAAAGAGGAATTCACAATTCAACAACCCATTTCTTCACATCATTTAAAATACAGAAATTGTAAACAATAAGATAATCCTATGCTTTATTATCGCATGGACCGTATCATTTTAGCTAAGAGTATTGGCATAAGTATGCAATAGTCACTAATGTACAGCTTAAATGCACTTTGAAAAGTTTATATTATGCTGTTGAACACTTAGATTCAATCGAAAAAGGTAAGGAGGGTTTACCAGCAGCTGTTTTTTCAAAATTCTTAAAGCCTTAAACATCTGTCTCTCTCAGCCCGACTACTTTGCCTGCTCATGGCAGTTTAGACATTAAGAAAAGAATCAGAATAGCTGTGTTCTGGAAAATTCTCTGCTCTAGATGAACAGTTATCGTTATAAACAGGCCCGGACTGGCTCCTTTGGGGGCCCTCGGCTAGAGACTGAGGAGGGGCCCCGTTACCAAGCGGGGGGGAGGGGGTTCAAGGGTCCTTTTCCGGACAATTTTTTAAAATTACGTGCCTGAAAACCACAGTTTTCGCTACTTTGCCACTTAGAAAGTATTTGAGTAAAGGCAGTATTTTTATCAAAAGGTTAGCTACTATGTCATAGTTTAGTTAAGTTTGCAATACATTTTCATATTATTTTTACTATATCTAATCTTATTACACACGAGAAAAAATAGTAATCATTTACAAGTGGTTTATTATTTGAAAAGGGGAATGAGATACATTTTTAGATTTAGGCAACCTAATCTGTGCTAACGCCATCATCTAAATCCTATTGCAATACCTCAATAAAAAAATTAAAAATAACTAGGGAAAGCACTAATGGGTAAGACAAGCATATGTAAAGAAAAAAGTTGTATTTTACTACGATTACGTTTTTAAAATCAAAAGAAAAAAGGATAGATGATACAAATGAATTATTTACAATTTAGATTAAGAAATAACCTAACCTATTAGCTTTTTGGCCAGTTTTTCACTAATCCTGGCTATTTCATCTATAATTAAATTTTTATCTAAATTATAAAATAAGTCTCTTTCTACATTAATAAATAGGAGATTAGACATAAGGTCTTGGCTTAAAGTAGATCTAATTCAATTTTTAACGATTTTAAGTTTAGGAAACACCCTTTCACAAATGACTTGTGTACAAGGTATAGTTTGAACCTATTTGTAAGCTATATACTGGTTGGTAAATAGTCCAGATAGTGAGAGTTGGAAAACAACAGAAAAGGCACACGACAAACACTGAATACATTGTTTCTTGTCAGAGCAGTATCCATAAAGATCTTCAGATTCTAAATCGTCCTCTTCACAGATTTTTTCAGCTTCATTGAGCTTGTCTTTTTTTCTCTCCCTACCATTTTCGTTCTCAGTTTTTGCAGTTGTCATAAACTTTTGTATTGATCTGCAAACTGTTTCGGCTCAACTAATAATTGACCTCTTTTAGTTTTACAAAGCTTAGAAATGCAGCAAAGGACATCCGTAGGAAAACTATCAAGCTTTTCGATTTTATGAAATTTCTTTGGGTCTAACCAGGAACAATCTCTCAAAATTTCTTTGTTTGGACTGAATCTCTCTTCAATACTCGTCTTAGCACAATCTTAAATATTGAAAAAAACCAATGTATAGTTTTGGACAGTTGAAAATCCAGGAGCTTCGTCTTTTGATTTTTCACCAGGCATTACCTTTTCCTTTGAGGTTCTTTTTACCTTGAAATTTACTTCCACTTCCACTGAAACAGGAGATATAACCAGAAATAAATATAGCAAAACAATAGACATAAATAAGTTCTCAAATTTGTACCATTGACTGATGAAATTGCTTGACATGAACTTTGATTTGCTGTCAAAACTTCTAATTGATATTTCTTTTAAAATGGTAATAAAATTGAATAGCTTCCCTGGGTTTCCACTTTCTTCACTCCTTAACAACTCTTCGTCAATAATCGAAGAAAGAGCTTTTTGTTTGCTCCACCACCTTGTGGCTCTTATTTTTTGCAACCTGAACAGTTTTTTTTTATGATCAATATGTTTTCATTTTGTTTCTCTCTCCCATACAGCCATTCTTTTGTAAGATGATCTCATAAAAATAGCAGATTCTTCCACCAATCCAAATAAGTTTTCTGCTTGGAACAACTTTGTTGTTGAATCAGCCACTACTAAGTTAAGTACGTGTCCCATACTGTGAGTGTAAATAAGATATTCGTTTTCCTTTTTGAACTGATCTAACAGCCTTTCATATTGTTAGCTCCGTCAAATGAACACGCAATAATATTTGATGCTGCAATGCCACACTTGGCTAATTTTGATTGTATAAGTTCGTGCAAATCAAGTCCACTTGAATCAAGTACTGTTACTTTTAAAACGTCTTTCATATATCTTTCCTTGAACGACATAGCGGTCGCAAATTGCCAATTGGTCCATAATAGCTACATCGTGGGTACTATTTACCATCACTCTGTATATTATACTAGTGTGAAGGTCTTTCAAAATAATATTACGGCCCATCGAACAAATTACTTTCATTAGCTTGTTGATAAAAAATTTTGACAAAAATGTCAACAGAGAGCCTCGTCCAGTCGATCCTTTAGTTAACTTTCCTGTAGTTTTCCTTTTGTTACTTATTTCCATTCTATGCTTTTTGCTGTCTTCAATACACTTTCTGACATGATTTTGTAAAGTCCCATCATAATTTGCAACCAACATGACCAGTTCAAGAAAATTACCACGATTTTCTGTAGAGTCCAGTGTATAAACCCCTTCTGCTTTATCGCCTCTACATGCATTGCCTTGCCTCCCAATAAACAAAACTATATCAATTTAACGTTGAACAACCAATCTTCTGGTATGAACTTCTCTTTCTCGCTGTTTGTTTTCGCTACCAGTCAGAAGAGTTGAAATATCATGACCTTTTTGGCTTTGAAAAGCTTCCTTAGCCACGAGTTCCTGATAGCCAGAATTTCTTGGTGTTCTTTCAGTGAATTTCTCAGGTGTCTTTTGGTAGGTTTCGTCATCATCATTGTCTGTGTCAGAGCTTGAATTAGTTCTGATTAGATCAGTTTTGATATGCTAAAAATATGTTCCAATTAAAAAAATAGAGCTAGGAAGTTATGAGTCAATAACCAACTTGTTTAGAATGGCCCCAAACGAATCAACTCTCCGGAGATGAGCTGCCATGTTGGATCGAGGGGTCAGGCGTATTTACCACTCGCAAAATTAAATTTACCAAATTTTAGATACTATTTTCTTTTAAATCCCGTCTGGATTAACCGGATGTCCAGACAACCGGGGTCCAGATTAGGGAAACTCTACTGTACTTATGAGCTAATAAACTAACTCCAACTTTCTTACCTGTATTTGATGTATCATTGTGACTTAAAGGCTGACTTTGCGACTGGGAAATGGAACTAGTTAACCAAGTATTTAAACTTTTGGAACTTTTTTTCAACATCTAAAGATTTTTTCTTCTTTTCTTTCCTTTTCGTGGCCTCCACTTTGATACACACGTTTCATGTTGACACAACTGACCAGTGCACTAACAACAACATACTGCTCCATTCTTCTGGGTTCGATGGGATTGAATAAATCTCTTCAGAAAGTGCACACAAAATAAAATTTATTATTCTCTAAATTCTCCAGGTGCATACAGAAATACTAACAGAAAACACGTAGCAATTGTCTTCTATACAACAGAAAACTCTAAAAACACAAGTCAGGATAACAAAGTCAGTCTTCAATACAATATAGGCCTAACGCACTTTTAATACATTCATTTCTCAGCAGAATAGAACCCTGAGTTCCAATGTCAATCTCAGGTATATTTATAGACTTCCAAAGCGCCCCTATCGGCCGGTCAGCTAGAAAGTTCCGGAACCTTCTAGAAAGGTCCAGAAGCTTGGCGACCATTTGGCACCCTATTGCGAAATTTTGCGACCAAGTTAAGTCCCCATATCTATCGCCAATTTGGCGATAACTCTTAAATTTGGCAAGATTTCCAATTTGATACACACGTTTCATGTTGATACAACTGACCACTGCACTAACAACAACATACACTGACTGAGAGGTGTAGTGGTAGGAAAAAAACCGCCAAACTGTTTGAAACAACTGTTTTTCATTAAACAACGAGCAAACTGCTTTTCTGAACCGGCCCAAACACTTGGAACTGTTTGATCTGGGGATCAGACTTCCTGTTCTCTAATCACAACTGTTCTAAGGTCAGAAAAGAACTTAAAATCAAAGAATGAATGTAAACTGGTCAGGGTGGGGCAGGGGAGACAAAATACCCGGTGCCCGGGTTTCCAAGGGGCCCGGTTAAAATAAGAGTTGACTAAAAAAATTTAGACAATGTTAAAATATTGAGTGGGGAGGGGGCCCACTGTATTATTTTGCCCCGGGCCCTGGCTCAGCTGACAACCGCCCTGAAACTGGTAATGTTTTAACTGTTTTTAGTTTTTATTCCCTTCTCGATCAACGCTATCAACTCTTCTCGTTCTTGAACGGAAACAACTGTTCACGACAAAGGGACCGACACGTTAACGTTTTTCTTCTCTTCTCTCAAACAATAAAATTGTCCATTTATTTCAATTAAGACTGATTTTAGATCCAAATAAGAACTCAAGTAATTTAACATATTTTTAAAATTATGGAAACTTTTAAATATTTGTATAATGTATCGAGAATCCAGGTAAAACACTTCAAAAAAAACGTTTTCCGCTTTAATACAAAATATATAAAACTACTACCTTAGTGGCAACCCGATGTGTTGCTTT
Organism: Dolomedes plantarius; assembly: GCA_907164885.2. Lineage (NCBI taxonomy): Eukaryota > Metazoa > Arthropoda > Arachnida > Araneae > Dolomedidae > Dolomedes > Dolomedes plantarius. Next base: position 100,153,368 of record OU015498.1, on the reverse strand, counting down.
TTCGATTTAAAATGAAATAGTTTCATTTCTTAATGATTAAAAACCGTTTAATCACTTTTAAAAATATATTAGAATTTTTTAAAAAGGAAATAATAATTTAAAATTTTCTTTCTCAAATTTCAGTTTTTGGCGTTTGAAATAATTCTTTCAAATTTCCGCTTTCAAAGTTTGCTTTTTAGACAAAAAAGAAATTCATTCAAATAGAAAAAATTCTAAAGATTTTAACTTCTCCTTTCCTAAAACTAAAATTATTTCTGGTACTTTAAAATTATTTCTTGATTTCAGTTAATAAATGACTCGTTCTCAGACTCATTCTCAACTAATAATTTTTCCTTTTGGCAACTGGGCAGAATTTCTTTTGAAGAGTAGAGTTCCTGAGTCTATGACTTTAACTCCTGTCGCAAGATGCTTATTATCAACGTATATGTGCTCAATAGAAAAAATTATTAAGTTAAAGGAAGTTTAAAGTTACCAGTTACATTAATATAAAAATTAAGTTTAAAACCTTCAAAAAGTAGAAGGGTAAGATAAATTAAAAAATTAGAAATATACAGTGGACGCTCGTTAATTCGAACTCGGTTAATTCGAACTTTCGGTTAATTCGAACTAATCCAAAGTCCCCCAAAAACTTGTATTTGAGTTAATGTTAAAAATATCTCATTAATTCGAACTAAATTTTTATGACTTCGGTTAATTCGAACTAAAAATTTGACAAAAAAAATTTTTTTCCTGGTTTAATGGAGAAAATACACATTGTATTTATTATTTTGTGTGTCAAAATTTCTTTTCTGTGTAAAGAGGCACATGCCTGCATTCCTAAACTATTGCATGTCCGCTAAACGTTAGTAGCTATTGTCCTTCTTATTAGTGCTAAACGGAAAAGGCAATTTTCCTTTATTTGGATCGATTTTGTGAAAATTTCAGAAAAACTAGTCTTTACTACATATTCTAGGGATCTGCGTCAGTTATAACTGCAGTGCAGACAAGTTAATGTGGTCTAGTTTTTCTTCCTCATTGTGTGGTGTGAACGTGTAAAAATTCAGGATGTCTACACGTGGAAAGTACAAAACCCTAACTTGGAGACAAAGGTAGAAATTTTAAAGAAAGTAGAGAATGGCGAATGTAAAACAAAGTTAGCAGCTGACTATGGAATTAAAAAAAATGCCTTGTCAACTAATTTGAAAAACAAGGAGTCAATTTTAGATTCATGGGAAAAATCAAAATTTGCTAGAGGAAGGAAACGCATGGGAAATGCGTCCCAAGTAGTTCTAGAAAAAGCTGCTACTTCTATGGTTCCAGGATGTTAGACCTCGAAATTTTCCAATAAATGGACCCCTAGTGCTGACGAAGGCTGGTGAATTGGCAAGTCGAATGGGTATTGAAGATTTTAAATGCAGTGATGGATGGCTTTCTCGATTTAAACCAAGGCACAATATTTCTTATCAAACTGTATGTAGCCAAAGCTCTGATGCAAACGAAGACGTATGCACTAATTTCGGTAGGAAACTGCCAGGGCTTTTCTCTACTTACCTGCCGAAAGATATTTTTAATGCGGCCATAATGGAAAAAGCCATAATGGACTCTATTAAAACTCTGAAAGCATTTATTCAGATGGAACCTTCCTCTGAAAATGAATTGAAATGTTTACTTTAAATCGAGAAGCTGGCTGAACAATGTAGGCATCATAAACAGAACCAAACATTCATTTTACAGTTTTTCTCCCAAAGTGTAATTCATATTTTTAATAAAAGTTTACTTTATACTGCATATCTTCTGCTTCATTTTATGATAAAGATAAGTCTGTATTGCTTTTTAATATGTTTAACTTTAGATAACATAGTATAATATATTTTCTGGGGTTATATATACTAGGAGAGTTTCTTCTTCAGTGATACACATTTAAAGTTATATATTTTCTCTTAACATCGGATAATTCGAATTTTTTTCTGAGACCCTTTGAGTTCAATTAACGAGTGTCCACTGTATTAAGATTAAATAAATTAAGATTAAAATGAAGAATTTAAAAAAAATTAAGAAAATAAGTTGAAATTGATTATAAAGTTACGGAAAAAATGGCCCTCAGCAAACAAGATGGAAAGTTTGCATATTAGAAGAAGAAAAAAAGCCCTGTGCAGGGTCTAACAATTCGTAATGAGATGATTGCAGAGTTCCGAAGGGGGAAAACAAAAAATATCAAGATACGGAAATTTGGAAGATGCGACACCCCCCTAGGACCGAACCCATAATGTAGGGTTTACCAGGTCAGCGCGATGACACTGCACCATGGCAGCACACAAGCAGGTAAGCAAGATGGGAGGTGTATCGGGGTAAAGCCGAATGTAAATATTAATCTCGGGTAGAAAAAGTGCTTAAAAAAATAGAAAGACAGTTCTGACGAATTCAAAATTGGTGGTGGAAGAATCCTCATCGTTGCTCATTAATTAGAAACAAATTTCACGAACTTGCTGGAATTATTAGTGAGTAAAATAATAAGTCGAAAAATAACGAACTCGGCATTCAGTTAAAAGTGAGTTTTGCAAGTACGCTCTTTTAGAGTGAAAACATTTTTTTTCATTAAATATATTTGGTATATTTTGGAAGCTGAACATCTAGCAAATGCCGATAAATCGTAAAATTGACATTAATAGGTGCAGAAAACCGAAAAATTTGTCCATCAAAATTGTCGATTTCGTGAAATTCGGAAAACTGCTTTGGGGAAAAGCTTCGTTTGCAATGAAAAAGATCTTTAACTTTATAAAAATGTGTATATCCTTAAAGATGCAGAGTTGTAGAACACATGGAAATAAAACATTTGTCGATTGGTGGACGGAAAAGTTTAATTTTACATGCATGAAAATAGTGGGAATTTGCAAAACGGAAAGGAGCTGGCCCACCCGGAATGTCAGCTGTTTCTGCTGCCCGCTTCTTTTGAGTTCGGCGGTTTTAATTTAATAATTAAAAAGGTTAAAAGTTTTGAAAGTTGAAGATAGCATCAGTGCACGCGTCTCGTCCGTCCGCGTATATCGGTACCAGTCACGATATCCTGCTATGCTCGGTTCGCGAGATTAGCCCGTCCCCGTGTCTGCTCACTAACTAACTAACATTTGTTTACCTTCAGCTGCTAATAGTAAGATTTTTATTTCTGAATTAAAACGTAAAAACATATTAATTGGATATAAATGTAATTTCTTAAATTTCTCATTTTTCCGTTCCGAGATTAAAAAGAACAACTACTCTAAAAGTAACTTATTTGTTTACGTCTCTGTTACAAAAGAACAGAAAACAGACTAGATTGGGATACCGAGTCTGGACTTCCAGTTTCTTCTTTTCGTCAACCTGTTTTTTAAACAGTTTTTCCAAACAGTTGTTACAATTCAGCAAACAGTTCGTTTAGATTTTGTAAAAACAGCGATGTATCAGTCGCTTCCCTTCACCAGCGACTCGTCGCCACACATCTGTGGCAATAATACACGTACGTATGCAGACTGACTGCTCTAAGTTACTGCTGTGCTAAGAGTGAACATTAATTGACGTTTTAACAACAGCTTAAAATTGCATGTACACGCGTAAACTTCCTGGGAAAAAGTAAAATGACTCTAGTGCCACTAATTATAAAGTAGCGTAGTTTGAAAAGTACCTGAGTAATAAAAAATACAAACCACTTCTTTTGGGGCCTCTTCGGGGTCCCAAGTATAAACCACTTTTTTTAGGTCCCTTCGGGGCCGCCTTCGGTCGGGGGCCCTCGGCGATCGCCGACCAGCCGACCTAGCCAGTCCGGGCCTGGTTATAAAATATCTAAAGATATATTGAGAACTTTGATAGCATCAAAGAAGTGCTGGTTGAGGAAATTCACCATCCTCTTAAGTTGGAAATTCGTTGTAAGCACTTGGGTTATTGAATAACATTATGAAACCAAACTGCATAGGATAGATTCAGCTCTTCTTCGGCCAAAATTAGTAGAAACGAGGGATGCTATTTAACCCTTTCAGGGGTGCCATTTGCACAGAGCGAATGCCTAAATCTAGTCTTCTTTTCACTTGTTTTCAGTGCATTCTAGTTAAATGAGCAGAAAAATGGCTAGTGCTGCCATCTGTTATCTGTTTAAAGAAGTAAAAACATTTTGTAACCTTTAATTGGAAAATTTTTCTAGATGTTTGGGTTAAAAAAATCGGGGAAAAAAATCTGCACCGTGAAAACGGTAGAGGTTGTTTTCCCTGTAAGAGTTAAGATGATTTTCCTGCTTCTCTCCCCCCTTTTTAACTATCTTATGTTGAAATTTATCACGGAATTTTAACCCTAGTTTCTTAATGATTAAATAATTTTGTTTGATGTTACGAACTAATAAACTAACGGAAAAAATTACTATTTTACTTGTCAGCTGGGGCGTCATTTTGAAAAGGCAATTACAGAGTCAGTGTTTAGTCCAACGGCAAATTCTAACAATCCATCTCATTTGCAACGTTCGGTTATGCACAAACAATCTGCACATTCTCTTTAGCTACAGTTTTCCCTATGCCTTATTATAGGCAGTTTGTGATTCGTCGCGATAAGTTCTCTCGTGATAAAATTTAAGACACCAAAAAAAAAAAAAGAAAAGGCCCTTCTCAGAAAAATTTATTACGTACTCCCATGCTTGAGTAAAGCGATCTATTGATGATTCCAGGAAGAGATCTACTCGGACCCGAGAAAAACGCACACCCAACGTGGCTATCTCGAACTTATTTTCCGCTATTCGGTCCATGGAGAGTATCATTTCCCGTGTTTTCAAGAGCAATTCGTCCAGAAAACTTTAAGTTAAAGAGTTTGTATCTATCTCAAGACATTTATAAGAGAAGCCTTCATCATCCATTCAAGACATTTTAATAAAAGAATTAACAACGTTTTAACGATTTAAAAAACATAAACGACGGCAAACATGTAAACATAAATACTAATTTAGAGAGATTTTCAGAAAAGATTTACATTCCCGTGGAAATGAAAATTAAAGCCCGTTTGATTTCAAACTTTTCCCCCCTAATAATTACTGAAAGAATATTTACGAACAGAAAAATTATATTTCGCTGCCTATTGATGAATCACGGTTTTAAAATTATATTAAACTTTATATTGTGAGTATATGTTATGCAGACAACTTGCTCCATAAACTCCTCGTTCACGCACTAAATGAGATTATGTAAAAATATATTTTCTGAATTCCTGCATGTATTTAATCCTTCAAGAATAGAATGATAGTGTTATGTTAGTGACTTTAATAAAATATTTGGTAAATTTCTTAATTTTACCGAAAATTATATATTTTTTTGTATTGTCACCTGCGTTTCTAATCCTTTCCCGCAATTGAATTTTCGTTTTCCGAAGGCATATCAGACAATCGCACAATTTTCAGTCTTAATATTTATCAAATTTTTTTTTTTTACTTAATCTATGACGCAGTCTTGATCTTTTGAAACTTCTGTCCAAATACCCCTTGTTATTGATAAACTTCTATCTTATTTGACGTCATAATGACGGAAACATGCGTTTTGGAACCGAATGACGGATATCGAAAATTCGTCTGCTATTGGTGCATACTTTTAAAAATTGGTGCATGCCCTCTTATGATTTGATAAGCTCGTAGAATAAAATAAGAAATGTACATTTTGTCGTTAAGTGAATACCTTGCTTATGTTCATATAAGACAGAAAATCCTTTTTATTTGCAGAAAGTATTTCAATGTCAGTCTTTTGCGTTGCACCTCAACTCTGATCCGGCTAGATTGCCCTCCGGTTGTGTGCGGATCGTAGATAGTCAGTGGTTGATTGTCATTATTATTATCTCATTGAGACAGAAGCTAAAGACGTCTGATGTTAGAAGGCTGAATGAATTTCATAGCGGTACTAACGTTTACGATTTGAGGAGCTTAGAGTTATTATATTAAGTGAAAAACATGCCAAAAATTTTGACAGGAGTTAGGCGGTAAGTAAATGTTGATTGTTAAATAAATTGTTAGTGGCTCGATTTATTTTATAAGTTACAATCGTTTGAGCTGTGTTTTTCCAAATGATTTATTTGAGGAATGTCAGCTTGTGAAATTTCTGAAATTCCTTTGACCACTTGAAGTCCGTATTTAATATTTGCGATAATAAAGCTGTGTTTAATATTTTTGCTTATTTTTTATTTCGAGATTGTAATATTTAAAGAAATTTCAATCAATAATAAAATAATTTTGCTCTAAATTTGAAACGTAAAATTTGCGTCAAGGGTATTAAAACTTTATTTTATTTTGAATGTCGTTATTCGTTGATAGTGTGTGAGTCTGTGTGCAAATAAGGTTATTTATACAACATTCGATGTTATTTTAATAAATTATTATTTTCTCTCTCTCTCTCTTTTAAAAGTATTGGACGGGGGTGGGTAGTTATTGATATGAAAGGAATTAATTTTGAAAATTTTTTACCTAAGTCTTCTTATACGTATGGGCTATACGCAATGGATATAGAATATTTTCATTAATTTAGATTATGTGTAGAAAACGTGAAATTTATGTTTCTATCATATTATTTATATCACAACTATATCTAAGCTTCTGTAACCTGTCTATTGACATTTCCTCCCCTCTGTTATAAAAAGGAACAAAATTGATCTCGCATTATTGAATGGTCAATTTCCAATATCTCTGTATTGTTAATTATTTGGAAATATTTAACATGATCTAAATTATTAATTATTTTAAGTTATATAAGTTTTGATTCTTAGTAAAATCGATTGCAGTTTTCCCGTGTTAGAGCATGCTTATTATCCTTTAATTTTTTCAAAATAATAATGAATTTAGAGAGAGTATATTTTTATTATTTTTTTAACTCATCCTCAGTAAAAATTCCTGATAAATTATCTTTTTTCTAATAGTCTCTAATCCCATTTAATCTGTATTATTAATCTCTTTGTAATATTAAGTATTATTTTCAAACAATAATTTTGAAAGCGATGTTAAATGTGGTATTCAAACAAATTTCATTATTAATTAATGTAAAAAAACTATCCTGTAGAACTACTAAAATGAGGAAAATGGGATTGGAGAGGGCATATCTCTGAAATATTTAACAGCAGGCTTGTATCTAAACACACAAAACTGACAGTCAAACCTGCTTAAGATACATATTACCTTTTGAGCAGCAGCTCTTTATTCAAAGAAAAACTGTAGTATAGTATATTGAGATAAACATTACTTTACTTATTTGCTTAGTCTTGTGATTTTCTATTTTTCTATTCCTATTTATTTATGTCAGAATACTCCTATGATGTAGTTTACTAGTTCCTATTACAACAGTTATTTTTGTAAGTTTATTTAAAATACTGCTGTAATTTGACTTAATTAAAAATTAATGATGTTTGCAAGTGTATATAACTGATATTGTCCATGTTCTATTTAATAATTTAATGTGGACAGCTATGTATTATTTTACAATTCATACTATTAAGTTAAAAAAAATTATTGAATTGATAAGTTTATGAGATAGCAATAAACTGAATCATTTGTTGTGTATGATTAATTTACTTTATCAATAATTTATCTAACCTAAGATATTAGTTTCTGATATTCTCTGACTATAGTGTCAAGTATATCAGATAATTGAAAAAAAATAAAAAATCCTAATATATATTAAAAGTAGGGCTTTCTGAAAGTTAACATTGGAACTATTTCATTATACAGCTATTTTAGTCTTTTTCTTCCCTTGTAAAAAAAGTATCTGAAATGAATTTGTTTACTTTTCATTGTTATTGGCTATCTGATAATGATGTTAATTTTTTTTGTTAATTTGTAAAACTAATTCTATGTTATTAAGAATTCAGTTTATCAGCTAAGAATATCATAGCCTATATGGTATGAATTGTATTGTTTGATCTTTTAGTATTATCTGAATAAATTATAAGTTGATGATATAGAGTGAAAGATATACAAAATATAATCTTCTATGAATTTCAAATAATTATTTCTGTTTAATTTTTCCCCCAAATTAAATACTTAGGTAAACAAAATAACTATAACTAGAAAGCTATAATAACTTCTCGAGACAAAAATATTATTTAAAATATTAAAATTTACCCATTCTTAAACTTTTATATTTGTCAGCACCTTTGATTTTTAAAGTACTTTGTATGTGTGTGGAAAATTTAGCAAACTTGTTTTTTTGATTTCTGCACTAATATTTTTCCATTCTTATGCTATTTCCTGTATTAACTGAGCTTTTGTTCAATCAATACTTATCAGACGTATCTGTTCATCTATGTCTGGTGTACATAATGAGAAATTTTGGGCTTGTATATTTGGGTGGATGGGTGTTTTGATTATTTCAAGAAAGTTGAAAAATAAAAAGAACTACTCATTTAAAGCGGTATCTCTTAAGTCATTTTTGGGATATAGATTGAGAGACTAAAGTATTTTAAGCATTTCCTAGTAACTAATATATTTATGTTCATAGTCCCTATATAGATACGCAGCCCCAAACTATAAATTAATATTTTCGTGACAATGTTTTACATGAGAGTATGCATGAATGTTTAGTCCTAGTTCAATTTTAGCCTGACTTACAACAACCATTTTAATTGAAAATTTTGTTGTAGAATGAAAATAATCTGATCCCAGTTAAAATAAGATTCAGTTTCCATCAATTTTGCTTAAAATAGCCCTCATTAAGTTATTTTGCTGCTGTAAAATCTTATTGTTTTTGAAATATCAATTATGGCTAATTTAATGACTCTTTTTTCATTTTCAGGAGAAATTTAGAGATATCTTATTATTATCTTCAAGTTTTAGGGCATTTTCAACTTTGAATTTTTTTCTATTCCTGCATGGCTGATTTTGGAGGCTTTTACTTTGATAGATGGACCTCTTTTTCATGAATTCTTAATCTCTTTTTTAATATGAAAGACTGTTGAAGGATAGTGATTTGCTGTTTTAGTTACTTCTCTAATTTAATAACATAACTATTTTTATGGTAGAAAAGTTATTTCTTTGTGATATCTGTTCATAATTTTGAGAAAACTCAATTAACTAGAATTTTTCTACAAAATGAAATGTTTAAGCATAAAGCCACATGAAAAGTAAAACATTAGCATAATGTAAAATAGTCGAGGATAAGATAATCTTGAGTGAAGTAGATCTTGGCTCTATAGTTCCATTGATAATAAAGAGTGCTTAAAGAATTGTTAAATTTTTCACAGAAAATTAGTTTCTCTTTTAATTTTCAGAAAAATATTCTAATGAGACTATAATTGTGAAGCCTTGAATAGTTTTAATAAGACTATACTAAGGATGCTAGTTAAAAAAATGCTGCAAAATTATCTAAGCACTTTTTCAGTAACTTTCTAACAGATCCTAAATTATAACAATGCTTTTATGGCTCTTCGTGCGCACACACACGCACACACACACACACATGTATATATTTGTACACTTTTGTGTTTTATGAAAGTAATTCTGCAAAATACTGGTTTAACCAGTATGATCAGTTACTGATCGTATCAGATCGTACTGGTTAAACCAGTATTTTGCAGAATTACTGGTTCAACATAAACATCTGGTTTGCAGAATTACTGGTATCACATAAACAAGATCAAGAAACATGTTTATGTGATATATATATATATATATATATATATATATATATATATATATATATATATATATATATGTGAGAGAGAGAGAGAGAGCACTTTAAAAATAATGTATTTAAGTTTTTAAACGATTGTTTTTTATGTAATTGCATTATAATATTTTTTATCAGAGCTCCATTGCTTTCCTATATGGTTACATTTGGCATTATTTTAGTGATATTTCAAAACACTTCTAAATGATTCTAAGTGTTGATCAATAAACAGCATTGTAACTTTTGCTCTTTTAAACTGGTTGGTATAGATCAGAGGTGGGGAACCTTTTTACCATTAGAGGCCACATGTAAATTAGGTAGTAATAAAAGAGGCTGCATAAGTTGATGTACCTATAAATGCTAATTTATGAAATTATTATAGTTAGGTATAGTTTTAACAATTTGGTGCATTATATAGAAAAATAACAACAAAAAATTAAGTCCTTATTTATTTATTATTTGACTTAAAAAGTTACAATATAAAATATTTTTGTATTCGCATAAGGGTGAAAACTTGTTATAACATTAATCATTTATTTTTATAAAATTATAAGATTCATAGGTACCACTGTAATTTTTTATATTTCACTGTTGGTATTTTTATTTATGTAAACGTATATATATCCAGATTTTTAAATTTTAATAAGCAACTACATATTTAAATACCACTTCAAATAAAAATAATAAAGTAGAAGTATTTTTAAATAATTTTAACATTATTATTTTTCTATTGTATTTCTTTATAGTATTAAATTATAAATAACTGACATAGCAACAATTCCTAAAATAATTTTAAAATCCGATGGAAAATTTAAGCTAGTAGGATATTTGCATTTGTTTCTTGCTTGAAAGTAATTGAATGTTTGGATCAAGCTTCGTAACGCGGAGCCTGCGTACATACATTCATGCCGTACTTTATTTAATTCCATTGATTTGCAAATTGTAGTAATCTATAAAATTAAATATTAATTAATACAAGTGCTAGCTTTTATTAAGGCCGCACAAGAAGATCACGGAGGCCGCGCTTTCCCCACCTCTGGTATAGATAATATTATATGCAAGTCCCTGTAACATTCAGATTCATTTTAATTTGTTTTATAAATTAGCTTATATTTTTTACCACCATAAGCACATGAATAAATTATGATTTTTAGTTATCTATTGTTATTTTGAAATGGATGTGAAGGAAATGGTATCTTTCATTAAAGTTTCAAATGATTTTTAATGTAATTATTAGGTAAATATGAAAATAACCAGTTCTTCCCACCATTGCTCTGGAGGCAGTTTTCTGCTATACTCTGGGGTTTTAAACTTTGTTTCACCGAGTCATTATTATCCAGTTTTTAAAAATGTAGCGTAATACTCTGAACTAAGTCAGAAATATAGTTCATTTTATGTTTTTGTTGCCTGTTGTATCAGATTGAAAACACAAATTTGTCAAAACCTTAATATCACTACAGCCGTTTAGAAAATTTTCACAGTAACTTGGTACGATTTATTGATATCAGAAACTTCATATGGAAATGATTTGTGAAATGGTTTAAAATTGTTAGTAATAAGGGTGCATTTATTTGATTTTAACCGAAGTAGCCTCTTAAAGTATAGTTTATTTGTATGCGAATAATTTTATTTTCTCATTTATAAAAAAGTATTAACTATTTTCATTCTCTGAATATTTCAACGGATGTGCTTGCGTACCTTCTTAACATTGCGTTTGACTGGCGTAAGTATGGTGAATAGATGTCTGAAATGATTTAAAATTTGATATCTTGTGCACTGAAGTTTCCCTGGACGATGATCAATTACGTGGATATCAGAGGTGTCTGAGCTTTTATGATATGAAAATAATATATCGAAATATATGTTTAGTCGAAATTAACCTGGAGAAATCATGTCTTCAAAAATCGCCTGTACTTGCTATTTATCTTTTTGAACTACTCGAACGGAGAACGAAGTCCAGAATGCAGAGTTTCAAGGTGAAAAACTGAATAACGCAATACCCGTTATGACCTAAATTTTAAACGTTTTAGATCATACTTAAAAAAATAAAAATGTTACTGTATATGAATGTCTGTAGTTGTGAATGAAATTTTACCTAAATTTTAATGAGACAGTTCATTTTTTACGAGAACTGGAAAATTGAGGTGAAATCTACTGTAAACGACTCAGTGCTTTTGCGATTAATTTTTTAAATAATTATTATATTCATATCTATTTCTGTATTCCTCCTTGTGATAAGTGAAAAATTTCTTATAAAAATGATATTTTTCTTTTTCACAAGGGTAAGCGTTGGTATATGATGAGTCTTGTTTACGACATCGTACACGTTTTTGAAAACTGAAGATACATTTTACCTCGTTATAAAACTCGACCCGTAAGCGTATAATATGTGATAATAATCACAATGGAGAATAGCTGCGTACAACCATGAAGCTCTTATAACTTCATGCGTACAACTTATTGGAGATGCAGTCGGCGCGAAGTGTATGTTGATCACACATATGCATCAGCTGTTTGGGTGATGAGAAAAGCAAACACTTGGAGCCATAGAAGCATATATATATATATATTATAAACTGTAGTATTTCATTGATAATCGTACTTGCATTGGTGTTGCAGATTTCATAATAATGGATCTTAATTTGCAGTTGGAACGCGCCGTAGTTTTCTGAATATCAAGTAAAATATATCTCGCTTCACCCAAGATTTAAAATTTTGTCATATATTTGAGCAGGACACATGGCTTCGTGAACCGATGCCGACACCGGGGGGGGAAAAAATTCATGGTCTGTTTTAAGTTAGACACCAGGGCCTTAACCCCCCTCCGCCCCATATTTATGTAAGGTTCATTAATTGTTATTGATTCCGAATTTTAAACTCAACTTTTCCTATTTGATTTTATAGGAAGGGAAATTTTCCTCGTAAAAGTTCTATAGTGATGTGATGGCAGTTGAATTCTAAAACTGTCATTTGTGTCATTGGATTTTTATGAATATCTTCGGTAGAAATATGTCTGCAATATTTGCACAAGAATAATTTTCTTCCTGTCATAGATCCAGAAAAATGGCCTATCAAATGTAGAAATCTTAGTTTTTTTATTATTATTAAGAAACATAGAAAGTTTTGTATCTTTGCTTTGCGTGAAATATATCGAAACTTTTAAAGTATAACATTTCTTTGCTAGTTTGATGTTATGTAAGTTATATGAAGTATCTCAATTCATAATACTTTAAAATAAAGCCTATTACAACCCTGTAGCTTATTAATTACAGCTGTAGGGGCGGAAAAATGAGTAAATAGACGAAGAAAAAATTTGGCTGCCTTTCAGTCGTCTAAAGATGATTTGGAACAACGTTAATAAAGTATTGTAGTTCAACAAATTTCTTAGAAAATTGGGTTGTTGGGAAAGTTACGCCATTCTGGATTAGCTCTTCGGATACATGGCGAAATCGCCATTCGCTCCGTTTACTGTTTATGACAGCGGTTCTCAAACTTTATACAGTCTGAGCGAACTTACAATACTACAGATACTTGCTGGCGCACTGCATACAAATTAGGACTAATATGTTATAATTCGGTGCAAATCTGTTCAAATAGGCGTGATTTAACTTGTCTTGTTTTAATAAAGTTCACCATTTTAACAACTTGATCTAAGACCTCTCTTAAATCCTCTCCTAATGTTCTTGACATCAAGGCATTTCTATGAAGGAAGAAATGAGTTACAATAGCATTTTCGTTTTGTTCCTTTATAAAAGATACAAGACCCTTGTTGCAGCTTATCATAGAAGGAGCTCTATCTGTGCAAATGCCTACACACGATTTCCACGATAACTGCCATTTATCAAGGTAGGTAGTTATTCAGGATGTCAAAAATGTCCTCACCTTTTGTAGTCAGGCTTAATTCTTTGCAAAAAAAGAAACTGATTTGTTATTTGATTTTCGTCAATGAAACGATTGAATGGTATGAGTTGCTCTTTGATGGTAATGTCGGTTGACTCGTCAACTTGCAGTGCAAAATCAGAACGCTGGAGTTATTACCACATACATTTTTCTCAATATCAGAAGACATTTCCAAAATATGCCTGTTGACAGTATCATTGGACAGAGGTATATAGCTTATTTTCATAGCTGCTTCATTTCCTAACATCGTACTGACAATCTTTCGGCAAGCAGGCAAAATAAGTGACTCACCCAAAGTATGAGCTTTTATATTTTCTGCGATCAGTTCTGAGACTTGGATAAGTTTCTTAACCAATTGCTTCTTACCATTTTTATACAGTTATATCAACGGTAGTTATTCTGAAAGTTGTAAAAGGCACAATACGTTTACTCTTGACGGCAGTTCACAAGACACGACACGCCCAACTCACCAACGCCTGTTATGCAACACTGCCAGTTGCTACGTGATGAAAGCTAGTGCCCGTGTTAGCATGCCGTTCCAGCCACGTTTGTTACATGTTTTAAACGCGTAAAAAATTTGCGGATCAGAAGCTAGTTGCAAGAAAAGTAACTTATAACTATCATAATAATGTCGCAACGAAACAAGCCGAGTGTTCGTAAAGAAATGGTATAATATAGTAACGTAGTATACATTTACATTTCATATCTAGATAGATTTTTTAGGAATACTACGGAGCGCACCTGGAAAAGCTCTGGGGCGCACAGTTTGAGAACCACTGGTTTATGAGAACCTACACCGAAAGGAATTAACTCTGCCTGGCGCTTTCTCTCAAACTTATAAGAGTTGTTTTGGGAACTGTAATTTATGATCTGATATTAAATGATTTGACGATCTCAGCAGCGGTTACAGTGTCACTCATAATCTGATAATATAATCCTTCAGTGGAATTACCACTGTTTGAGTCATAAATGAAGCTAATGAAATGTAATATATACAATGATTTCACCATAAAGTTATTTTCCATTCGTTCTGACGTATTTATTCTGCGAAGATGAAATAGTTTCCGTTTCAATTTGCGCTTTATGAAGCTACAGATGGAAATAAATTAGAAATGTGGGTTTCTTATGAAATATGTGTTCTGAGTATGTGACTAAAGTTAGTAATCGTAGTGAAAGTTATGCTAATTCATTATTTATATAACGCAGTAAAATGAGTTATCAAATGATTGATATTTCACGTGTGAAATCAGAGCAATTTTTTTCGCTCGCCTTACATTCTTCGTAAAATAATTCTGTGTATTACTGCCTCTATTTATTTAATATTAGGCAAGAGGCATTTAAAATTTCATTTTCAGAACAAATGTTTTTAACCGATACTCTGTACGCGTTTTCTAATTTCGTATCAAGTTTGCCCGAATTCCAGTAGTGTTGTACTCGTACGTGTTATTGGTAACAAAAATGTAAGTATTGTTTTTTGTTCATTCCAAGAAAATTTACGTTTAAAATGTATTTACCCCTCCCGTGTCTAAGTATAATAATTTTAAAGAAGTAATTGGATCTTTCTGGTGATTACATATTAATATCCTTCTGAATTTTAATTTTATTTCGTCCAAGCTGTTAGGTAAGTCAGGATGTAACTTCATTTGAATAGTCGCATATCAAATAATTATATTTCTCAGTCGCATTTTTGTAAACTTTAGGTCGTCTTACCCTTATCTTTAACTAAATTTTACACTGATATTGAGGATAAATTACTTTATTCATTTGACTGAATTAAATATCCCCCCCCCTCCTTTTTTAGATACAAGGTGTAAAGTTAGCTACATTTATAAGTGTTTCTTTTCTTTCCATTTTTCCTTTTCAATGTGGTAGACACTCGTTGAGGCCAATAAACGTGACCGTGGAACATTAAAATGGTTTATTGGAGCGTTGTAGAGTAGATTCCCGTTTGAGACTGTGTCACTCAAATGACGTCTATACGCCCTCGGACCTCGATGGCCAGTTAAATTTGTGATTGTCTTTTAGGTAAGTCAGAGTAAGTCGAAAACTGCCACTACTTAAGTAATTGAATCAACTATCGATAGTTCTATGCAGCCAGACCTACTAGAGTGTGAGAGAGTGATCGCTGAGTATCGCGCACATTGCTCGATTTTTTGATGGATTTTTTAAGCCAAAAATACGGTCCACTTCCCACTAGAAAATCCTCTGCGAAAGGCATTTCCCTTTTATTCGAGTAGTGATGCAGTTACTGAACTATGACCTTTCTTGTTGTGTATAATAATGCCTAACAGTCGCGGCAAAATGCTTAATTTTTCATTCATTTCGGGCATTATGTTCATTATTAATTATTTATGACCTCAAAAAATATTATTACCTATCGCTTTGAAAGAATTTTGAGTCATTTCTGACGTGTCGCGTTATTTAGCTATAATGAAAACATTAAACTATACTACCTAAATCCTTTTTTGCTTCTGCACGTCTTCCTTTTGAATTATTTGACAAGACTCGTAAGCTTGTTTATTGCGTGTGAGTGTATAAGATGTTAAAAGTCACTGTTTGGGTGAATGCCTTTCCGGGATATCCTAATGAAAACAATGACGCAATTGCAGTTGAGCAGTTCGATGAGTTTGTGTGTTTACATTTATAAGGTCAGTGTATCCAAATACTTTACAGTGACCACAAATGCGGAAGTGTTTCTCCGCCTTGAATTCTTGTTTATTCAAGCATATTGGCTTATTTTCAGAAAAAAAAAATCGTACTTCAGCATAAACTTTCAGATTTCATACCTCTGTTTTGGCTTTTTTCCAGTCGCAGTCGATTCCTGTAGTTCTAATTTTAAAACTCGTATTAAATGAAATATTTTTAATGTCACCACACAGTAAAGAATCTTCTGTAGTACTGTTTAATATTTTGACTTGCACAATGATGTAAAGTTTTACAAATTTATTAATTTTATCTTTTTTTTCTCTTTTAAATGTAATAGAAATCAGGTCTCTCGTTATCATGTCAGTTGTTAATGAAAATTTTATTGTAACTGAAGAAATTCTTAATTGATGTTTTAATATTATGGCAAATTGATATTATCAATTGTATAGTTTCAAACGAAAATAATATTCTCGTTTATATATCCGTATAATTTTCTTTAGACGACACCTTTTAGTTATTGTAAAATTGCTATAATAATACGATTAATAATAAACGCAGTAATTTGTTATTTCTGAGTAAAAAAAATTCTTATCGTATACTTAATCTTTAACTAAAAGTTCACACTGGGAAAAAGGTAAAGGGGTTCAAGGAATATGTCGAATATTCGCCCTTAAACTCTTTTTTTGAAACCACTTAATATAACTCTAACGTCACGTAGAGCAGGCCAAAATTTGGTTGTATGGAAATGATTTCTGAATGATACCATAATTCATTAGCGTTTGTGGTTAGATTACAGTTACAGTTCCTTTTAGATTTGTATTGCTATCAGCTGTGTGTTTGTTGGTTGATAAAACCAAGAAGGTATGACGACAATGGCATTTCCGGCCGGCGGAATATTTCCTTGTTCAGTTTTCTCTCCTGATGTCGTGGCACGCATAAATAAATGGACTAACTTTCGGTTAATATCAATAATTCATCGTTACTGCGCTTTCTCATAGATACACATAATATGCACCTAGGATGCGGTGGTTATTGCAGATTTCAAAAATACGTCACGATGACGTCCTTTTCGTGCACCGAAATTTTCTCAGACTCGAGATTAAGGACATCTAGATCTGTAGTTTTCAAATAATCAAAATAGTCGAAGAGCCGATCTTCCGAGCACAATAAAATACCGTCTTCAAGAAACTTCTGAATTTGATCGTACTTGCTTCGGCAGTACATATAGTAAAATTGGAACGATACAGAGAAGATTAGCATGGCCCCTGCGCAAGGATGACACGCAAAATCGTGAAGCGTTCCACATTTTTTCTTACTTTACATCTTGTTTTCGTCATCCCATTCATTGTTCTGTACGCCTTTTTATTACTTCATATTACATGTTTTTAACGTTTATCTTGGTTATAGCTTTTTTCTTTTTATTTCAATAATTTTATACTGCACAGTGTGTTCTGTCTTTCCTCACTTTTTATTTCGGCACCTTGTGTACGCTGTTTGTCACTGTCTGGCGCATATGTCCCGTGATGGACCCTGCGCCAAAAATCAAATCAAAATCAAAAAATCAAATCTGAATTTGATCGTGTGGATCAGTTTTTTTTAAAAGTTGAAAGCAGTGTTAGTGAAAAGGATTTTGTCGTTAAAAAAAAACATTGCATTTATGGGAATTTTCCAGTCGTTGGCCATATCTCTTACATTAAATGGACAAAAAATGAGATAGCGAGATATTTAGTTTGAGAAAAAAAAAATAGCACCTTTTTCGCGTAGGGATGCGGGAAATAAGTTTCATACTTCAAACGTCGCCCTTGACGACATCAAAAGGAGAAAAACTTGATCATCCGGAGAAATTTTTCTAATATGTGTATTGACGCGATTCCCAACATTCCATGTACTTCCAGAGGGCAACCATAACTTGTTAGACCTACTCTTAAAGCGCGATCAAATTCTTAGGAGAAATCGAGTTTTCCGAATTTTCGAGGTCATCAACACTTATGTCCTCGGTCAGCAAGGTTTAAAAGATCGGAACTAGACCCATGGTACCTTGTTGGTGGCCTCGAAAACAATAAATGGATTTTATGTTATTGCAATTAAAGTTTCAAATGTTTTAAATGTCAGTTTGTTTCATGTTGCTAATTTAGAGTTTCACAAAATCGAGTTAGGGAACCATTAAGAGTGTAAACACTCAAAGAAAGAGAGAGAGAGTGTGTGTGTGTGTATATTGGTTGGTTGAGGGGTCGGGGTGGGTTAAATCGTTGTAATGTTCTTTATTGTCTTATTATGGTGTACTGAATTCATGCTCCTTGTAGTCGATAATACATATTTAAATAAATTCGTCAATAAATTTACATTAAGGCTATTCTGGGAAAAGCCCTAGGAAGGTCTGTCACAAGGCTATTCATTCACATAAATAGATAAGAAAGATTATATTTGTCTGGTGATTGTGCTGGGGTTTTCGTCAAGGACATTGATATAGAATGCTGGAAAAATAAGACTGGCGCTTTTTTATTTGTTATTATTTAAGATGAATTAATCTTTAGTTAAATTGATAATTCATGAGTAATTTATATTTATCTGAATGTATTTTCTAAATTTGCAGATAAAAGCTGTTTTCGTAACCACGCATTTTTCCATACTTATTATAAATTGCGAGCTAACAGTTGGTGCTGATTGTTTCCTATGAATGAGTCGCAACTTTCACTGGACTAAAGCCCACAGGCTCAAGATGACTTGAATAATGACGACTTCTCTGCATTTGTGATCATATCAAGATATAAGTTGTGTACATAGAGATAAAATCCAGAAGCGCGTTTTATGTATTTCTAAATTTTTATACGGAATAGCATTAATTTTCTCCCTTATTTTTTGGCCGGACGATGGCCGAATGACTAGGGCACTGGCTTGCGGTACCAGAGTCTGTGGGTTCGCTATTGGCATAGATGTTTGTAGCCGTTCGGAATCGGCTTTAAGCTGTAGGCCCCGGTCTAACTAGCCCTCGTGTAGCAAAACAAATGACCGTAGCGCTCTCAACCAAACCAAACCAACCCTTATTTTTTGTGTGTTTGGAAATCGCGACTCTAAACGACCTCTGTCTTGTTGTATTAATGCCTAACGAAAATTCCTTATCTCAGTGAACACTTAACTATCATACCGTCCAGATAATCAGATCTACATCTTTCTGGAAGGGAAGGAGGAGAAATCTTCATAAAGACGATATCTTACGGCATTTCGAAATGTTATCGTTGTTTTGTAAACCATGAAGATAACACCCCATATCGTCCTTTGAGGAAGCGATGCTGTATGGCCAGTTGTTTCGAAATTGTCCCCGGAACCCGGGGGTTTGGGGTGCGCGGGGAGTTACGTCACATAATAAATAATCTGAATTTCGTGAGTGATGATAATGTTGTCTTCCTCTAAAATCTATTGCATTATGACCCATTACTTACGATAAAAAGAATTACTGGTAAGGCAGTTTCCGAACAAGGTTAATTTACAGAGCTGTCGTGTGATGGCTTCTCTAGAATTTCTGGCGATCAGAATAAATTTCCCTACTTTTAAATTAATAAAAAAGTAGGGAAATTTATAAATAATGCTTTTAAATTAATAAATAATAAAGATAAATTTCGATATGAGCATCTAAATCAGGAAACGCCTCAATTTCTTTTCGCTCTGGTGAGCGCCTAATTTGGCTCGGTGCACTCAAGCGATCCGGTATCGTTGCGGCACCGCAGTTGCGATCAGGAGTACATCGAGTTGAACTAACCGATTCACACGGACGTAGGCGTCGTCGGTTAGTTCAACTCTATTGTACTCCTGATCGCAACTGCGGTGTCGCGACGACACCGGATCGCTCGTGTGCACCGAGCCTAGGCTTCTCACTCTCTTAAATGTTTTACTTCCCTCATTCACTCTGAGAGATTCTCATTTGGGGGGATAAATTCAGTACACAAAAAAAAAAAAAACTCTGATGTAAATTTTAAATACGCACCAAGGTGTTTTGTTATTCTTTGAACCGCGTAAAAATAAAATATAATTTACATATATATGCTACCCATGCCATAGTTTTTTTTTTGTTTGTTTGTTTGCCATTTGCATATTATTCCTAAATAATGTTTACTTTATGTATGTGATTACTTGTTTGCTTATTCTTTTAATTGTATTCTGCCCTTAAAACATTTGTTGAATTTTGATTAGATGTTTACAGCTCAAATATTGCGTGGCCCAAATGTGTCCCAAAACAAGAAATTCCTCTTTTCTTGTAAACAGGTGGGTAGCGTCTGTAAACATGATTTTAATGACCGTCGAAAATATTGTTATTCTTGACGTAGAAGTGTTTCAAGGTCATGATTGTACAAGATTGATATTCCTTCCAAGTTCATGTTGTAGTATTGACTCCTGCTCTGTTGCAATTAACATCTGCTTAATTTAAGCGCCTCTGCCTTCATATTTCCGCGTCCATTTTTAGAAATTAGTTTTCTATTGCTGAAGTGAGTATTTTTATAGTTAAAGGCAAAAGAATATCAACCCCAGGCAAAAAGAATAGACCCCAGACTGATTGTCCAATAAAATGGTGAACACAACCTTCTTGAAATTTTGCATTTTAGTCGGTTTTTTTAAAAATGTCGTGATTTAAGATTTTTTTTATTTTAAATTTTAAATTAAAATTTTTTTTTTATCCCTGACACGAAGTTTTTGCATGGAATTTAACGCTCATGAAATAGTTTGCTACCCAATCTGCAGTTTATATATAGCCCAGTAGTTGAGGGGGGGGGGAGTTAATTCGGAATTAATGAGGGGAAAGCTGGAAATTGTTATGATCCCTTCAGTTTTGGTCTGGAATGAACATACGAAGTTTTCCCCCTCCTGCTAGGTTAGCTTTCTGATTTAACGGAGAAAAACATCACGCGAAAGCTCCTGAGGAATGTTTGAGAGGGCGATAGAAAACAACATTCATTTTCAGCACTCATTATTTAACATATCTGAAGGTATAGTATATACATTAAAAAAAAAGTTTATAACAATTTAATTTTTTTAGATGTTTAAGGTGTGTCATAATCATCAGTGTCAGTTTGTTCACTGTCACTTTCCTCTTCTTGCACCGATTCACACTCTTTCTCCAAAAAGTCAACTTCTGAAATTAGCTCCTCCATCCTGATATCAATATCAGAGTTTGTGGTGAAGTCATCATCCTCCGGAGAGTTGGAACACGCTTGCCCTTTGTAGAGGTAGCAAATTGTAGAACAGTTGATGCCAGCTTTCCTACACCTGCAGGCCAAAGAACATCCTTTTGTACACTTGCATGATATCATAGAGAGAAGTGCTGGAGGAGCTGGTTCCTTGTGGGTGGTGACTGGGAACAACCCATGTTCAGTGTTTTTCAAACCCCAATCCATAAGGATTTTGCCAAATCCACTCCAAAGTTGAACCTAGGTATGCAATAGGTATGCACGGAGAGAGTGTTCGCGTGCAGCTGCTGTAGTGGGAGGCAGAGACACTAAATTGAAATTTTATTAGTAATTTTTGAAAAAGATGAAATCTCAAAGAATCCAATATTTCTTCATTGCCCTTTCCTCCATATAAGGCTACCAAAAATTGTGCCCTGCTTCAACGATTTCATCCGGCATGCATTTTTATCACAGGAAATGTTTACAGCTTGTGCTGTACAGTACTGTCCAGAACTTTGACAAATTTCTTCTTCCCTTGTCTAAAAAGAGAGGATGTGGTATCGCAACCACTGAACGCATAAAGAAACAAAATGTTGCCCCTTATGTGTGGAGCATGTTCAGAGTTGCTAGACAATATAAAGCATCTTCTGCTTTACTTCTCCGAAGCTTCAAGAAGAAAATATTTTCGGAAGTAGAGGATGCTGCCATTATTACTAACAGGTCAATATCTTCCCCAAGTACAACAACACATTGCGACCCGTTTGCCATTTCCAAAGCACTTCTGATTGTTAGACAGTCAGCATATTCATCAGCTTGTTTCTCAACAAAACCTTCTTTTTGAAACTGCACGCATAACATACTTATAAGCCGTTGCTTGTTCTTATCATTTGATAGAAATTTCTCTTGAGACATAGTGGATGACTTCTACTCGTCAAACATAACACGACCAGCTATGTGTTTCTTTGTTCGCCTGATACGTTCTGCTAATTTAGTACTTTTTGCTGTAATATCTTCAGGGTAACCGTCAAAAACTATTGTGGCCCCTGTATTGAAGAGCCTTTTGGCGTATTCAACATATTTTTGCAGAATGGAGGAAAATTAATCATTTGCCACCCTACAAGATGCAACAGAAATCCACCATCAACCACATAACTTGCTAAACTGAAATGTACAACATCAGTCGTAGTAGAAAATAAGTCATAAAATACTGACATACTGGTCTTGCACAGTCCTCCTTCATCAAAGAGTGATAATGGAAAAGGAGCCATCTCAAACTCAAAATATTTTTGAAACGCTAAATCAGACATTTTCAGGACGGAGATTCTATTGAAAATTGTGTCAGGATTTACATGAATAAATTTATCATGAACTTTTACCTTGGAACTGGAACCACGAATAGGCATTACTCGGTTTGTCCGCTTAAATTTAATACTGGCACAGTTGTTACCAACAATTTTTGACAAAGAATCTATTCCGATTTCATAAACATTGTCACAATTTATACTTTCATCTGCCACAATACCACTTGATATTGACATGAGATGTTCACAATTTGGAATAGGGTCGTGAGATGAGAAACAATTCACCAGTTTTTGAACACCTGCTTCGTCTCTTGAAATTCTTGAATCCCTAAGCATCCACATGCTGTTCAGTTGAGGCAAATGATAAATTTCAAAACTCCTCAATTTTCTGAGCAACCTCTACAAGAATAGGTATGATGAGAATCTCCTTGGCCATTGTCCTGCATCTCCTTCGTTCGCCCCTCCACTTCCATCCTTATCTTCAACCTCCTTTGTTCTCATTCGTACTGTTATTCGCTCTATATAATAATACTATGATATTAAACACTACATCATATTTCTAATACATTATCGGAAATAACAATATTTCCCAATCATTTATGAATCTTTTTGAAATACGCTTAAAAAAAATTATGAAAAAAAAAATGCATTTTTTTTGGTTACTAATTCGTAGCGGCTAAAGCTCACCTAGCAGGAGGGGGGAAAACTTAGTGTGTTCATTCCAGACCTATACTGAAGGGATTACAACAATTTCCAGCTTTCCCCGAATTAATTCCAAATTCGGCTTCGTTTTCCCCAACCACTGGGCTAATACTATTTCCTATATGTCCATGTAAAATTTTCCAACAAGTCATAAGTATATATCAGGTGAAAAATAGCCACTGAGGGAGTAATGTTAGTTCATATTACACCTTTTCAACTCCTTTTGTCAACCGTGTAAGGGCATTAGTATTATCTTAAATTGGCAGTTACTTGGGTAGCTGCGTTTTTTTTTTTATATTTGTTATCTACTAACACCCTTATAACAATTCTCTTTCGTTGTCGCTAGCTCTTCCAGAATTTCACGTCCCACGTAAAAAAAAGAAAATACAAAAAGACATTTCCGAACGAGAGTGTGCTAGCTGTGAAGAGGGATAAGCTGTACCTCGAAATTCATATTT
The DNA here is from genome assembly GCA_907164885.2 of Dolomedes plantarius. Taxonomy (NCBI): domain Eukaryota; kingdom Metazoa; phylum Arthropoda; class Arachnida; order Araneae; family Dolomedidae; genus Dolomedes; species Dolomedes plantarius. Next base: position 100,129,576 of record OU015498.1, on the reverse strand, counting down.
TCAGCCGAAGTCACTTAGATGTTAAAGTGTTTTTCTTTCAGTGTATTGGGTTTACAAGAGTCAAACTCCTTGAAAATTTCACTCAAATCATCTTTCGTACTATCCGATTGATTATATTGATGGTGATGTCATGCATTGTGAAAACTGTGCTAAAACACTTCTCTCCCTTTTCTGAAATATCATTAGCCTTATTTCCGCATTAATTGGTGCTCGCCTATTGTATCTGCCAACACAGCTGTGCGTTGATTTTTATCTGTGCATATCAATCGATTGTAGATCTTTTGCAGGGAAAATGTTGAATACGACCCCTTTTCTGTCTGCACGTCACTGTGAGGTCTGTAGACTAACTGCTATTCGACGGGCGTCGTTCAAGAATCGCTAGGAAACTCAATTTTGCGTTTGGTCGTTTGCCAAGCATATTTTCCTAAGCTTAAACCATTTTATTTTATACTGGTGCTCTAGATTCCGGCCGTCAGCGTTCATTGAGTTTTTGGGTACGAGGTATAGTGGTTGTTCAACTCAAATGTAGTTGCAGTTACGTCCTGTATTTTTTTTCTCCATATTTGTGCATAAGAGTAGATGTATGCATGTTTGAATATTTATTGGAGTACGTGCATTAGTTTCCTTTCAAAATTATGACACTGCCACGTTTCTAAGTTGAAAAAATCATCCGATTATATCCAGTAGTTCGGGAATCTTTCGTAGGTGATCCATAAAGTTTATGTGTTGCATATTTGTGATGTTAAAATCTGGGCTTTTATTCTTCATGTAACTTTTTTTTTTTTAAAATTAGCGACAATGATATAGTGAAATCTCGATCTATCGTTTTTCAAGGGACCGACTGAACTGAATAATAAATGCGGGAACATAACAAAGCTTTATGATCATCGGTACTGGGTGAAATAAACGACATACGGGAAAACGATGATTCGGGGAACGATCGATCGAGATTCCAAGAAGTAATAAAGAGCCATCTCTCCTTCATCTTCTCTAAATTTGTTTTTCTTAAGGCTGCTGTGTACTAACCCTATCGGATTCGCTCACCTCATTGTTAACCTATGGAGAAAATGTGTCTACTATTTACAGCTACGTAATCAAATAAAAAGGGTATTTTCAGGTAGCCTGAACTTTTTTGCAACTTTCATCAGGATTCATTTTATAAATTTCGTCCGTCAAAGGAATTTAGGAGCGTTTAGAACACACTATGCCAGATTTTCCCCCTAGAATAATTTAAATTTAAAAATATTATTTACTTTAAAAATAAAAAAAAAACGAAAAATGCCCCAAGGTGTAAAATTTCTTTCTCTATTACGGGGTACTATAAAAAAAAAAATCCATATTGGCAATCCATGGACAAATTTTTTCCTTAGGTTAACATTGAGGTGAGTGAATCCAATAGGTTAGTACACAGCAGCCTTAAGTGTTGCCAGAAAATAAATGTATGAGCTGTATCAAATTCGCTAGAACGTTTTACTTCATATATTTTAGTGTAATACTGTTATAAATATTTATAATATATTATAACTAAACTATAGTAATAACATACGATTTGAAATTTTGTTAATTTAGTTTTTGCAAGAGCATAGCGCGTTTGCATATGCGTTTTCTTTTTTTTTTTTTTCAAGAATTAATCTAAAGTTACGGTACTTCAAAATGGCGATTAAATGACTATAAAAATTTTTATAGGCCTGTGACCGATATGACCTATCAGGCAGTTATTACAGAACGCCCGTATCTATTCAAAGATCTTTTTCTTTCTCGTTATTTTATTCTTTTCAAATAAAAAAAAAATCAGCCTAACCTATTAACCCAGTTTTTAAAATAACTAAAACTTCATTCATCATTTCCGAACCGAGATGTGGTTGAACTGTTTGAAATGCTAAATTTCAGGTTTCAACCTGATTTGCTGCTTACGTGCAGGAAGCAACGTACTTACTGCAAGGTCAATTTTTTTTATGTCGAAACTCTCTTATGGTTATTAACCTATTGTAGGAACCGGCGGAAAGGAAAGAATTCTTATGAAATTTTAAACTCTTTCGCTATCTTTGAGTCCGAATATTTGATTAATTCACAGTTCATATGTGGTCATGCGAGGTTCTCTTAAATGGGTATACGTTGCTTAGATCAAACGTAACAGTTTACTTTATAAAATAATAATAAAATAAAAAAAACTGCAGTATTCATTAATTTATTTTTTTAATGCTATATCATTATCTAATGTAGGTGTCTCGTTTGTGTTTTGAATTTTTCTTCACGAATAATCAGCAGAATGTTATAATAATAATAATAATAATAATAATAATAATAATAATAAAATTAGACCTTACGTTGTGAATGAAGTATGTAAATTAGCCAACTGATTTTTGGAATTCTGGCGCTAAACTGCTCATTTTAAAGTATCACAATTTTAAAATACTGTAATTCAATAATGATGTTTATCCTATTTTATTATGATAATATTACCGTGATAATTTTTAAGCTGATAGTTGCTTTAGGGTGTCACACAAAAAATTATTTGTTTGTAAATTGTTATTTGTAAAATTTCTCGCGTATGAGATAAATGAATGGGCATGAAATATATCCCTGACTCGATAGACAAAAGGCCTTTCAGGAAATATATTGCTCATTGTATGAAACATAATGATTTTATCAGATCCTTTTTAATTTTTGTTGTCTTTCTACAAGTGTTTATACACGTTCGATTTTTCTACCGTTCGAATACTGGAGGAGAAGCCCAGATCTTAAAGCTATCATTAGTAGATCCAACCGTCATGAAAACTTGAATACCATTCGAAAATTCCTGCGCCGGAAATATATTTATTCTAATATTTTGTGGTCTTCGGTAATTTTTTTACAAAGCCTTAAACAAAAGTGAACGTTCGCCCTCATCTGTTAAATGGCTAACTTGAAAATTGACCTTTCAATGACTTTCGAGCATAATGCCATACACACGCTATTTTAACCTCTCAACTGGTACTTTTCTTATGTACTCAGGTATAAAGGTGTTTGGAAGGCGATGTACATTCATGGAAAGAAAAGAATAAGTACACCTGTGCTTATAGAGTAGTTTATTTGGTAACCTCTCATACCTCTTTTTTTTTTTAAACTTTCTTTTCGAGCTGCATAAACTGATTGAGGCCTAATTTTGACAGCTTGGGTACATCTTACATATTTAACGTAAAAACAAACATTTTCATTTATCAGTTCTATTAGGTGTTTGTTTGCAATTCTTAAAATATCAGAATTTTCAAGAATATGAGCAAAGATTCATGGTATTGTAATAACCGTCATTGAAACAGCACTCAGATGTCATCTCAGTGTTAGTTGTGTAACGTTATTCAAATGTACCTCTGTATAATTAATAACTTATCGTTCAGATTCAGCAGAAAAAGAAAGAAAAAACCCCTTAAAATTCTAAAATTTTCTTAAAGAATTCGTTGTGTGTTCATATCACTTCCTTGCTATGTTGTGCTGGGGGATCTACGATTGCGTAGGTCAGGAATTTGAACCTCAACAATTCCTGTTGTGATCTGAGTGTGTTATGGATTTTCATAGCATGTAATTTGTTTGTAGCCTTAATGAATTTCCTATGGAACTGTTCCTACGTATCCTAACCGAGGATCATGTAAATTTGTTATTTGAAGCCAGAGTAAAACTTTTAAAATTTGTTATTGTTACTGAAGTCTCTGGGGCTTACGACTTTCTGAGATCCCAGTCCGGTGTACATTTGAAGACAAGGCAGGAAACAGAAACGCATAGAATATTTTACGTACAAACGATGACACCGGCAATGGATTGCAGGTGGAAGACTGACGAGTTTCCCAAATGACAACCAAGCCTTATGCGTCCGCGCCCCTGGCGTGGTAAGCTGATAACTTAACCTGGGCGGGTACTTTTAAGATTTAAAAGTGGTTATAAAAATTCGAAATTTCATAAGTAGAAAAATCTTAGCACTAAAGTTTTTTTAAAATATGAAAAATGATTAAAATGTAAATGTTCAAAATTAAGATTGTGCAGAAAATTTGGATAAATGGACGATTTCGTTTTATTGTGATTCTGCGTACATTTTGTTTTTCTAAATCGCGATTGCCATAATCATCGCTATTCATGTCCCATACTGCTAGACGTTTCTTAATTTCATTTATGAATATTTTTCACTTATCTTTGCCAAGATCCTTTGCAGAGTGGCTGTCTCAATCACTATCGTCTGTTATCACCGATTTGAAAACGCAAGTTGACCGTGTCGCGCCACTCCGTGTGTACAATCACTGTGTTGAAATTACTGTGGCCGCGATATGATAGGCGCCTCTTTGTGCGACAGAGCCTTTAATATTCTGTTGCCTCCTTCTCCTCGCACATTTCCGGGGGGTCTTCGGCATTATAATCTGTTAGCAAACATCCACAGGCACTATGCTATTAACCCTCCGTCCGGCGCAATGCAAATCCCAACACGATCGGGCGCAATTCATCTGACAGATTAATGTATGCAATTAATGCAATTTTTGAGTATAGGTAAAGAAAAACGTATCAAATTGAACTTTTCACTTATATTTGCGTATAATTATGCTTTCAGATAATATTTTATTATTTCTTTGCAAATTTTTTTTTACAAATTTGAAAGAATCATCAAATTGTTCCAAAAATGTTTTTTCTCAGAGACATAACTCATAATTCACTTTAATTTCATAAAACAAATCCATATAATCATAAAAATAAAAAAAATAATGAAAAGTTATTATGAGCCAGGTTGAGGCACTGTAAAAGCTGAATCATAACATTTTTCACATATCATCTTGGCATGCTCCAAACAAAATACTTCTACATTACATTTCAGACATTTATATTTTGAATAGCGAACTTTTTTCATTTGACGACATTTGGAACACCTCTTCCTCTGTCCGTCGTGGCATGCAAATGCAGGCACCTCCTGATGTTGTGAGGTAGGTTGGAACTCACGTAGTTCATTTTGTAGTTGAATAGGCATTTCCCTTGTTTAAATGTTACTCCTTTGGAGTTGTTCCAAACACAACTCGTTGCATTGAAAGTAAAATAAAGGTCAATATCACTGAATTAGGGTCTAGAACTTGTTTCATATGCTATTTTAGGTATAAAAAAAAGAAATGTAAACAAACAAAAGTGAAAATTCGAAAGTCAAAAATACTTACACGATCGGGCGCAATTCATCTGAGAGATTAATACATCTCTCACGACACTCAGCAAAGTTCTGGAGAAAAACCGAAGACTACCTTCTGTAAGAGCGAGGGAGACAGGAAGCTACTAGGAGACTCACTCCCCCCCCCCCCCCCCCGATCTCACTGATTGGTGCAAAAAAAACTTATGACTTCATCTCACAGATTAATTTTTGCCCGACTGAAGTTTAATATTGACTAATAGATCGTCCACGAGTATGTGACAATACTGTTCTTGCAATCGTCTGTTTAGTTATTTTTATTCAATTGGAAATGTGGAAAACTTTTTCAGATTGAATTTCCATCGGAGTATAGTCTTTGAATTGTTAAGGTATGTGCCTACCTTTTGGGCACTTTTTTTGAAAAATAGGAAATTTTTTTGAAACACAAGTGTTTTTAGTTAGAACAGGGAATAAAACTATGAATTAAAAAAAAAAGTTAGTGGAATTTTAACTTTTGAAATTTAGGCAATTTTTAGTCAAATTTTAGTAAAAATTAGCGTTGATGCCAAATTTTCTAAAACAAAATCTAACCAACATATTTCACTTTTTTTTTCAACAGAATATTAGTAAATCACTTACCTGTGTTATGAAGCAAAATATTTGCAATACCTCTTAAACTTACTAACATATACCAAATTTTGTATACACAACAAGATTTTTTTAAAAATTTTCATATATTTTTCAATAAAAATAGCTCTTAAATTAATAAATAGATACTTACAAGTTATATTTTGGTTCATAACATACCACTAGATGAGCAGAACCTTGTGACAAAATTTTATTTCAATATCTTAAAAATCTTTTAAGAAATGAAATTTATCGTAAACGTAAAAAGTGAAAAATGCAGTTTTCCAGAAAACGCAAATAAAGATTTTAATTTAGCACAAAAAAATATGTATAAACTTTACAACCTCAAATTTCACCATATTTGTAGGTCAAGCCTTCCGTGGCTTCATTTTAAATTAATTTTGATTTTCTTTTAGCTTTCATAATTTTTCTGTATGTTTTTGTAGTTGGCAGAATTTGTCGCCTCGATTTCTTTATTCGCTCAATGTCAATTTCCATGTACTTTTTCAACATTTCTGGTTCAGTTTTTATTTTTAAATAATTGAAAACAGGTACGAGACCCATAAAACATGAATTAAACAGTCGCACTTCAATAGAAGCCCCTAATAACAATGTTTGCAGTTGAAGAAAATTTTCTTTAGGAAAAATATTCCACAAAACATTGTTAAATGATTCATTATTGATATGAGTCATGCAATGAAAACACTTTTTCAGTAATTTCTGATCACAATAACCAGTTCTAAGTAAGCTGGTTTTATAATTTTGACAATTGTATCTGGAAGGCTTGGGGATTTTTCCGAAAACTGCTTTCCATGATGCAATGCTTGCTTGTATTTACGCCAACTTTCGGGACCCTCAGGACACTGTCCCTTCATCGACTTTTTATTGCTTGAGCAACAATGAAAAAAAAACAGATAATACTGCTGATTGCATATTTTGAAGATTTGCAACATTGCTGCGAATTGCAATCTCATAATAGTTTTGTAGCTTGTCTATAAAGTTATCATTTAGTTTACCCTTTCCACCAAGTCCTTTAATGGTCTTTTAATGGTCTTAAAACTATAAAAAGTAAATAGAGGAAACTTAATTCTACATTAAAAATGAAAAATGAGCATTAAAATTGTTTAAAAGTAAAGAAATAACTGTAAAAATGTATTTTTTGTATTTCCGTGGCCCTTTAAAAGGTCACTTCCGGTTTCAGAAAGTTCATTTCCGGTTTATAATTTGGGCTAGAACTTTGCTTCTAATTATCGCTGAACCAAAAGTAAAGCATTTTTGAAATCCTAAATGTTTGAACTTTAATTTAAAATAATAATAAAAAAAAAATTTGAATGTTTTCGCAAAAACAGCGATTTGAGGGTAGGCACATACCTTAAGGGATTTTTATTATAGGTTGGTGCAGCGTTTTGAAACACAAACTTTTTTTACTGCATATCTATTCTTGGTTTTGATTTACTTTTCTTCCATTATAAACCTGCTCCAGAGAAACATTTCCATGGAATTTGTCCGATTTTATCTATCATTAAAACAAACCCTTATAGTCCGTCCGTACTCCAAAAAACCATTCCATACTGAGAGAGCAAACTATATATATGTTTACTCAGTGGAAACCCAAATGCATAAAAATTAAGAAAACGAGTAAACGTTCGACACGTTTTTTTTTTCCCCTTTTCTGAGATCAGCTGCGATTTTCCTCCCACGTCCATGTGATTCTTTTGTGTAAACAAACGTGGAGCCTCGCTGTCTTATTTGTAGTCTGACGGCAGTGAGCGTTGACATTGCAACAGCTCTGCGCGTTGCATCGTAATTCACTTCGATATATTGCTAAACCTTGCAGGTGTCCAGTCAATATACATACGAAATTATTCTCTCTTCTCATCCACAGGTTCAGGATTTTGATGGTTGAAACACAGAAAATAATTTAGTCTGCGTTACATTATGGGAACCATGTGCCAGAGCTTCCGTTTCTTCGATTTGAAGCACAGTTATAACCCAAGTTAAATTGTTCTCGTCGTCTGAGTAATAGAACTGTTTATTTTTTCTGAACTGGGGGAGGGGGGGATTAGTTACGACATACAGAGATTATTATGTGAGATATCAAGATATCGGTAGAGATTTGTGCTAAAAAAACAATTCTGAGAAAAACGCATTTAAAGTTGTTTGTCACTTCAATTTTGTAGCAGACGATGTTTTTTAAAATAGCGATAACTCTGCTTCTAATTGGTGTAGAATGAAAATTAAAACGGTTTTGAAAAGAGAAAAGATTGAATTACACGATTCTTGCAAAAAATTAAATTAACCAAAATAGTAAAAATAATGACATTTTCAACGTAGGCAGTCACCTTAAAACCTCGTTTTTCCTTACGTTTTTATTTTTTTTCTACTCTTTATAAAATGCATATTGTCTGTAACAAGATGTATGGATAATATGTAGCCAATTATTGGTTGCTTACCAAGTCACTTAAAAATTTTTACAGTGAAATTCTACATTTTTTAATATATGCTGGTGTTAAAAATAGTTTATTTTATTCATGGCAATTTAAATGCCTCCTGTCTTTAAAAGGAAATCATTTAAGTTAGTCGCAGTTAATTATAAAACAAGCTGATAAAAACAGTATTTATGCAAAGTTTTTTAAATAACATTTTGCATGCACTAGTCTCATTTTTATCATTTAGTCATGAATCACACATGTAGTTAGTTGCGCCATGTAAATAATACGATTGAAAGAATGAGTAAGTTAAAGGTTGGGTATTCACTAGACCAGTGGTGCGCAAACTTTTTTTGACCGCGACCCAGTTTCTTTAAATAAAAAAAAATCACTTGACCCCATGGAAAAAATTTTGGTAGAAGCAAAATTTAAAAAATTAGGAAAATGTTAACAAAAAAGTAAAATATATACAAACAAATTTTGACAAACTAATTTAAAAATCCAGATTTTAAAACCCAGTCTCGCGCAGATTGGTAGAAGCAAAAGAAGCAATGTAAGTATAGTCTTTTGCTGAAGTTTTATTGTAAGACTGTTTGACACCTTATTTAACAATATCATAACACATAATTTTTAACATATTAAAAACTCTAATTAAAAGTATGTGATTATAGAAAATTTAAAGTATATTTTTAATTAAATAGTTTAATATGATGTAAACTTACTTTAGACTACCCGCGACCCCACCAGTTTTTTTAGTGACTCACAGTTTGCGCACCACTGCACCAGACTACTGGCCAAATGACGTCCTGCTGGTCATACCTGGCCCGCGAGTCTTTACTATGGGCCGCATATGTCGCTTAAATTATAAGATTAATTGAATTATGTTTTCCAATTACAGATGTAACTCCCCTATTCATGATTTTATCTGGCAGTTCATTTGCTTGTGCAGCAATCTTTTTTTTGTAATGAAGATTGCAAAAAAAAAATCAAAAAATCATGAAAGCGATACCGTGCGATATTCGACACTGGCGTATATATTTTCAAGATTGCTATATCGGAAATGGAAGTGACCTTCTAATGTCTGATATATTTTTCGAAAGCCATATTGTTCGCCTGAGAACATTTAAAACCATCATAAAAGAAGCGTTAGTAACAAGTAATAAATGAAGCTCTTATCGATGACGTCTGAATAACACGATTCAACTTTTAAGCCGCCGGTGTTTTTAATACTTTATTTAAAAGAGCTGTAATAAATTTTGCTTAAAAAAAAGCATATGTTGGTCATGAGTTAAATTTAAATTGTCCATTACTGTGCTTGGCGAAAGAATGAAATTATTTTAGACTTTATATAAAACTAATGATTTTAGTTCTGAACGATTCAACAAGAAGTATGCACACTGAATTAAAACAATATACGTATTTACAAGCTCTAAGAGTAGCATCCTAAGCGAATAGTAATGAACCCATAAGTTTCACTCACTATAGTATCAGTAGCTTGCTCATCGTAGTGGTTACTGATGACATCACATGAGCAAAAGAAACTTTTGTAGAATTGAGTGGTTGGCAGTCTCTTGTCAACACCCGATGTGAATAGAAATATACATAAAAGTTGTTACGTATACATTATCAATAGCTAATGAAATTTTTATTTGCTCGTGCAATTCTTGCACGAATCATGGCAATGCGAGAGGAAATGAGACTTAATTGTTCTGTTCTTTTCATCTCGAATGTTAAGTTTTCTACCCTGTTTCTTAGTTTTTATAAATGTAGCATTTTAATACTATTTGCCACTATCTATTCCCATAACATCTCGATTAATCAGAAATCCTCTCAATGCCCCCATTTCTAAAAGTAAATGCAAAATTAATTTCTTTTTCAAAAACTGATGATTGCTTGCAAGATTTATCCAATAAATTAAAAGGGGAACTATCTTGCATGGTTTTTAATTTTAACAATATTCGGGTTGTGTACCCTTATGCTACCTCGGAATTTTCAACTGTGATTGTGCGAAATTGTTCTTTAATGAATCAAAGTTCATTTTATCGTAAAATGAATTAAGTTATGTAGTAACAGATGAACTGAATCTAAGGCATATGCCACTTAGGTAAGTTCCTTCCATGCTCTTGTACATGCTGAAATAGAGGAGAAAGGCTGATTTTGGAAAAGGACTAAGAAAACTGCATAGTTATCCTGTAGTAATAATTTATATATCTATATAATAACGCTTCACCACTTTAATTCTATTCCATTGATTCGCTGCTTTTGATCCTGTCTTTCCCTTTATATAACTACCGCGTTTCTTCTGTGTGACACCAGGGCGTCACGTGGTAATACGAAACTGAATTTCATATATATGCTGGTGAGAGAATCAGTACTACGTACTTCGAGAATGATCCATGAATTGATAGTCGCTACATTCCATTCTCTCTGTTTGTAAATATGTAAATAGCTTGTTTTCCTTTTTAATATGTTTAACTATTAAATAACCATAACGTGTTTAAAGTAATAAAAGTATTCCGTTTAAATGTGTTATTTGATTTGGAGTTGATGTTACACAAGGCTCGACTACAAAGCCGAATGCCCGTTCTCCTATATGTTACACAAGGCTCGACTACCAAGCCGAATGCCCGTTCTCCTATTTTCCGAATACCGCCCAAGTGTCTAGCAGTAGATTCATAATATAGATATTTTATTGGTTTGAGATTTAATTAAGAAATTGGAAGGATGTGAGAACTAGAAATGTGATTAGTTTTTCCGTGTTTCGGACAGGAGATTAAAATATGCGATTTCCTTGTAAGTTTAATATTAGTGTTCGTGGTGAACATTTTTGAATAATTTCTGTACTAGTACATGACTTTGCAGATACTTTGAGAGATGCTTTCAAACGAATCGCATGAAGGGTTCTAGGTGCATGGTTATTCCTATCTTTTTTTTTTTTGATCAAGGGGTGCTCTCAAATCTATGAAATTTTTACGTACTTGGATTAGAGATCGTTATATTAACTAAATGTGAAATATCCGCTTGTATTGAAAGAGATTTCATGCTAGTCGATATTATTAACTAATTTATATATATATATATATATATATATATATATATATATATATATATATATATATATATATATATATATATATATATATATATATATATATATATATATATATATATATATATATATATATATATATATATATATATATATATATATATATATATATTCGCTTATTATAAAAAAAGTTGATATGGTAATAATTTTTATAATTTCTAATAAATTAAAATATTGAAAAAAAAAATCCGTCGAATTCCGTGGAACACCTGGGATTTATTAACGGAACACCATTTAAATACCGCTGCAGTATAATGCAGGAAATGCCATTGCACGCGAAAGTTCTTATCAATCGATTCTTTGCTTAAGAGGGTTTAACGTTCACCGATTTCGAGTATTCGCGAGTTTGCTATCAATAATTTAAGAAGCATTATTGATTGATAATTACTACAGATCTGTACTTAAAGGCACTGTATTTTGTCAATTATTATTATTGTGCGTCCATAGTGGCACATACTATACGTCTGTTGTATTTCTTTCTGCAACTTTTTGTGCATGTATTAACCTTAAAATTGTTGGTGCTATCTTTTATATTACTGTAACACTGTAGCCAGAATAAAAGTTAAGCTATAGACAGTAAAGTCAATGGCGTAGCGAGCTTAACTTCAGCCCGAGGTACGATACCGTTTTGGCGCCCTCCATGATCTTGGGGACCAAATGGTCCAATGGTCTGGGGACCATTTGGCGTCCCTCTGCGAGTGGCGCCCGGGCATGATAGACCCCCTTGCCCCCCCCCCCCCCCTCCCCTCGCTACGCCATTGCAGTAAGTTTATTGTTTTACTTTTATACTGGCTGTTAAATATAAATCAAACTATTAAAAGTTACGGTTGGGAGATGTTCTAAAAATACTTGTGGGGGTCCACTGTCTTATTTCCCCCCTTTATATAAATAAAATAATTTTTTAAAAATAATAGTAATAAAAAATAAATAGATAAAAATAAAAAATGGTACATGCTGATTCGAATCGGCAGACTTTAAGAAATTTCAAATTTATATACTCTATGAATATATTAGTGTCACAATATTGGGTTTACGTGACAAAATGCACTGAACCTACCTTGCTTGGTGGGGCTAATTGCCAAAATATACATCTCCAGCGTACCAGGTAACGTTGAATCTAGGTTTCACCCTGATTTTGGGCTTCTCAACAAGGCATATTTCGGCTGGACCGAAACAACACCTCTCAGCGGAGAGAGGTTTTGACCGAAATCCATGCTATTCATTATGCTCATCGGTCATGCCTTGTTGAGGAGCCCGTAAGAAGGGGAAAATAGGTTCAAGGCTACCCGGTATGCTGGAGTTGTATATGGTTAATTATATTTTTGTGACTGTGTAAAAACTTATTTACTTTATATACCAACCTTTCTGCAAGATGTGAATTATCCTGTTTATGGTTATTGATAGAAAAAAAGGATCTCATGGTGTTTTAGATTTACTTGATATTTTGTTTACAATGAGATATCTTAATTTCAAAAGTATATTGAGAATAAGTGTGTAATGAACTATTTTATTTAATATATATTTATTAGTATTTCTTTTTAAGGATATTTAATTTTTATTGCTTTAGATTTTATTACATCACATAGATGGTGTATATCTTTCAATAATTTCTAATGTTTGTTATTCTAATATGTTTGTTATTAATTTTGCATTGCTTGAACATTCCTTAATCTTCTCCTTTATAATAACCTTCATACTAACCATGTTTTTGAAATGTGTTATGTACTAATCTTAGTGTCTGTATTATATATGTAGATGCCTTTTCTCTTTACTCTGTCTTGTATTATTCTCTGATATTTCTTTTTCCCTTTCCTCCTCTCCCTCAAAATTTCGTATTTAGAGGGATAACAAGAACAAAATGACTGGTTTGAGTGATTCTTCTACTTGTGATTCCTTAACCTGTGTTGAGTAAGAAATTTTAAAAATGTTTTTATCTGGTTTTATTTCTCTCAAAAGCTTTTTTTTTAAACTGAGAGTCAAGGTTTGCACGCTTTGTTTAGAACAAATGGATTTTGCATGTTTTTCTGCTTTGGAGAAATTATGCATGTTTGTTGACATGGTATAGCTCTAAAGTGAATAGAAAGCATAGTTTGTTTAGCAAGAAGTCTTGTCATGAAATTTTAATCACTTTTAAGTACTAATAAATTTTAAGTATAACACATTTTAATTCTAGTACTTAAAAAGAATTTCCATATTAAAGTTTAAATATGCACTTGTTAAAAGATAAGGAGTGTTGTGTTTAGTGGTCAATTAAATTAATATGGATATTTGAATATTTAGAAAGCTATTGCTTTGCTTAATTTAATGCAAAGAGATAATTTTAAAATGTTTAGTTGCTTTGGATTAAAAATTTCAAACTGTTGAGTTTTCTGTTCAGCTTTAAGTCATTAAATTTTATTTCCTATGCTAACTATAGATTGTTTATTTCAAGTACCTTGTTTTCTTAAAATATTGTTCTTTATTAGAAATATCAAATTATCTTAGTTTAGTTTTTTAGTTAAAAAGAGCTATTAAGTGAAAGAGGTTTATGTTAATTAATCTTTTTAATTTATTTGTAATTCTCAGTTCAAAATCAAATGTAATGCTGAAATATATAAAAGCTTTGATAATGTGAAAATAGTGTCAACTGAGAGAGATATCCAAGGATGGAATTCATAGACGACAGTGTGTATCTCTAAAAAGTGTATCACAAATAAAAGGTATAGAATGACTGTGGAAATTGAACTTGTACATGTGGAGTCTTTCTTAAGTTAATGTATTTGTGCTTCATCCAGTTTGTTTTAAGATGTATTTTTTTTTTAGAATATTTTTGTAATGTAATTCACAATTTTGTGATGTTTAAGCAATGCACAAAAATAGCAAATTTTATTGGTTTATGATTTTATTAGTTTAAACATGAAGTAATAAAATTTGTCATTGTATAATATTTACTTGTGCATTTTCTTAAAATATTATTTAATTCCAGTACTATAAATTAACTTTTTAAGTTATTTTCTATCAATAACTCGTAATTTAGAATACTAAGTTATGTTAAGTCTTATTTAATTTAATGCCCCGTGAGCACTTGTAATATATCCTGAACTCTGGAAAAATTTGTCAAATTTAAACTTTTTTATCACAGCAATTTTGTTTGGGTGTTATTTTACTAAATGTTTCAATATTTTCTGATTTCTGAAAGGATGATCAGTGCTGATCTTGAGGCTTGCAATGTATGTTTTTGCTCCTCTTACACAATATATTTTGATGACAAAATGGTTTGAAGAAAAATAAATTCTAAAATGTTTCTCTACAGGTAAGAACTACCCATTCAAGTATTATATGGTATTTTTTCTGGTCTATTAGTTTGATTGATCTTGTTGAAAAGTTACTAAGTGTAAAGTTCATAATTAACTTTACATTTAAGCTGTGTATTGAATAGTTTTTAAATGTTAGACTTTTGAGGTTTTCTTTTCTTCTCTCTTTTTTCTAGTCTCCTTCCATTTGAATTTTAGGGTTTCATGCTTTTTTGTTCATTCTAGTGGTTCTGAAACTTGGATAGTCAAAAGACCTATTTCTAAAAGAAGTTTCTTAGTTGATTTCATACTGCTGCTTTGATTCACTTATTCAAAAATTTCAAGTATAATTAATAAATTTTTGTCTTAAAAGATAAAATTTTTAAATTTCCAAACTAGCCTTATTTTGTTTTAAAGCTTGATATGAAAAATTAATTTTTCCTAACTAAATTAATAATTTAATGAGTGTATGTTTATATATATATATATATATATATATATATATATATATATATATATATATATATATATATATATATATACACACACACACAGTAGAACCCCGATTTTACGTTGTCCGTTTCGTATGTTATCCCGCTTCCAATGTCATTTTCTGCTGGTCCGTGAAAATTGCTTATACCGATAATGTTAAAATATCCCAATATGTAAACCAAGAAGCAAATTTGTAAAAAATTGTTACTATTCAACATGCTGTAGTTGAAATTGTATCTAAAAGCAAAAACACAAGTAAAGATTACACAATTTTCCATAATTCATCCGGTAAGTGTCAATTTTTGAATAATATGCTTAGATTTTTTTTTAACCCCGATTTTATGTTTTACTGTTTTGTACGTTTTTTACTGCTGGTCCCAAGAAAAATGTAAAATCAGGGTTTCACTGATATATATATATATTTTCTCCGTAGTGTACATTTGATACCCAAAATCTCAAAGTACAGTGATTTCCGCTTATAAGAATCACGTTTGTTATTACTGTTTTTGATTCTTATAAGCGGTTGATTCTTATAGCCGAAATTTAGGTTTTTGGACAGGCATACACACCTATAATTACATATTAGATAATTTACCATAAAATACTCTTTAATTTACGTTATCTTTTATTAAAATTATTTTTTATAATTTTAAAAATGCAACTTCATTTCTAGACCAATAAGTAGATACACATGATTATAGTAAGAGAAGAAAAAAATCCAATATTTGTTACAACATACCAGCTTAACAGTTTTAACATTTCAACTACAGGAAGGGAGCAAGAAAAAGTTTTCTATGGTAGTTTGACGTAATGAAGTTTTCAGGAGGCTGCTTCAATACTCTTTCAATACTAGTAGTCGCAGATGAAGATTCACCTTCTAGCTTACGTTTCACGATTTGATAACGTGCTGAATCTACTAATGTCACGTTTGCCTAAGTGATAATGGACACTTCGCCGAAGATTTATGTGTTTCAGGGTCCAGGAAGCTGCAACCAGAATGTGGGTGGTGGGAAAAAAAAGGGCCCCTATTTTTGTTTGTCAGTGCAGAAAAGTGAAATCGGACCCAGACGGGTAATGAAGCCCCTGGGTCAAGCTAATAGGACAGTGTTGTGCTAAATTGTTTGAGGGAAAACTATTATGTTATGTCTAACAAAGAAAGGAATGAATTTTAAGACTATATTCCATCCCATCTTATCAATTTTTCTTATTAAAAAAAAAAAAACCGAACTGCGTGCCCTTTTAGGGTTTAAGTGGTTTTTTAGAAAAATGAAAGGAAAGCGAAGAGTGTAAACTGATTCTTATAACCGGTGGATTGATTCTTTAAAGCGAAAATTTTAACATGGAAATAATGCATTTGTTTTTGTTTTCGCGATATTGATTCTTATAAACGGTTGATTCTTATAACCACTGATCACTATAAGCGGTGGTTACGATTTTTATGACCTGTTCTACTTTCAATTTGTTCTTCTATTTTATATATATATATATATATATATATATACAACATGAAAAGAGTTGATTCAAAAACGATAAGTTAGGTAAAAGGGAGGTAATTGCCAAAGGGTTTCTTTCTACTATCTCTGGATGAAAGTTAGAAAACCAAATATCTGCATGATTGTTTCATCAATAAATTTATCCTGATCAGAAGTTTATAATAAATTTTGCTACAAAATTGTTTTTTAGCCATCATTAAGAAATTGAGGAAAGTCTCTTTTATTATATATATATATATTGACCCGAATTTGTTTGTGGATGGTAGTTTTAGAATCTCTGGTTATATTGTTTATATTATGCTTTTCGGTCCTCCTTTCAATTTTCTTTACTTTGAGACAGTTCATTTTACTTACTTTCATATTTTTATCTTTACCAGTGTTACTTTGAACAGACATGGATAATTTTTTAAAATTTGTAATAAAGCTTCTTCAATCTCCTTTAGAATTAAGTCAAGGAATGTGTTTAGTTATTACATTTATAATTAAAAACTGTTATTTATTAGTTTTTATCTTTATAAATTCATTGATTTGTTATTTGGTCTTTGACAGGTATGGTTCCTTCTTGGTGAAAAATGTCCAGTGTCTGTCCCTACAGACTCAGACAACAGTCAAAGGAGCTAGACATTTAAGTGTAATTCATGGAGACTTAACAAGACTCAATGAGGGAGTTAGGAATTATGTTGAAGACAAGGCAAGGCTTTGTCAACCAGACAATCTTCATATCTGTGATGGAAGTGAATCTGAAAATGATTATCTTCTAAATCTCATGTTGAAACAAGGGATGATAATACCTCTTCCAAAATATGAAAATTGGTAAATATAGTTATCTTAATGTCTGTAGTCATTAGTATCATGATGTTCCATTTAAAAAATTACTTTTTTGGCTTTGCAGACCTTGTAAACTCCTAAAATAACTGAAGAAATGTATAACTTTACGTAGAGAGTATGAAATATTAGTTGAGTGTTTTAAAATACCTCTGCCTTTACATAATTTTTAATGCGTTAAATATTTAGTGATATAGAAGAAGATAGAATATCTTAAGAATATCTTTAAAAAAAAAACCTTGTAAAAGAAAACAAAAAATGCTTACTGAGTATTATTGATCATGTAAAACAGTATGAGTAATGCATCTTAGTGTTGACATGTTTCTCTCTCTCCCCCCTCCCCCCTGTTTTTTTAAAAGTAAATCTTTCATTTTGAAGTTATGAATTAATTACCTGGAGCTGATTTGACATTTTTATACTTTATATATTTTGCTATTTCAAATAGTTATTAAACCTTTCTTCTTTACTTTAAAATAATAATAATAATAACAAATGCATTTAATTATAACTTGAGTAGTTTTAGATAAATATCAATTTAATTATTAAGTATCTTTTCATATAAGGATATTTGTCTTTTGTATATTTGTGTTAAAACTCTGCATCATACTATTTGTTAAATGATCCTATAAATTATATGTATAATTTTACATAATCTTTTTTACTATTCTTAACTATTACAAAAATGTTGGCCATTTTAAGCTTGTATATTGCTTGTTTCATATGTTTTTGTGTAACTGGTTTCCTACTTATTAAATATGTATTTAGATATAAATTTCCATGCAATTTTTTAACAAGTTTAACAAATATCCCTTGCCCTCGATAAATTGGGAATAAGCTGCATTAAGTTCTGATAACATTTCAGCATACATGTGATCAGGAATGGAGATTACTTGTCAATTTCTAAAGGCACTAAATGTTTTAAAATTTGAAATTATGTAGTTGTTTAAATGATATCAAATTTATTAAATTGTCTCTTAGTGCTGCTTGAATAACAAATTTAATTTTTAAGGTATGTGTGTGAGTAAAAAATTTTTTGTAAGGTATATCTAATGTAATGAATTAACATTAGATAATACCTTTTTAAAATGAAGGTAGATTTTAAACCAAGAACACAAGAAATAATTGAAAGTGTTTAATTATTTCGGGTTGTTAGTAGATTTGTCTTCAAGTTTTACTGTGTTGTATTTCACAAATCATCTGATAACAACTATTAAATCAGTGTTTTGCAACAGTTCAGATATGATTTTATGCTTAAAACAGTTACTTTGATAGAATATGATGAGTATTTAAACTTTAAAATGCTTCAATAAAGTGTTTTCATTTAAACACTCATACAAGCATAAAATAATTTAAAAGATCTATGTGAAGATTTCAATATAATTTATTTTCTTCTATTCTTGTAGTATAATTTCTCCAGTCTTACATTTGAAAATCAAAATTAAAATTTTTGAATTTATTTCTTTTACTAGCTGGCTTGCCCGAACTGATCCAGCTGATGTGGCTCGTGTAGAAAGTTTAACTTTCATGTGTACACCTAATAAAAGAGATACTGTTCCAATTCCCAAAGAAGGCATTAAAGGAATGCTTGGAAACTGGATATCTCCTGAAGATATGGAAAAAGCTTTTCATGAGCGTTTTCCTGGATGCATGAAAGGTTTGTTTTCTTTCTGAGAAGTGCATATAATTTTGTCAAATTTGATTCATTCATCTCAATATTTTTATTTTATGCTGCTAAAAAGGAAAACATCTCTCTCCAAAATGTGTAAATTTTTATATTTGTAGGAATTGGTGCAAATAAAAATTTATGTATCTTGATATTTAAAGTATTTTCAGTCTTGATACTGAAAATTAAAAGGGCACAATGGTATAAATGTATACATCTCTAGCATACCCAGCAACCTTAGACCTAGTTTGTAATTGGCTCCTCAGCAAGGCTCAGCCTTGCTGAGGAATTAGTGATTCCTAAAATTTTGTGTATATTTAATACAGGGTGCGCAGAATGAATGTTCTCATTTGGAACGTCAATAACAAAAATACAAAGCAAGATAGAGAAAGAAATCTTTTATACCTGAGAAGTACACAGTATGCCATTGTCATCCATTAAGTTTTAAAGATTACATCAGTTAAATGGCGACTGTCATTTTTGATGCAGTTTTGAAGTCTCTTTTGGAAATTTTGCATAGATCTACGGACCATATCCTGCGGAATCTTCATGATTTCTTGGGTAATTGCTGCCTTGAGTGCTTGCAATTTTTTTTTCTGTGAGGATATCTCAAATCAAAAGTGTACCAACACCGACCAACAAATTTGCACTCAAGGCAGCAATTATGCAAGAAATCATGGCGATTCCGCGGGACATGGTCTACAGATCTATGCAAAATTTCCAAAAGAGACTTCACTACTGCGTTGAAAATGACGATCGCCATTTAACTGATGTAATCTTTAAAACTTAATAGATGACAATGGCATACTGTGTAATTCTCAGGTATAAAAGATTTCTTTCTCTATCTTACTTTGTATTTTTTGTTAGTGACGTTCTAAATCAGAACGTTCTTTCTGCTGCACCCTGTATATCAATTTTCTCTTTTTTTCTTTAGACTTGAAGGATTTGTAATGAATTCAATTTATTAATACATCTCATTTTGTTAGCACAGCATAAAAAAAAAAAAAACTCCCTATTCAATGATGTTTTTAAAACAGAAAATTAATTTCTCCCAGATACATTGATATGCTTAAGTAATTGATTAATTGTATAATTTACAGATAATTAAGTAATAGTGATTGTACAGTCTCATTTTTCACTAATATAAACTGTTCAGTTGTCTATTTCTTTGGGAAACTTTTTGTTTTTAAATTCAATAGTAATTAAATTTTATGATTAAGGTATCAGGAGAAAATAATTCTATTACTCCTGGTGTTTTAATTTTAATAAAATATATATTGTAGCAAAATATATGCTACTTGTGTGCATATATTTTGCTACAATATATATTTTTTCTATAATATAATTAATTCTGTTTATTAATTATATTATAGAAAATTTGATGATACATTAAAGTGCATATTATATGAAAGTAATTATTAGTGTCTGGAAATGACAAAGAAATCTTTAATTTCTCTTGGAATATAAAATCTCATTTTTTATATTCCAAAAGAATTGGAATATTGAGACATTTTTTACTCACATGTTTAATGTAACTTTTTCCATAACTTTTTTCTCTGAAGATTCTTGCATTTTTGTATGGGAAATAAAAAAATTTTAATTTCATTTATTCATGTACAAAGGAAAAATTTGTTATGCAGAAAAGAAAAATCGGTTTATACTTGAATGTTTACCACAAAAAAAAAAAAAAAAAAAAAAAAAAAAAACTGGAAAATTTTTGGTTTTGTATAAAATGCTTATCTTTTGAAAATATTTAAAAAGCTGTTCCATATATTCACTGTATAAATTCTGTATTAATTTTATTGATTAACAATGATTTTAAAATTTTATACCGGAAATATTTCAGGCAGGACTATGTATGTGATTCCATTTAGCATGGGACCTATAGGATCTCCCTTGTCAAAGATAGGTATTCAATTGACTGATTCACCCTATGTTGTAGCTTGTATGAGAATTATGACACGTATGGGTTCGACAGTTCTTAAAGTCTTAGGTAATGAAGAATTTATAAAATGTCTGCATTCTGTTGGTCAACCTCTTCCTGTAAAAAGTAAGTCAATTTTAATTGAACATTAATTTAAAGTTTATCTTGACTGATTGAGAAAGACAGATGTTTTCTACCATTCCGTGTTGGGAGTCTATATTTCTTTATATGTAAATGTACTTTTGGTGCATTAAAAATTTGTATTAAATCATCAATTTTAATTTCATTAATAAATAAAGGAAAAGAAAAATTCATTTCTATTATAACAACATAGAAATTAAATTTTTTTAAAATGGTGTATTTCAGACTACTAGGTTTATTTTTTCGCATTAAGTTGCGATTGTTTGAAATAAAGTGCTTTTTAAGAACTTTATTAGTGATAATTGTCCAAAAAGAATTTCAGATATCCCTTTTGCATTCTTTGTCAAACATGAAGAAAATAATCATATATTCAGTATATATTCATACAGGATCTGTACATCACTCACTCCTTTCAACAATGTCATATCTCAAAAAACGCGATTTTTCAGGAGAGTGATGTTAAAGTTTAAAAGTAGAATCAAATGTATTAAAAATAAATATTAATTCTGCTCTCTAGTGGCTAAATATTGAGCGGTGAGATATGACAATCTTGCGGGATTATATTACTTTTTCAAGGCATTCTGAAAACTGGCATAACTAAAAAATGCCAATTTTTGAGAGATGACATTGTTGAAAGGAGTGAGCAACATGTACTATAGATGTAATTTATTTATTTAGAGTTTGGTGAAATACTTTTATATTGGTTTGTTATACTTGTAGTTTGTACTTTTATATTAGTAATAAGTTAATTATATTTCTCTGAATAAATCATACCCAAGTTTTGTGGGTAAGAATACATTAGCTCAGAAACTAAAAAAAATTTCTGTTTATTAATTACTTATGATATACTTTTAGTAATTACTTAAGACTTACAAACTACACAAAAATTACTTATAAGACAAAATTACACAGTAATCAAATTTGTTGTGTACTTTATTAATTCATCTTTTAATTTATTCAGCAAAAAGATTCCTGATCTTAGGAGTTAATAATTTTTGAAAGTTTTTTTTTAAGTTGGATTTATACTTTTGAATATCTACTTCCAAATCTTATTGCCTTTTGATTTTCATATCATGAAGTACTTTTAACATTTAAGTTTTATTTGTCTTCTATTTAAGAAAACAATGTTAGTTAGAAGTATATTTTGCTACAATAAAATTTTAGATGCTTTCCAAATGTTCAGACTAATAAAGTAATTGGTCATGTTCAGGGAAATGTTGTAGAAATAATTGCAAGTTGCATAATGTCTGAAATAAAATTTTCTACTTTTGATATGGGATGGGTTTGATGATTTAAAATGATAACCAATGAAGTTCTCTTGTCACTCAGAAACACTTTATTAATTTTTGTCTTGTTAAATTTGTTAAAGTTAGAATGTTTATGGTAGTATCATAACTTTTCTATTTCATTTTGTAGCTTTAAAAATACAAACACATTCTCTCTCATACAAACACCAATAAGATCCTAATTGCAAAATTTTTTCAGTTCTGTTGTATATAAAAAAGATGTTGTATGCTCTCTCATTAAAACCATAATTGCTTTAAGCACATTTTATGAGCTGAAATTTACTAGCGACTTCCTATTCACTCAGTAATCAAAAGAGAGGCTAGATCTCTGGATAAGCACTACTATATACATTTGATACTTATGAGGAGGATAGCTGAATTAATGTATGTACAATATTTGTAAAAGGGGGTTACAGTGTTTATTTTTCTAAAACGAAGTAAAATTAAAGATCTCATAGAACCTTAAAAATATTTGTCCTCTGTAAAAGTATACAAATGATGCTCTCACATGATTATGTAGTTCTATTTTAAATTTCTTAGAATTATGCAAATTTTCATTTTGGTTATTTCTAGAATCACCCATCAATAACTGGCCTTGCAATCCACAGAAAACAATCATTGCTCACATTCCAGAAAATAATGAAATTTGTTCATTTGGAAGTGGATATGGAGGAAATTCTCTGCTTGGTAAAAAATGCTTGGCTTTGAGGATAGGATCTATACTGGCCAAAAGAGAAGGATGGCTTGCAGAACATATGTTGGTAAGATTTTTTCAAAGCTTTAAAATTTTTCATTCTTACATGTGTTACAATTAGGGGTTTACTAGTCATTGGGGGAAAAAGAAAAAAAAGCCAAGTCCTAAAATTGAAAATAGTAACATAAATATGTAAGATGCTTCTGAAAACTTTCATGAGTTTTTCTTGGTATGAACCATAGGTGTTTTTTTTACCTTCCTCTTACTGGACAACACCAATGTGTAAATGCATAAGGTGTTGAAAGCTGTGCATTGTGTGGTTATTTTTTTTATTTGGAGTTAAAATTTGCAAAAAGGAATTTTCACCAATCTCATGTGCATAAAAGGAGCTCCAAAAGCATAAAAAGTATATTGTTCCAAAGGGTTTTTTTCTTAAAAGGCATTAATCTTTTTGTCCTATGACCTACTTCTTACTCAAGACATGAGTATAAGAAAGATTTTCAGCACAAGAAGTGCTATTATCTTAAAATATTTTGCATTTTTTGTTAGTTTATGTATTATCATATTTGTCACTTTAATGACAATGTTGGACTTCAGTGGCTAATTAGCAAAAGATTTGTTCTTGATGTAGAACATGTGATAATGATCAAAAGATTTACATTGCAAATATAATAATTTTGTTGTTTATTCTGTTAGATTTTAGGAATTACTAATCCCCAAGGTAAAAAGAAATATGTTGTAGCTGCTTTCCCAAGTGCCTGTGGTAAAACAAATTTAGCCATGATGAATCCTTCCTTGCCTGGTTACAAAGTAGAGTGTGTAGGTGATGATATTAGCTGGATGAGATTTGATGAAGAAGGCCAGCTCAGAGCCATTAATCCTGAATATGGGTTCTTTGGTGTAGCACCAGGTATGGTTGTTGCAATTGCAATGTTGAATTTTTTAAAAATTTATTAATTTGATGTTTTAAACTTAAAATTTATATTTATAAAGGAAATAATATTAATGTAATTAGTAGATTAAAACTGTTTGTGTTCAATATTTATAGAAATGCATTTGTTGATGTATATATTGAATATTGTACACATTTTCAACTTGCAGTAAGTACTCTTTGTAATAATTTTTATCTCTGTACTATGTTCTTAAAATATTATGGATATATATATATATACAGTTGAACCTCCATATATTGAACTTCCCTATATCGAAATTTTCTATATATCGAACTCTTAGCAAATCTCCATGTTCATTGCATAGAAAAATTATTTCTATATATCAAAAAAATCTCTATATATCGAAATTTTTTTCAAGACAATTTGGGAAATTTTATTCCACTTTAGAATAAAATCTCCCAATTTTTGGTATTTGAAACAATATGTCGTGGACTTCAATTCACGGATAATGTCCCTGATGAAGTTTTTAGTGGACTGAATAAATACGAACATTTCTTTGAACTTTCCGCAAAACTAACTGTTCAGCAAGATATTCGTAGTTTTTTTTTAAAGAATGTAACTGTGATCATTGTAACCACTGTCTGCATTGTTTTTTTTTTTTTAAAGATATGTAGTAATCAATAAATCTTTCATATTAATTCATTTTTTAGTTATTAATTTTCATTTAATGGGATTTGCATATAAACTAGAAATAGAGTTTTGTATACGAAAATTAGCTTTATTTATTTTTTTTTTAAAGGAGAATTATGATAAGACTAAGCTCAATTCTATATATCGAAATTTCTATATATCTAATTTTTTTCGTGCATTTTCTACTTTGATATATGGAGGTTTGACTGTATATATATAAAAAATCTGAAATATGATTTGCATATAAGCTAATTAATTTTTTATTTGATATGTTTTCAGTGAATCACATAGCTCATAACTTAAGCACATAAAGATTTAATGTCATGAATGATCTTAGTTCTTATGTTTCCTTTTGATATTTAAATATTTTTAAACTGTAGTGCTTATTATAGAAAAGAGTGAAAAAAAATTATGATTTTGTGTTTCAAAATTGTTTTAGTAGGTTTATTATTAATTTGTGATTGGGTTTGTGAATCATTAGTACTTATATTTCAACAGTGTTTTCAGATTGCTTAGTTATTCCCTATTTTCCCTTTAATTATCACTCCTCAATAAATTAATATTTTAATTTGTAATTTGTCTTAGGCTTTCTTTTAATGATAAAGTGAGCAAATTTTTGCTAGTTAAACAGTAGTTAGAGCTGCATGTATTGTGAATATTATCTACTTGTTTAAACATTCATAAGCTAACCCTTATTTATTTATTTATTTTTTTTTTACAAAGTTATACTTTATTTACATTTAGAGTATGAATTCTGAAAAATTATATTCACAACATTTGGGAATATTGGAAAAAAAAAATTTAAATATCTGAAAATTTGAAAAATAAAGGGTAATTGAATAAAAAGGATTAAAAAGGGATTTTTCCTTTTAGAGAACTGATGACAGTGGGTTTCTTTTAAATGATTTCTTATTAAAGATTTAAAACTTTGAAACTCACTTATGTTTTGATTGGAGAATTATGTAATAAGACTGTATGGGCTGGCTTTATTTTTTTATTTTCCTTTTTATAGGTACTTCCATGAAAACCAACCCAAATGCTATGCTATCTATTCAGAAGAATACAGTTTTCACCAATGTTGCGGAAACAAGTGATGGTGGCTTCTTCTGGGAAGGCTTAGAAGATGAGGTTCCATCAAATGTTAAAATTACATCCTGGCTGGGAATGGAAAACTGGACCCCGGATGTAGGGAAGCCATCAGCACATCCTAATTCCAGGTAATTTTGGTTCTCTTCCCCCCTTTTTTCCCCAAATTATATCCTGCACATCTATTTATAAAGTTAGGTTAAATATACACCCATACCTCGCTTTACGGCCTAGATACGTTCCGGAAAAGTTGGCTGTAAAGCAAAAAGTCATATACGAATCAATTATTTTGATACAAATTTAATTGGATCTGTTCCAATTTTTTATAAATAATATAGTTCAGAAAGCATTTCATTCTTTTTATTTCCTATAAAAAGGCCTACATAAAAATAAAAGTACAAAACAATGTAATAATAAACAGAAATTAAAAAAATAAACATATAAACAAAAGACAAAAGAAATCATATGCACATATGTATGAATATAATAAAAAACATAAAATAAAATGTTTAAAAACTGTTTTAATGTGATGATGAACATTAACATGCAGAATCACTAAGCTATAATATGCTGCCATAATCACTTTCCATTTTTGTGGCCGTATAATGAAACATTGTGGGCCGTAAATCGAAAAAGTGCCATAATTAAAAAAGGATGTTATAGCGAAATGCCGTTTAAAGAGCAACTGTGTAGCGAGGTATAGGTGTATTTACAAAGAAGCAAATTGTGGTTGAGTATTTTAACCTAAATTTATTTTTAGTTTTCTATTTCAAAATAATTTTCTCAATGACCTAATATTGCTGACTGCTTATAAACATGATAAATAATATTTTGTTTCCTAGGCTTGGATTATTCATGAATAACTTAAGTACCTATGTTATAATATAATTTAAAATAGTCATATATCAGATTTTAAATTTCTGTTGAAGTAGGGAAAGATATATCCCACTGCACATTGTTTATTTGGCATATTGATAAAAATAAGAAATGAATGAAGGAATTATCACATTGGAGTTAAAATAATGAATGTAAATTTCATAAAATGCAGTGTTATAATTTTCTGCACTAATTTTTCAGTGAAATGTGGATTTCTGATTTTTTAACAGTATTGTTCATGAGTATTATCAAACTTTACATATACTTTTTATAAATTTTTTGCTTTTGAAATTTATACTGAGCTTGATGGATAGTCTATGAAGGAAAGTGATAATTTGAATGAAGATGCTAAGTACTGTGTGTTCTGCAACTTTAGGATTTACATTCAAGCATAAAACAAGGTCAAACTGGTTTATTGATTGCTAGATATATAAAATTCTTTTTTTTAAATTGAATTTAATATGAATATATCAGTGTATATTAGGGTGAAACATATATCAATATGTAATATGGAGAAATAAGTACTGTTAATTTTATAAATTTTCTAATATTTCAAAAATGTTGTAAAACTGGTAGCAAGTTTAAATGACAGATTCTTTTCATTCACTTATATCAAGCATTAATGAGTATGGTAAATTAAATAAATCCAAAACAATTATTTAAGTTTTCATTTTCTTATTAGTATTTTACTGGGTTTTGAATTTTGAAAACCAACTGGTAGTTTGACCTATTTAGCAGGTTCAACTAGACTTAAGGGGAGAAGTTCCCTTTGAGGTAACTGATTTGGTTAGGCTCTCTGATGATGAGACCAGTCGGTTACCTCGATTTCTTGTTTAGTTCCGGCACTAATACAGAATCTTACCTTTGGTGCCTGGAGCCCTAAGTGCTTGTTTTCTGTTTGTTTTTTTGTCTACATTCTTCCTATAACTATCTAGCTCTGTTGTATTATTAATTTTTAGTTATATTTGTCCAAACATATGAACTTAGAGATGTGGGCAAGACCCTTGTAGAAAACTTATAAATACTGGTAAGAATCTTCACTGTAGACCCAGTGTCAGCTATTTATACCCTTGTGGTTCTAGAGTTTTTTTTTTCTGTTCATGTATTCAGCTAATTTACAATAGTAACATACATTTAGCTGTTTACTTGCAATCAGGGATCAGAAAATTTTTACATTTTAATCATATAGATTTATTTGCAGTTAAGTATATGAATTTTTTTATACTTGATTAGTTTGTATTCTTAGACTATGAATGTATTTGTAATGAACATTTTTTACTTGTGTTCTGACATTCTTATCCTTATGGTAAAATCTTTAAATCATTTTTTCTAATTTTTGTTTTTCTTTAATTCTTCATTACTGCCTTTCTAGATTCTGCTGCCCAGCCAAACAGTGTCCAATTATGGATCCAGCATGGGAAGATCCTAAAGGCGTTCCTATTAGTGCTATCATATTTGGTGGTAGAAGACCGAAAGGTAATATTGTTTCCTTTTGTTGGAGAAATTTAATATTTTTCTATTTTTTTTGTAATCAAGATGTTTAGAAGTGTCAAACTTTTAAAATTTATTTATTAAGTTTGTGGTATTTTTATATTGTATATTGTAGAGAAAGTTTTATATTTTGGAGGATAAATATAGATTTGTACCAAGATGCGTCAAAATTTTGACATACATATATATATATATATACATACATACAAATTTAGAGATACATATGTACATGCAAAAGAAGTAAGCAATGATAAGTAATCCTATGTTAATAACCTGTGGTAGTTTCGTTAGAAGAAACTACCTGAAATTTTTTTTTTATGTAGACATAGATGCCATTCAGTTTGTTTCTTACTATTTTTATGCTATTGCTTTGAAGACCTTTTCTATAACTGTTTTACCACAATAAATGCTAAGGTGAAACTGTTAATTGTTGCGATATATGTTCTACTATTGTCAAAGTTGCAATAAATTTATAGTGCTGGTTGATTTAAATTTTTTAAAAATTTATTAAGTAAGTTATTAAGTATAATTCATGTTATACTATTTTCTCAGAGGAAAAAAACTGTTAGGAAATGAATTATATTGACTACTTTGTCAGGAAATTTATTAGAATGAGCTTAAAACAATGTATGATGAATTTTTGATTGGTAAGTGCTCTATTTAACTTCAGTAAAGAAATACAAGTCTTCAAAAAATAAAATGTAAAGTTTTTTTACAAGGGTCAACCCACTGAAAACAGATTTTCTAGAACACAAAACTTAAGCATTAAATTCATAGTTCTTGATACCAAAAATCAAGCTAAGCATAGTTATGAGCAATAGAAAAAAAAAATTAAATTCATAGATAACATTTTTTCAATTGTCTATTGAAATACTTTTCTAATTTGACATCAGAGCTTTTAAAAGTCCAAG
This sequence comes from Dolomedes plantarius, assembly GCA_907164885.2. NCBI lineage: Eukaryota > Metazoa > Arthropoda > Arachnida > Araneae > Dolomedidae > Dolomedes > Dolomedes plantarius. Next base: position 100,100,543 of record OU015498.1, on the reverse strand, counting down.
TTAAACTGGGAAAAGAGGTTGAAAAGTTAAGCAACCTTTAAAAACATGGTTAGGGAATTTTTAAATCCATGAAAGTTCAAGATAACTAGTTATTCACTCAATATTTTTATCTGATCATTTAGAAAGATCTTAAAATTACATTGTTTTCCCTGGTTTTTAATACTGTGTAGTGATATAATTGTATAACGATAACCTTCTTGATTCTTCCTGCAGGTGTTCCATTGATTTATGAGTCTTTCAACTGGAGGCATGGTGTTTTTATTGGAGCAGCTATGAGATCTGAAGCGACAGCTGCTGCTGAGCATACAGGTAATGTAAAGGAGTACAGTAGAACCTTGATATATCAAACCTCGATATAATCTAATTCCTTGATAAATTGAACATTATAAATTGAACCTCGGTATATTGAAATCCTTGATAATTGAAGTTTTCTTGTTCTCCTTGAGTTTTGATATATCGAGGTTCTACTATATAACTTCAATGAAAGCTCATTTTCAACTTGTGGCCAAAAAGATATATTGTAACTTCAGATTTATTTTCATGTTATCTTTAGACCTTCATTGACAAATTGAAAATTGCATTATGTCTAGAACGTCACAATTGTTAAAGTTTTATTTCACAACTAAGTAATATTTAATTTGCCTTAAGACTTTTGTAATAAGTTATGTGCTGTACACATCACTTTATATGTATGTGGCTATATCTGTATGCAAGTTTACTCATTAGGCATAATAGTAGAAAACAGCCATATAAAGTGTCTGTTATTTGAATATTGTTGGAATCATAGTAAAAAAAGGTGAAGTGTAAAAATCATCTTAAGTTTTAATAACTTCATGAAGGATATTATCAATGTCTGAAATTGAAAGACATGTACTATGATTCTGGGAATAAAATTTTGCACAGTCTTAAATTTTAAACTTTTACCTTTTTCAAGATTAAAACAATTTAGTTGTTTAATCCATGTGTTTCAATTTATACACAGGAATATTGTTCATTATGTGTTTTAATGTTTTTATGTGTATTAACACCATTGAAAATTTTTGTAAAAACTTATTCCATTAATTGTTTTCATTTTTTTCCCTTCAGTATTTTTCATATAATAAATGATTTAATGGCAGTTCTCTTTTTATGGATTTTTTGTAGTAGCTAATTTTTTTTGTAGATTAATTATCTGTCCTTTATGAAAATTCTTGAACTGTGAATCTATGGTAACATGATCATGTCTTCCTTCAAATAATGATAGTTATGATGGCTGAAAATTGCAAATTCCTTATCAGAATTTTCATATAATCACCTAATAACCCCAAATTAAAATAGATTCAGCTACAAATGCTATGTTATAGTCTCTCAAAGCTGATGGGTTTTAATGTTTTGTTTGCTTTTTCAGAAGGCTACATCTGCCTTGAATTTTCATAATTTTTCTGCTATATTTTATATCATAATATCCTATTTCTCTGTTAAATTGAAAATTTAATATAAAAGTTACTGGAACTGTCTTGTTTTAACTGTATTATATGTTTTAAGGAGTTACTATTTGAAAGTTATTAAAGATTTCAACTTAATGATTTTGCATCAGTGCCCTAGCAACAACTACTATGTTCTCTCTTCGTCAGATATATTTTGATTCATTGTTACATAGGTCCTCTAATACTATTGGATAGCATTAGTTACTCATTTTGCTTTAATCAGATATGATACAGGTACTTAATTATCCCTGTATCTCCATTCTGCTTTTTGCAAAACCCTGTGTGGTAGAATTATTTATTTAAACAGCACTATTGTATTAAATCTAATTTATTTGTATAGATGTGTTTTTTCTTGGATTGCAAGTAAAATGTCATCTATAGCTTGGGATAATGGATAACATTTATGTGCTCTTTTCATACCTTTTCAAAAAAAAATTTTTTTTTTCAACTGTGGGGATGAAATTTGTTTAGATGGGGTAATTAAAATTAATTTAATAATTAATAATTGATAATTAGGATAAATCCTTACATTTATTTATTTCATTTAACAGTTAATATCTAGTTTCAATTAAATTTAACTTCAATATTAGCAATAGTGGTTTGTACTTTTTAAAGACATGCGTTGTAATTAGCAGTAACCCAAAATTAATTATTAAAACTGGTTCGATTCACTGTTGCATCACTGTGGTGATTATGAGCCTTGAAGAAAAATGAAATTAAATCAAAGAAAATTACTTCCCTATTATTGAAGCACACCTAAAAATAAAATTATTTCTCCTAAAAGAAAAACTTAAAGAAATCAATTCTGCTGAAATAAAAGAACCTAAAGCTGAAAATTAGAATTTAACTCAAAAGCAAAGACCGACATGACACAACGTTACAGAATAAAAATAACAGCTACACTGAAATCTGCATGACTCTCCACCAATCAACGATTACAAGATATTAAAAATAATAGAGCCTTCATAAAATTATTTTTCTTGAACAATTTCAGAGAAGTCTCAATAAAATCAAATACAAAAAAATGGTGGCTGGTGAGAAAAAAACCTATTTAAATGAAAAGTGATTAAAAGAAAAAAATCTGAAGAAAAATTCAATAAACAAAAAAAAGGGAAATTAAAATCATATTACCAAATTAAAATGCTGCAGCACTCTAACAAAAAAAAATAATTTTACTAAATCATGAGGGAGCCTAAGCGCCATTTCTAAAGCGTGCATGACGCTAAGTCATTAACTCCACCGGACGTTCCCGTTCAGCTATCATTCCTGAAGCCATCTCTCTCCGTCTAGGGTCAGCTCCCAGCTTCTTGGCTCGCCTCTGTTCGTCCTAAATTTTTCGCACCCTCCTCCCTCTAGTCGACGCTACGTTTCTTCCCTTTGACTCTATGTGGAAGTAAGGAATTCCAATGCGTGCCGTCAATCCCAGACGAGAAAAATGTCAAAATTCAGAAATAACCGAAGGAATCTTCTCTTCGGCTCATCATTGATGTTTTTATCTTCTTACTTCATACCGTCATTGTTGGTTTCATTATTTCCTCCTTGAAAACTCTGCCATCTACGAATCACTGTATTCAACCACGCAAGGAGCACCCTCGTATCCGGCCAAACTCATCAACATTCCAACGTCCCAATCGGGGAGAGTGTCCGTGACCAGTCGCCACCAGATGTCTCGATTTACAACCAGCAAAAGGGGGATTTATCTCAAAGGAAAGACTAACTTTAAAGAAAAACTTTAATGACACACACTTTAATTTTGCATTCATTCATTAAATAAAAACCAAAAAATTCACCAGCCAAAAATACATACCATCCACCTCACAATTATTTCAAAATAAGGCTTATTAATTTATCAAAATTTTAACAATAAGGTATAACATGTGATGATCTCCTTCAATCTAATTCTTCATAATGTCAAAACATTTTGAGAAACTTGCTTACGCTTCTCCAAATGCGATGACATTAATCAAATAAATGAATGTTTGATCACCACAAGTTTAACCATCAAGTATATTAAGCAGTGGCTTAATAAATTGATTTAAAACAAAGCACAACCATTACTAAAATTTAATTGTTTACTATTATATTAATGATTCAAATTTACTGTAATTTATCATCACCAGACAACAAATTAGTAAAGAGAGAAATAGTTATTTCTTACCATATTGTATTGGGAATTTTTCTCAAAAGTTCTAATTCTCATGCATATATATAAAAAAAGTATATATTTAACCAGAAATGCCAAAATATACTTAAGGAAATACTGTGCTGTTAAAATTGTTGGATTGGCAACATATATTTATAGAGATAAATGGAAAAAAATTCTGTTCAAAATTTTTTTCAAAAATGAAGGCAATGAGGAAGAAAAATTAGATTTATAAATTTACTAATTATAAATATTTTACTCTTCAAGCTATTTCATTTAAAAATTGGCAACCTACTTATGAAATGAAAAAGTTAGGCTGTTTTAATTGCCATCAATATTATATTGATTGAAATGGGAATAAGAAAATGCAATTAATATTGTATCGATCGAAATAAATAAAAGTATATGCTGTGTAGCCTTAAAATTAAATAATCAGATAGTTAACTTTGTTATATTTTAAATCTAATGCTGTATTGAGTCCTTTCAAGACAAAATCAAAATATGGAGTATAACAGGCTGAACAGTTATTTTTTAATTTTTAGGCAAGGTGATAATGCATGATCCTTTTGCTATGCGTCCCTTCTTTGGCTACAACTTTGGACACTACCTGAAGCACTGGCTGAGTTTTGAGAAGAAAGATGGTCTGAAGCTGCCTCAAATCTTTCATGTTAACTGGTTCCGTAAGGATGAAAACAACAAATTCTTATGGCCTGGATTTGGGGAAAACAGCCGAGTTTTAGATTGGATCTGCCGAAGAGTTGATGGGGAAGATGTTGCTCAGGTAATTTATATTCTATTGATTGAATGATTTGGAATTTTGCAAAATCCATTTTATTTCATTGATGGTATATGGATATGTCTAAATCTGTAGATTAGTTGTAGTTTGATGTTATTTTCTTATTCCAAATTTTTGGCTGACTTTACATCTTTCAAAAGTTAAGGAGTGTAGATTTTCTTGTGATCAGAATTTTTGTAATCTAATTAAAAGCTTTCATAAAAAGAAACATATTTGTACATTTCTAGTGAGAACAAAAACTATTTTTCATACTATGAATAAAACACTGGTTGAAAAAAAAATCTAAGCCAAAAGCTTATTTAGTAAGGATTTGTTTTTAAAACAATTATTAGATCAATTTCTTTATTCATTATATCAACCTGGCTGATAGTTTCTACTCTTATCTGTTTCTTATGTTGACAATTCCACCCTTCCCAGTTTTGTTGATGTAGAATGGAATTCTATATTTGTGCAATTTGTTTGCCTTGACTTATGAATTGTTAACAGTTTCTTACTCTGTTCCTGAATAAGTTAAATCAAGCCTACATTATGTTATAGTGCATTAAGGCTTTCTGTTCCCTTAACCAATACATTTGACAAACTGAAAGTGCATTATCCCCCCTCCCTCCAATGCAAGTATTCCTGCACATTGTTAAAAACCTAAGGGTATTTGAAACATCTGCCATTATGCTCATTGTAGCAGAGTATTCAACACAACATAATATACTTGCATGCCCCACCCCTGCTGAAGATTTTTTTTTTTCTTCAGCTATATCCAAAGAGCCAAATATATAGCTGAGGAGCAATGGTTGTTCTGATTTCAGTGAATGTGCCATGTTTATTTTCTTTATGTAAGTTTTATGTGTTACTAGCTGAATACCCATGCTTTGCTACAGAGTACATTCAAATTAAATACAACGGTCAATGCATGCAGTTAATGCCAAAAATATATATATATATTTATAATAAATACAACGGTCAATGTATGCAATTAATGCCCCCTAAAAAACAAAAAAATATATTTATAAAAAAATCGTAATGGATATTTTATAGACACAATAATGTAGAAGAAAATATTCAAATTAAATCTAATAGAACATACTAAAGGATATAATATAGTTAACAGTTAATATAATACAGTTTGAGGAACATTCTTTTACTGTATTTTAATATTTTTTCGGATAATGTCAAATCGTCTGCCGCATTAGAAAGAAAAAAAAGTTTTGTCAATTTATTTCGTTGTTATGCTTGTGATGCAAAATTAATTTAAAGTATCACAAAAAGAAAATACCACTTCATCAGCATTTAATAAATTAAATTCTAAAAATGAATCTTTAAAAATTCATCAAAAATCAGAAAATGGAGGCAAAGATTCAAAAAATATTTCATTTTAAAGGAATTTTTATGATCTTTCTCATGATATAAATTTTATAACCCCCAGATTATTATTTTAAATGCAAACTTTAAACAATGTTACAAAAACAGCCTAAAAATTTAATTTAAAAAAATCTTAAGGATTTTTCAAAAATCTCTCTTAGTGCACCCCTACACGATAAGAAGAATCACCGTGCAAAATTTCAACCCTTTAGATCCAGCGGTTTGGTCTGTGCATTATCTGTCAGTCAGTCAGTCACGGAACTGTTTTATATATATAGATTAATGCAGTACTATATAAGTTAATGTAATAAATACATTATTCAGTTTCATCTGATGAACTCATTAAGGGAAGCAAAGATTCTTCTGATTTCAGTGAAATTGCTGTCATAGCTTTTCCTTTTAGAAAGCTTTATGGGTCAAAAATGCAGTAGTAAAAGTAAATATAACAAATAAGTTTTTTTACAATGAGAATTTCTGCATGTTGTTATAGTTCTAATTTATAATTATTAATACCAATATGAATATTAGAGTGTATAAAAAGGCTAATAAGTTGTCTAAAGAATTTTTATTATTTGTATTAATTGCTTCTGTAGATATTTAAGTGAATTGTCACTGTATCTTTAGCTAGGAGTTTGAAAAATGTCCTTTAATAAAGCCTAAGGGCCTTAAAATTTTAGTTTAAAAAATTATGTCAGAGTCATGTTAAACCTGTTTTCATTTTCTAACTTTTGACAGCATTACCAATTCTGTTTTTCAGGAAACTGCAATTGGTTACATTCCAAAAGAAGGATCATTAGATGTATCTAACCTCAGCAATGTAAATATGAAAGCTCTATTCCATTTACCTAAGGAATTTTGGCTGCAGGAGTGTAAAGAAATTGACAAATATCTCAGCGAACAGGTCCATAATGATTTGCCTGAAGAAATAAGAGACGAGCTTAGGAAGTTAGAAGAACGTGTCAAGAATATGTAAATAACTTGGAGATAATATATTTTTATCCAGATTTTAATAGTTAGCACAATTTTTTCGTTACACAGAAAGATGAAATATCAATCAGTTTTAAATTTTTATTTTGTAGGACTTTTATTTGTTTTAGAGATATTTATTTTTGTTCAGTGTCCATGTTGCAAAAGATGTATTCATGTAAAATTAATCCAAGATGGTGTTAAAACAGCTCAAATTGGCCAAAAAAAAAAAGTGTCTATCGCAAATTATATTAACTGATTTTATTCCTTTGCCTAGTCATATATTCAAAGAACTCACAGCAATTCTTCATCAGTGATGTTTATTTCTTGTTTTTAAGTGCTATAAAATGCCAAATAAATTCAGCATACCTCAGATTTGGGTTCTGTAAGCATTAAAATTACTTCTAGGATGTATTGAGTGAAAACTGTTAAAGTAGTTTGATTTTTGTTAATTTTAGAAATCTAGCTTCTTCCATTATTGAACCATAAGATTGTAATAAAAATTATCAATCTTATGGTTCAGTAATGGAAACAAAAATATATGCATACTGTGATGAATGATTTTAATGCAGCTGATAAATGTTTTGTGTTTTTCTTCAAAATAATTTAGAACTTTGTAGTTGAATCTAGTAGAGTGGTTCCTAAATGATATTTAAAATAACCTTGAGTGTCATTTTATGATTGCAAAATAGTGCCGTAACAGCATTTACAGTTTTAGAGGCTTAGTATATTTATTTAAAATTAGTTTTGCTGAACCATGTTCTCTCATAACAGTTTGATTTGAGGTGTTCCAAAACAATTTTTTCATTAAAATAATTAATATAAATAAAATTTTCAATTCTCTATTCTGAAACATTAGATCTTTTAAAAACTGACAGATAATCTTAAATGTTTATTGCCTTGAAATAACTTGTTTAAATCTTAAAAAACAACGAAACAAAAAAGAAAAAATGGTGCAAGTAAAGGATCTTAATATAAAATGCTTTGAAAGTGATGTTATTTATCATCTGTAATATTAATTACTATTGAGGGACCACTGTTATGGCTACCATAATTTTCCGACATTAGCAAACTTAAAAATTAAAATGAATCGCTTGAATAGTATCTTTTTTAACATTGATTTTCAGGTATTTGATCATTGCCGTTGATCTCATTTTTAAAAAATTTTATATGAATGATTATTTTATCGAAATCTATCTTTAATTTTTTTTTTTATGTAGCTAAGAAAAATTAAGTATTGAATGTTGGCTTGGCTTATTAGCTTTTTAAAGCTTAAAAAGGAATATGAGTGTCACTGATAATGAGTGAAAATTCTTTGAGAAATATTTGTTGTGAGACTGTAATTAAAATTTTAACTGTAACATAATATCACTGCCACCTTAATTCTGCTGTATTTCATTAATAAAATCAAAGCATGTTTAGAGCTTAAAATGTTTGTCAACTCATGTTCCTTTAATTTGTTTCCTAGTGTGTGTTTATTTATGTCACTTGTTTATGTAATATTTTAATTTGCATGCTTTTCTACCTTTTTTTAAAATTCCTATGCCATTCTATTTTTCAATGTTAGATTGTAAATTTTATAAAATTTTTGTTCTTTTATTGCTAATTAAAAGTTTAAATAGTATAATTCTATGTGGTATTCAATAAAATGGATGATTTCATAAATGTACTGCGATTAGCATGATAATTCCATCGAGAGATTATCACTGCATTAAAGTAATTAATGAGGTATAGGAGTTATTATTGTTTGAGGATTATGTCAAAGAAATATTTAGTTTATAAATTGGTCAATTTCCAGTGCTAAGCTCTAGTTTGCATTTCATAATTACTAAAAGTCTTTTAATTATTAGAATCAGTACTTAGAAGAATGTTGTGTAGAAATTTCTTTTTCCTAGAACTGCTACTGATGACAATTCATTTCCATGATTTTAATATTACAATGGCAAAATTTTCAAAATTTTTAATTTTGACATCTGCCCATGGTTTGGCAGTTTGAACTTTCTTTTTCTATGTAATGTAACACTGATCTGATTTAGCAAGTTTTGTCAAATTAGGAGTCAATACATCAGATTAGTATTACAGTTTGAGACTATTTAGATTTTCGGAGAGACAAGGTTACATTTCTCTCTGATTTACTTTATAAATTTTCACATTTCAGACTTTGATAGACTGATTTCTGGTTCATTGGGATCAATGGATATCGTTATTTTAAAATGTTATGGTCGTTCATTTACCTTAACCATTAGCCTTGATTACATTTCTCTCAGATTGCTTCTTGACAGGGTATTTTCCTTTTCTGAAAATGTGGGCACTTTATTTGTAGCATTTTACACTTATTTCTGCTTTTGAGGGAAAACTTCACTTACATTCCATCCTTGAATGAAGAGAGCGGCAAGGTACTAGCTGCAAAATTGTTCAAACCAGTACCCTTTTCCCGTAATTGTAAATTTTATATAAGTGCCGTCTGTTCACTGAAGAAAAATTAGTCAGTGGTCGCATGAGAGATTGTGTGTTGAACTTTTTGACCTGTGTTCCCTAATGGACTTCTCCATTGAATGCTTTGTACTATTATAGCTTTGTAGTTTTGCTAAATGAGTATCAGTGATTAAAGTGTTCGTTAAATATATTTGGGATGTGTTGTGGGGTAAATGTAGAATATGAAATTCATCCTCTCCCCCAATTTTTTTTTCTAATGCCTTAGTGTACTGTAGTTGGCTGTTTAAGATCCAGGTTAAAAGAAAACTAATATTTCTATAAAAGTTTGTGATGAAACTGTGATGTTGCTCGTTATACCTGGGGAATATTTTCTTAAAATTTTTAACCTAATTACACTTTGCTTGTATTTGAAAAGGGGTTTAGATAAGTACAGCTTCTATTTTGATAAATGATTTTTATGTAAATTATGAAAGTGCATTAAGTAGGTGTGTACGAATTGCTAATCTTTTGAAATAAAGGTCAATATAAATGATTTTATTCCATTGAATTTTAATATGAAGTTTTTTTGTATTTTACCTAGTATACTGAACGTTATAAATTGTAAAATGTTGAGTTTTTATTATATAAAGGAAACTGCATTTTTATGTTCTCTAAAAAAAAAAAAGGCTTTCTCTGAGTTTAGTTGTAAGTTTATAATGAATTTTATATTTTAATAATTGCTGAAGAAATGGTGTACAGTCATTTCTTAAATCTCTGATGTCAAAATTAACATCTTCTGAACTGAAATATTTTAACACTCTGCTTGTAATAGACATTTTGTTCAATAAAAGCATTAACTTATGTTTATGTTTATTCTGCATTTCATGCTGATGTGGTGTGACTTGTTAGAGATCAAATTTCTTGTCATCAAAGTTTTTCTGCATGTTTTTAAGAATTTTATTTAAAAACAACTATTTACAAGTAACATTTTTTTCTTAGAATTCAGATACTTCATTTATAACGGGATTATACAATACATATTTCATTGTAATATTCAATATAGTTACACTAAGAAAAGTGCCCTGAGTGTGTACACTTTTACAAAAATATTTTGATAAATGTTCAAAACAAATACTTTTCCTTTCAATCAACATACAGAAAAGAATGCTTTTTACAGTTCTTGTTACTGCATCCTGATAACTTTGTTCAATGTATATAAAGCAGTGTCATTTTTTTTGAAATGGCAAGTTCGGTTTGTACGAGAGAAAACCCTCATTATTCAGAGTTGTAGAATTTATCCGATAGGGCTCTTGAAGTAAAGATATTAAAATAGATAGAAATACATTCTTCATGAATGTGTATATGTTAATTTATATCTTTAATGAAAGATGTCAAAGTGTAACATCCGTTAATGAAGATGTGACCAAGACTAATAATATTCACTATATATATATATATATATATATATATATATATATATATATATATATATATATATATATATATATATATATATATATATATATGCATTTATGCAAGAAGCAAATAGTATATAAAAAATGAATCTGTCATCTTCATAATCAAAATTTACTCAGCCTTTGTGAAGGTGGAGTTTAATTTTTTTTTGATTTTCTGCATGTGTGCAACAATTTTACTATCATCCAAACTTTCTGGTGAGGAGGAGTGATATGTATTCACAAGATTTGTCTGAAGAAAATCCAACCGCGTGTCACACCAAGTTATATGCCTTCTGATTTTGGTACTTGGAAAAATAGAAATGTACATGGTCTCAAGAGTAGCTTGTTATTGTGACACAAACACAATGCATATTTTCATTCTCAATTTATACCATTTCATTTTGGCCATCAATAGTTGTGATCTGCTAAATCATAAATAAGACTGAGCAATGGGCTTATCTGGTTGGTAAGTTAGAGGCTGTAAGTGGCCACATGTTGGGCTGATCGTACACACTACTTGGCAGATGGGGCCTCGTACTTCCATACGGTGTACACCTGTATGTCTGTTCCGCATGTCATCTACAGTAACAGAATAGTCAGGACCAGGACTTTTACCCAGGTAATCTGGTTTGCGAGGATACATTTCATCTCCTGTAAATAAATTCAGAGTTAAATATCATGAATGCATTAACTCTAATCATCAATTGTTCTGTATCCTAACATATTTAGCTTTTACAATACCATTGAAATAAGTAAATTTATTTGAAGCGTACAAGATGTATTACTTAAGTTTTCGTTCATTTGTTATGATTTCAATTTATGTAATATTAAAGTTTTAATTGATTTGAAAAAAAAAAGAGCTCAGCAAATTTTCTCCAGTTATTGGAAATTAAATCTACTTGTCATACAATTAGTTACACTTTTCCCCGACAGGTGAGAAAGAGGCTTTGCATAGTGACTTTGCTTTATCTGAGTAAAGTGTGAAGATTGTGAAAATGTTAATGAAATTGGTTGTGAAAATGTTAACTCTTTACCATCATTGCTATAGAGTTTATTTATATAGGGCTTTTAGAATTGAAATTTCTTTGGGGCAGAGAGTAAGTTGCACATGTCATTTTTACATGATTAATTCTCAAATAAGCACACGAAATACGAACTTAATATTGAAATATAATTAAAATTTTAGTTATTATACATGGAAACTCCAAATTTCAAATGACGAAATTTTAAGTTGTTCGCTTTATCAATAAAATAAACATGGTTTTGAGAAACCCCACGAAGCTGTTTTATAGATAAGCTTTAGATTTTATAAAACCTTTTCATGCAATGCCGTTAATTAAACCTAGGGCCGACTATACTACGAAGCTGAATATTGCATCCGAATGAATGAAACACAGTTTGATCTAATACAACCTAGATCTGAGCTGGAATGTTGGTGCCCTTTTCATCACTTGTGATGCATATCCAGTGTTACAAAAAATGTTGTCGGTGTAAGTTTTTTAATTGTTTACTAGCTTAAAAAAAATCAAATTTGTTTAGTTAATGAAAATTCATTGAGTAACGTCGTGGAAAAGTTTTCTGTTCTTTTATGCTAATTTTTTTTATTATTGGAAGGTGGATTCGTACAATGAGTTTGACCCTGGGTTAATGTCCTGTGCAGTTTACATTAGGAATATCTATTCGAGACCTGTTTATTCGCGAGTCCTTTTTTTTATGTGCTCAACCCCTCATTTTACCATCTCGTAGATGGTAAGATGGGATTCATTGAATAGGAGCGCATGTTGTCCTGCATTAGCAATATTTTGCACTTGAAAATTTCCACGTGATGTGTCTCTCCGGTTTAAAGGACAATTTCTCCTGTCATTTTTCTATGCAGTACTTAGTGACTCTAATCCTAACGAGTGATTCTCTAAATATTTCTTGATAATTGAACCATATACTGACGAAAAGCTTCTAGATTTTACAAGATCTTCAACGTAAGCATCGAAAAATTGTATGAATACCCTAGTTCTCCCTTTCCTCTTATTTGACGAGAAAGAAGAGTGATCTATACGCTTTTTGATGCGACCTGTTGATTTTGAAAGTATGAGATTTATCCGAGACTATTCTGTTACGCCACTGCATTCGATTTCATTTATGTGTACGTTCCATATGCATTCTAGACGGGTTACGTGCCTCCAGTAATGTTTCTCCAAAGTATTACATTTCAAAGTCCTCCAGGTATACATGCTGCACCTGCATCCGAGTTAAATCGAGTTGACTCGGGTCACGGCCTGAAAGCTCAGTCAAGGTCGAGGTGAGTGTAACCAGGAAGAAGAAACGAAAATATCTCGCACAGGAGCATCGTCGCGAGAGGGTTTCACTCCTCTTCGGTTTTCGGGCTGGAAACGAGTGAAACTAATCCGATTATTTCAAACCTTTCTGCTACGCTCCGCTTCTCGCCCGGAATTTCGAAAACGCGGTCATTTGTTGCCATTGATGTTGGGAAAAAAGACAGTACGAGTCTGTTTCAACAGCAAAATAACACATGCACACACATTAGGTTTTCGAATTCCCCTTACACGAGCGGGGCTGCCTCGGATTAAACATGCCAATATTCGGAAAACTTCCCCCCATTACTTTTACAATACCTCCCCCCCCCTCTCAAATATGGAAATTACTTTTCATTATTCACGACGTTCCCGTCAAGTAGCATTTCTTTCATTTTTCTAGCGAGCCATGATGCAGAAATTGTTCCATTGATGGACTTCTCCCCTTACGGGAGATCGTGCTTATAACGGAGGGTTGCCCCATTTGAGTTACACCGCTACTTTTACTCGCATATTTAAGGAATATCTATGCATTATGGATGGAAACTTGTCTAAAGGGAAGCTCGCATGACTGATCAGTACGTTCACAAATGATAGAAATGCTACTTTAAGTGGAGTTCCCGGAAATCTGGAGAAAAGATAACTTTCTTTAATTTTGCTGTATTGCTTAATCTAGAACCAGTCTGTTGCATTGTCCGTAAAAAGATCCCCCAGTGGCGTAGCGAGAGGGGGGGGGGGAGGGGGTCTATCATGCCCCGAGCGCCACTCGCAGAGGGGTGCCAAATGGTCCCCAATACCATTGAGCCATTTTGGTCCTCAAGACCATGGAGGGGGGGGGGGGGGCGCCAGTTATGCTCGCTATGTCACTGAGATCTCCCCCATTAGAAAGTTTATTCTTTTGTATAATGTTTATGTGTTGTGTTCGTTTGGTGAAAACTTTGAAACCATTTTACGAGAAATGAAATGAGAAATATATATGTTGTGTATAAGTTATATATAAATTAAGATCTCTTTTCTCGTGATGATGCTTGAAATGCATTCTAGCAGAATCCAGTAAAGAGCAGAATGCTTATGTATTGCTCACTAATATGCACTGTGTTCTCACGATGAAAAATTTAACTTCATTTTACGAGAAATTGTAATTGAGCAATATGTCTGTGTTTAGTTCACTTTAAAGTTATCTACAGTGTTCCCATGATGATGATGACTAAATGGATTTTACGAGATTTTTCATAATAGTGAACTTATTATAAACATACGCTCACTCCTTTCAACAACGTCATATCTCAAAAATCAAGATTTTTCAGGAGAGTGATTTGAAATTTTAAAAGTACATTGAAATGTATTGAAAATAAATTTTAATTCTGCTCTCTAGCGGCTAAATATTGAGCGGTGAGATATGACGATCTTGCAGGGATATAATACTCTTTCAGGGCATTCTGAAAACAAGCATAACTAAAAATGGCCGATTTTTGAGATATGACGTTGTTGAAAGGAAAGAGCGAAATGTGATAACTGGAAAAAAAAAACTGCAGAAATTCAAAATTTTTTCTCTTCAATTTAATCATTTTTTCATTATAGCTTTATGCTATATTTTTCATTATAGCTTTATGCCTAGCGTGAGGATTGAAATTTTTAAAAAGTTTCAATTAGAAGTTGGGTAGTTTTTTTTTTATAGTATTTGGTTTTTTTCTTATTGTTTTTTGACTTAGCACCTTTCATATCGTATCATGTCTAGGAAATTGATAAAGATTTCTATAGTATCCTTGTTCGTTGTCAAGAATACGCGCACTTGTAAATAGAAACAAAAAGGATTTTATTAAATGATCTTAATGAAGAATGTGTTTGCCATAAAAGCAATTCTTTAATGTTTAATATTTTTCCCTTTTTATTAAAAAAATATGTCTGGGAATAACAAAAGCAAAAGAAAAATATTGAAGGAAAATTAAAAACTCTAGCAAGCATATTCAAAAACACATACACATTTTTGCCATATGACTGTCTGTACATGTACAGTATACGAGATGATATTTTAATGCGACAGCCAGGCGTCAACAAACAGAAACGGAAGTAGTTAGGCGAAAGATAATATTAATGTCTTCTGATAGGAAGAATAATCGTAGAGAGTAACGACCCTTTCCTGGTAACACAGGAGTATGTTTTCCCTGCAAAAATTTTTTTTTTTCGACTGAGACATCCCCTTAAGTGAGTGCCAGAGTTCACAAAAGAAGGTATTCCTGAATGGATCAATTGTGTTATTCGTAAATACTCTTAGACAAAACATAGTATAGAAAGGGTTTATCAGAAGAAAGCGAAAAGAATCGAACTGAACAAGCTGTCTGAAACAAGCAAAGGAGCATAGGAAACAAAATTACTGTGAGCTTACTTCTATTCCCTGGGAACAGAACAGAGCCTTTTTAGGTCTTAAATCACCTTTTCTTACCCGAGAAAAAAATTATCTTTAAAAGATCATTTATAATCTTTGTTCCATTAAACCATTTAAAAACGAATATTAAAGTGGTGCGCTTAAACCACCTAAAAGGGATTTTTATAATTATTAGTCGTTGAAAAGCAAACATAAAATTAATCGTCAGTGGCCTAGAGAAAAGTTATTTCTTTTTAAATAATGACAGATCTCGGAGGAAAAAATTGTTGATTAATTTTATTTACTTAACGTTTATCGCAATGGGAACGAAACCTTCAAGTGGGTCCGAGTCCTAAATCTTTTCAAAATATAGAAGGTTATGTAGTCTAGTCTGTAAATAATACTGAAAGGAGTGCCGTTATAAGAACGAGTTATCTGTGCTTAGAAACTAGACCTCTATTGAACAGAATGTTAAAAAGCTGTCAAAAAACTTAATGTTCTGCCACCTTATAGCAGATTTTTATAAGAAATTTAAGGCTTTAAGTTAAAAACAATCACAAATTTAAAGTTGAGGTAGGTTATTGGCAATATACTAGGTATGCAACAATACCACAAATAGAATACTACTTCTACTTCACATTAATCGGGACGTTTCAAAAGGAGATTGTTATTAGTATGTTATACACGCATCTTCCCCACCTAAAAATAATCATAAGAGATTTTCTCGATAACATATTTATTACTATAGGTATACATTGTAATTGTTACCATGTTTTATCTGTATGAATGCATTCTATATCCGTTCTCCTAACTCCGGTCATCGGGTTTCCAGAAGTAAGTAACTGGTAACACTAACCTTATCGTCAAGTAAGAAACATTTTTCTCTCGGTGGTGGTTTTTATTTAAATAGTTCTCAGAGGATGTTTTTCAGACCTTTAAGAAAAACTCATATAGTTTTGTTTAATGTTTAGAATGACGTAACACAGAAACCTCATTACAATTAATTAACTCTCAAAAAGCCATATAGTCTGGTAATGGGCTTAAATTACGGGTGGCTCTCGCTACCAACTGATCGCGCAATAGTGGAAAGACCCGAATAGTCTAGGCTCTTTAGCGTTAATTCTCGATTCTTACTGCTGGTGAGCGAAAATGAAACAATGATCATTATCTAAAACTCCAAAAGTAAAACAATGCACTCTATTGTAAAAATAATTGTTTTGTGAATATATAATTACAAGATAAAAAGAACTTTTTATGTATCATGTTTTTAAATTTTCTGTTGAATCATATAAACTTGACAATTCTGTGTATTAATAAATGCTTTTTAAAATTTTTTTTGATGAATTATTCTATCAACTCGAAAGAAAATGAAGTTAACTTGCGTTTAACTTTTCGTTCCCGTCGCGGATAGATGGTTGCACCAGTCTACAAAACAAAATTAACTGAAAATGAATTCAATGCTGCTTAAAGATGGCTAAAAGTATTAAAATAATGCATTGTAATCGTGTTCTGAGCTATTCTAAAAGTTTCAAAAGTCTAGCTAGTCGGGAAATTAGTTAAAAATCGATTGCAAGATTTGTACTGGACAAACACACACACAAACAAGAAAACGAGTTTAATAAAAAAATGGTAAAAATTAGAGTATAAACAACGGAGGCTCACACGTACTGTCAGAGAAATGCAATGCTGTATGCTGTATGTGATTCAATATAAACACGGTTTTAAGGTACTTATTAATGTTTATAAAACATAGTTATAAGCAGTACAATTCAACACAGTGCATTACTGTGTTTCATAAACTTAAACCATTCTAGGTTAATAAAAGGATTCAAAACTCGGAAAGAAAAACAAAATCTTATTTGATTATTTATGGCAAACTCGAGAGTAATTAAATCCATAAAAGTCGATTCCGATTGTAGATTTTTCTCAAAAATTTGGCATTGAGACTAACCGAATTTCACCGGTTGTTTCAAAACCAACATTTTCTCCTTTACAGTTTGTGTCTGAGAGCACGAAGTTGTCTTTACATACTTCGAATGTGATTTCCAAAAGCACTACAGAAACCATCAAGGGATTTTCAAGTATATCGAATCAACGTGGGCATCAGAATTTCGTTTCGCAAAGAGACTTGCGATTGATATGCCTTAACACAATTTGACTAACCCCATAAACATAATTATTAAAATCACAGAAAGGAAAATATATCTTTAAAAGTCTCAATGATATGTCTAATTAGGATCTGCATTCACACTGTGGTTGATGTATTCTTGTCATACAACTTTTATCGTGGTAATTATCTTATGTTATTTATAGAATCGAAAACTATTAAAATGTGAAATGTCATAATATGACCATTGCCCTGCATTAAAATGATCTATATATTATTTCTAAAAGGTTTTTTTGTTTTATCCCTTTTTCTTGCTTCATACTTAACCAAAATCGATAAATGAGGTACCATTTTAAAGATTAAGATCTCCTCTTCGTGCGAATTGTTAATTTAGAATTACACATTTTATTGTGTGTTTGAAAATTGAAGTTTAAACATTATAAACAATTTTTCTTCCCCTAGATGGCACGCGCGCAAACTTTTTTTATTTTACCTTTATCAATCGCACTGAACTTTTAAATTTAAAAATTGTTTGCTTTCATTATCATTCTGTGATTTCATTAATGATTTTCTTTATTGGCAACATCCGCGTAAGTGTACATAATTCTTTTTGCATGGAAAAACCATATATATTTTTTCTAAAAGGTGATTTTTTGTGACGATCTCTTTCTCCCCCTTCATACTTAACCAAAATCGATAAATGAGGTACCATTTTAAAGATTAAGATCTCCTCTTCGTGCGAATTGTTAATTTAGAATTACACATTTTATTGTGTGTTTGAAAATTGAAGTTTAAACATTATAAACAATTTTTCTTCCCCTAGATGGCACGCGCGCAAACTTTTTTTATTTTACCTTTATCAATCGCACTGAACTTTTAAATTTAAAAATTGTTTGCTTTCATTATCATTCTGTGATTTCATTAATGATTTTCTTTATTGGCAACATCCGCGTAGGTGTACATAATTCTTTTTGCATGGAAAAACCATATATATTTTTTCTAAAAGGTGATTTTTTGTGACGATCTCTTTCTCCCCCTTCATACTTAACCAAAATCGATAAATGAGGTACCATTTTAAAGATTAAGTTCTCCGCTTCTGACGAATTGTTAATTCAGAATGACACATTGTATTGTTTGTTTAAAAATCGAAGTAAAAAATTGACTTTGGGCCCTAAAGTTCTTTTTTTGGATGCGTCGAAACGGCACGGTCAAATAGTGTGCACAAAGAGATTTTGTAATGGAAATATCACATTTTCTTCGAGTTGTGTCATATTTAACTTTCAATATTGTCTACAAAGATGTTTTGACTTGCACATATCTTATGTTTCCCTGTTTTGTCTTATGCTTCACTGCCAATATTGTGGCCAAAGGCGTTTTGTAATTGGTTTTGTATTATCCTTACGCACATTGTTATTTGACAAATAAACAACTGCTACAAATGAACCGGTTCTTCTTTCATCCTACTACAAACCACCAACTTCGCTATATAATTTATCGTATTTTAATCGCATGCGATAGGTTCGCACGGGCCACCTGGTGGAATAACTATTTATGCGGGTCATTTATAGTTTTACTCTTTAAAGGCACTGTAAAGTTTTTTTTTTCAGTCACTCAATAAACCAATTTTTATGAAACGCTCCAACCACTTTTTGTTGCTTTTTGGAAACAACTGGTTTGGAACTTGAGAATCACTGCCTGCGACCATTTCGATTCACGTTTGAAAGCCCAAGTTTGATATTTACATCATTAAAGTCGATCTCAGTCGTCGTTTTACTTCCTCTACGATACATAATCCGATCTTTGTTCTATATGCATTCACGATAATGATGTATCATCTAAGCTTGCTTATATACGAAGGAAAGCTCATAATTTTCGATGCATGATGAAAATCCGCGTCTCAGGCTGCTGCTTATTAGAACTTTGTTGTTTGTTTTGCCTCAGTTGTTTTTTGCCCTGCAGTGGGAATATCGTTGTTTGATGATAACGAGTCAAATATTAGATATACGACAGGATGCATAAAGATTCAATATATTTTAGACAAAACAGTGCTATAAATACACAAAAGGGCACTAATAAATGAGATTATTAAAGGACTTGAAAAATTATTCATTTGGGCTTTTTAGATAGAAGCATTTTGCACAAAAGGAGATTTTCTTGAAGAGATTTAAAAATAAAGTTTCAAAAGAACAAAATAACAACTAGCTGCTTCTTAAAAAAAAAAAAAACTGTCATGGATGATAAAAAAAGATTAAATATGTCGCCGATGGGATGAATTTATATCCATATTTTATTTGTGGTTCATGCGTTTCTGAAGTTGTGTCTGGAATAATGACGGCAGATCACGACATTATCATGTTTTTTTCCCCCCCTTTTTTTTTAAACGTAGGATTACGTTCCTCAATAACAGTCCTTCGGAGAGAAAAAAAATTGTCCTGCGTCGCGTTATATTTTTGGCAGCGTGCCAAACCGAGTAGCAGTAAACAGTTAAACTGTTTAAGGCATTTTGGTACAGAAAAGTACCAAAATGCCTTAAAAAAAAGAAAGAAAGAATCCAACAGAGAAACTTTAAAAAAAAAAGAGAGAAAAAGAGAGAGAGAGAGAGGTAAGCAAACGATAAGTAATCCTACGTTAATAACCCGCGGTAGTTTCGTTAGAGGAGACTACCTGAAATTTATATATATATTTAACAGCTTTCCGGAATGTTCTTAATTTAGGTGAAGCTAAATTGGGATCGTTTGTCACCAGAAAGATGTACAGGTATTCCTCGACTTAAGACCACTCGACTTACGACCGCTCGCACTTGCGACCGAAATTTTTATTTATTTTTTACTTATTTCTATCTTTTTCTAAAAAATATTGTTCCTTGAATGTACAGTACATACCTATATGTATTACACGACTATTAAAAACTACCTTGGATAACTTTGTTAAAAAAACTTCAAACGTATTGTCGCAAATTCTGAACCATTGGATTGTACTAACATAATAAGTAGTGACGGCAAAGAATAATTTATGCCTTTTTAAATAAAGTGCAATGTACACTCATGGACAAAAAAATTAGCGCACCAAGAAATAATTTCGGGATCGTAACGAAACTTGCAATGAAGGTACATGTCGGGGAGATATGCAAATGATTAGAAATGCAGCGTGATTGCGCATTACGTATAGCCGGTAGAGGGCGTTGAACATCGTACTCTGTGGAGTATAAAACAGGTAACCAAAGCTTGTTTGAATGTGCTGAATCATTTACAAAGGAAGAGCTGAGATAGACATGCCATTACGCCGTGTTCGAAGACAATATAAGCAGTTGTCGCAGTTTGAGAGGGGGAGAATCGTCGGGATGATGGAAGCTGGGTGGTCAGCTAGGCGAGTAGCTCGTCAATTAGGCCGCTCTGATTGTGTTGTGAGGAGGTGTTGGGACCAGTGGACCCGAGAGATGTCATGTACACGAAGACCAGGCTCAGGACGCCCTCGACAGACCAGTCGTCGAGAAGACCGCCACATCGTAAGAAATGCACGCGTACAGCCAACTGCTTCATCGGCCATTTTTCAACAAGACAATGCTCGGCCTCATACGGCAAGGGTGTCACAAGACTGTCTCCGCACTGTTACTACCCTTCCTTGGTCTGCCCGATCCCCAGATTTGTCTCCAATCGAGCATATCTGGGATCAGTGGCATAGCTAGAACTTTTGCCGCCCGGGGCGGTCTCCAATTTGCCGCCCTTTCTAAGTCAATCAATTGGTGGTTATTATAAATTAATAAACATAAATAAATAATTGTAATTGAGACAAACTATAGGTGAGGAACTTTTTACCATTGGATTCCATATTTAAATTAGGCAGTAATAAAGGAGGCCGTTTAAGTTGATATACCTATAAATGCAACTTTATAAAGACCATAAGAAACTTATGGAGGTTGCAGTTTCCCCACCTATGAGACAAAACATATACCTAATTTATAAAAATAATTCCGTAAAATATGTTTTATTTTATATTTTTATATTTATAAATAAAAATAAATAATTTCATTTCTTTTGGATAAACAAACAAATTGTACACATATGTGTATGTCAACAAAACATATTTATATATTTACTCTTCTAACTTTCATTGTAGAAAAATCGTGTATAATGCTCTCAAAATTTATATTATTTGTAATTTCTTGTTCTATAGACATCGAGCACGGAGTAGTACATAGAACTTCTACTCGACGTCGGCACCATTGATGTCTGTATCCGAGCAAAATTTTTAGAGATAATATTTTCAACCCTACATTGACTTGACGATGAGGAAAAATATTCGAAATCATATAGTAATTCATAATTCGAAGAAATCGAATAGTAAACTTCTGAATTGAACAAGTGATTTTTTACAACTAATACTAAATAAAAATATGCCGCCCCAAAATATGTGCCGCCCGGTGCGGACCGCACTCACCGCACCCCCCTAGCTACGCCACTGTCTGGGATCATTTGGGACGACGAGTTGGGCATCCCACGAGTTTGAACGAACTAGAGGCAAGGTTACAGCAAATATGGAACGAAATGTCTCAAGACATCATACAGAACTTGTATGACTCAATGCCCGATCGTATCGCATCGTGCATTCGCGCTAGAGGGGGTCCAACGGAGTATTAACTCCTCCGTTCTTTTGCCTTTTTCTCTGAAATAAATTATCCTTTTTCTTTGATTTTCTTATCATTTACTTATATCAAAGTAGTCATTACGTATGTAAAATTTCGTTTCATTTTGACGACTCCTTCTTGGTGCGCTAATTATTTTTGTCCATGAGTGTATATTAAATTACGCATGTATGTATGAAAGTAAATATATATATATATATATATATATATATATATATATATATATATGACCATATACAAAAAGAAAAATTGTTTGAAACTCGACTTACGACCAATGTCTCGGTCCCTATCTCGGTCGTAAGTCGAGGAATATCTGTATAAGATATTGGGGACAAAATTTCGTGCGAAATTTCAAGCTTATTTCGCACGCGATGTACCACAACGAATGTGTTAAGTAGGAGTCTCCAACCTTTCACGACCGAGGGCCACATCAATATAATTCGTGAGCTTAATGCTGGCCACACGTCAGTCTAACTAAGTATGTTCAGTAGCAGTATACTTTGTACTTTACGAAAAAAAGGAAATAAATGTGATTGTATTCAACTATATCAAGTGAAATTTTTTGTCAATAATATGCTCATATTGCAGTTGGGATGAGTGTCTTTGCCATCTTAAAAGAGAAATTTGGCATTCTTTTTATGAACCAGGAACTACATAAACAAGTGCAATCTGCGATATGTAAAATGTCTACCATAAGTTTTTCGGTCAGTAGCATGTAACTCTTAAATTTATAGTCCAATCTTAATTTGGGATTGCATTTTTTCTTTCTAATTCCCAGAAATAAGAACTAACACTCACAACAATGGATAGATTAAAGACGGTTAGAAGGAATCTTGTTACCGGGAAGGGTTAGCCTTGGCGAAATAAAATATTGTCGTGGAGAAATACTACGAACTTCTCTCATAAGAGTAATGATGGGTTAAGTGATATAACAGACGAGAGGGAATTAAATTTTTCCCCCCTCTCTACCCTTTTTTTCCCCTGCAGAACTGGCGGCCTTCTTTCTCTCAGCGTTTTTTGTGTGCAGGTATTTTACCTCTTTTTTAGATTTTTTTAAAAAACTCTAAAAACTGTGTCAGACTCTCGTCTCCCATTTCTAAGTGGAATTGATGAACGTGAGTAATAGCGTCTTCAATGAACTCAAAAGAAACGCAAACAGGTGTTAAACGATATACACCTTTGGAGAAGTGCGACAATAGTTGAAAAATCCATTAACGGCGCGCTATGGATTGTCGGCACCTTGGAAAAGTCGGCAGGAAAGAAAATTCGTCATGGATGGTTCGAGAAGGCGCTGAAAAGAATGGATAAATAGAGGCGCGAGTAACGAAGGAGAAAAAGAATTGATTCGGACTGTTGAAGGGTCAACACGCTTACAGGAGACGGGGAGCTCGTCGGACTTTGAAAGAATGAGCCCAGCTCTCACGAGTATTTTTAACGTTCGTCGGAACGAAACTTTGTAAATAACGTATTTAACCAAGATTTTAATATGTTAATAAACCTCATGAAATAAGAGTTGACTCTACAATTATAATTCCTTCTACATGACAATGATTTGTCGGATCACGACGATAAAGGTTAACATTGGCGTAGTCGAATTAAAGAACGTGGGAGGACCCCAGCGATACGGAAGGTATCAGAAAAAGATGATCTAGAGTACGAGAGTGGTGATAGATCTTCAAGGAGACGCAGTTTCAAGAGAAGTTGGATTCCGAACGAGTCTACTGGGCACGACTTCAGCGACAGATATTTACTCGGCAACTGGTCAAGAAACAGGAGAAATTCAAGGTCGGAGTAAAGTGTGCATCAACGACGTGGTTATATACTGAACTCTCTTGAACTGTGATCAAAGTGCGGCAGCGGAGAAAGATTAGAGTGACAGTTTTTCATCGAGGTGAAAAAGGGGTAAGTGATTCTATCTTTTCTCCCTGTGTATGAGATAGCGGTAGTAATTAGTTGAAGGAATCTAATTATTTTTGATAAATTTTGAAGTGTTGATTCATGTGTAGAATGATGGAAGTAATTTGTTGAGTTATTGAATTTTGGTAAATGGAATAATAATTTAAAAGTGAAAAAGTGTTATTTTGTATAACGGGAAATGTGTACAAGTGTTCGTACTAGTTATTAGTGGAAGTGATTTATAATTGTAGTAGTTAAATGCTCTTAGAATTATCATAATTGTGGAGGTAAATAGTTCAAGATAAGTATAGTTGGTTAAAATTTGTTATAGTTGTAAAAGTGAATTTGTACTTGTTTGCTGCATTTGTGATTAAGTGGTATAAGCTAAAAATGGCATTCATAGGGAAGGGGCGGAAAGCCGATTTAATTTTGTTAGCTACAGAGTTAACAGGGATTTATCCGTCTTCGGAGAACAGGACATATACTGATCTTAAGGAAATGATATTAGGAAGTGAGAAATATGAGGAAGAGTCCGCTAAGGAACGGTTATTTGCCATAATTAATGAGAGATTAGAACGAGAGCAAAGAGAAATAGCAAAACAAGAGATGATGTTAAAATTGAAAGAATTGGAAGTTGAAGAATTGAGGATGAGGGCAGCTAAAAGACTTTCAAGTTTAAGGGTCAGAGAAAGTATTGGAATGGTTAATAATAATTTCGAAGGAGTTTTGAAAGAGGAAAAAAGGGTTATTCTTGAACCACTAGTTAACACAGATAAGGTATTTGGCAAAATTGAGCAGAAAAAGGAGGATAAAAGATGTTTTGTCTGTAATAGTAAAGACCATTTGAAATATCAGTGCCCCAGAAGAGTTCAAAATCTCAGAAATAGAGGGGATCAGAGGGGAGATAAATTTGAGATGGAATTTAACAGAGGCGAAATTATTCAACCTGAGAATAAAATTGAAACCCAACAGGAAAGGGAAGTGAGAGATGTAATTACTCAAGGAAAGGAGGTCCTGGAAGGGGTAGCATGTTATCAAAGGCATTTGAGTAACAGTATAGATCAGATATTAGATGAGGAGTTGATTATTCCTCCTAATATGTTCGAAATTGTAAGGGATACAGAGGAGGAGATGGCTAGTTCCCCGAATAGATTTGAAAGCGCAAGAGACACAGGTGAGGAGATGAACTATAAGGGAGGAGGTAATGAATTAAGTCCCAATGAGAATGTAGATGAGGTGCGAGAAATTGATAAACTTTTGGATGGGGAATTAAGTCTCAATGAGAATTTAGATGAGGTGCGAGAAATTGATAAAATTTTGGATGGGGAATTAAGTCTCAATGAGAATTTAGATGAGGTGAGAGAAATTGATAAAATTTTGGATGGGGAATTAAGTCTCAGTGAGAAGTTAGATGAGGTGAGAGAAATTGATAAAATTTTGGATGTGGAAGTAAGTCTCAGTGAGAAGTTAGATGAGGTGAGAGAAATTGATAAAATTTTGGATGGGGAATTAAGTCTCAGTGAGAATTTAGATGAGGTGAGAGAAATGGATAAAATTTTGGATGGGGAATTAAGTCTCAATGAGAATTTGGATGAGGTACGAGAAATTAGAGTTTCAACGGAAAAAGAGAGGAAAGATCAAATTGATAGGTTAAGGAATAAAGGGTTAGAAGAAACTAATAATGAGAATGGAAATAATCAAAGGGAAACACGAAACGAAGAATTAAATGCCCAGGGAAGCTCTAGCGATACGGGTAGGAAACAGACGCAAAGTATGGAAGAAAACACTTCCACAGAAAAGGGTGATTTTGAACCGACACTAGATCACAAATTCACCACAAAGGAGTCAATGAGAGATAGTGAAATAATAAAGCCAAAAACCCATTCGTATTTATTTAAGGTCCCGTAAAAATCGCAGAGAGAATCACAAATTTAAGTAATTCCCAAAGAATTCCGGGAAACTCATGTAAATGTGTATTTTATAAATGTTCTAAAATTGATTTAAGTTGCTCTCGAAGAATTCATTGAAAATTTAATTAAATGTGTATTTTGGTAATTGCATTGATAACTAATGTTGAATCCTAAGAAAAACGGATTAAATTTGTAAATATAATGGTATGATGAATTTAAGTGTATGATAGTTATTTTTTGTTGTTGTTTGTTGTATGAACACTTGGTTTATATTTTTTTTTAAGTGAAGAACTAAATTAATGTTAAGTATTCCCTAGAGATTTGGGGAAGTTTCATTAAAATATGTAAGTTTAACTGGTTAAGATTAAGCCAGGAAATTCCTAATGAGTTTGAAAAAAAAAAAAGAATCAAAAGTGTAATTATCTTAGAAATTCTTGCTTTAAAGATAAGTGATTGGTAGGCAAATAATTTGTTAGTGTTTGGTTTAAAGAAAGAAATGAACAAGAATTATAATATTAATTTTGTGTCAAGGCTAAGTGTGAAAAGTAATTTTTGTTACCTGTAAATGTTGTGGCTATCTCATATGCAGATGAAAACATGGAGTCAATTACTTGTAAAAATGTGTTATTATTGTAGCTACAAAGCGTCCCCGTCACAAGTTAAAAAGCGCAGTTATTACTCCATGTGTGTGCCTCGTTATCATCTAATCAACAGGGACTGTTGTTCAAACGTGAAAACGTCTCAAAGGACTTTTTTCACTTCTAAAGGAAGGGGCGTATGTCAGACTCTCGTCTCCCATTTCTAAGTGGAATTGATGAACGTGAGTAATAGCGTCTTCAATGAACTCAAAAGAAACGCAAACAGGTGTTAAACGATATACACCTTTGGAGAAGTGCGACAATAGTTGAAAAATCTATTAACGGCGCGCTATGGATTGTCGGCACCTTGGAAAAGTCGGCAGGAAAGAAAATTCGTCATGGATGGTTCGAGAAGGCGCTGAAAAGAATGGATAAATAGAGGCGCGAGTAACGAAGGAGAAAAAGAATTGATTCGGACTGTTGAAGGGTCAACACGCTTACAGGAGACGGGGAGCTCGTCGGACTTTGAAAGAATGAGCCCAGCTCTCACGAGTATTTTTAACGTTCGTCGGAACGAAACTTTGTAAATAACGTATTTAACCAAGATTTTAATATGTTAATAAACCTCATGAAATAAGAGTTGACTCTACAATTACAATTCCTTCTACATGACAATGATTTGTCGGATCACGACGATAAAGGTTAACAAACTGTTTTCTGTTTAAATGACAAGAACTGGTTCAACGGGCCACCAATTGCCTGCGTGACTCGGATTGAAGATCTCTTGTCGAAATTATTCCCAATAACGATACCAGAGAACAGAGAGTATACGAGGTTAGGTTATAAGGAGAATAGGTTAAACGTGCATACATAAAAGTATATAGAAATTATAATGCTTCCAAACATGATATTTGCATAAATCTGTAATGAAAAAGTTGTGACATAAGCTCAGTCTCGTAAATATATTCGGGGAAAATATAAACCATGCTCGTACATGCAAATATGGTCCCTTTTCTTCTCTTTTTACAGACTCTTCAGTAAGAAAAGTTGAGGTAATAAAGATCATCGATACCTGAAATTTAACTGCACGTTCGGTTGCATGCTGTCCATAGGCCACAAGGCTACTAAGGTCTAAGGAGCTGTCTTACTATTGTTGCACAAGAGCGTTTTAGGATTGACAAATTGAATCACTAATGTTTTTACATAAGTTATGTAGCACAAGCCCTATTTCTTGAAGTGTACTTAGCTCCTAATCTTTGCCTCTACACTTAATATGTCCTCTTATATCCATTACCCAATTGTAGCGAACGCTCTCCAATTTCCAGAAACATCCGGAATTTAAGCAGTTTGGAGCATCACTGCTTACAAGACCCCCTTTAAACTGTTTTATGCCCTTTTGATGGCCTCTGTTCCAGATGTTGTTGGATTTTTCCAGCTGAGTTGAGGGGAAGACGCTGTTACGAGAAGTTGGAACGTATTTCTTATGTAATAACTGACAATTATCCTAATATCTCGGGTCTTAATATTCTCTAATCGATTGAAATTTATATTGTCTGGCATTTTCTTTTCCCTGCAAGGAGTAATATGTTGTGAAACACACTATATTCTCTAGATTTGTACTACTCCTCTAAACTGTACATCCCCTCTTGATTTATCTTGCCCAGTCAATTTTTGCTCTCTATTGCCTAAACAGTTGTGTTTGATTGAATATTCTCACGTCCCTCTCTACCCCACACTCTCGCATACTTCAGAAATTTTCTAAAGCATCTGGTATTATGAATCTCTACTTCTTTCCCCATTTCCCACCCTTGTCGGCAGCGGTTTTATTTTGCCGTTAGCTTTTTTAGTTAGCTAAAGGTTAGACCCGCCAGGCAAAGGTTCGAAGTGAATTAATGATGTAACCACTAGCTATTATACTAGTTTTTTTTGTCCTTAACTATGTCGAATAATAATGTCGGTGATAATATATACGGTTGACCGCAAACATTTAATTAAACCTTTGGATGTCGAGATAAAGTTATTTTAGATGTTTATGAAGGTATTGTTTCATTTCTTTTGCATTTAACGTTATAATACTATGCTGTATGATTCTCATTGAGAGTTTGGATTGGTGGAGCTGTTTCATAAATGGGTTACGGTCATAATTCATGTATTTTACGGAACCATCTATTTAATATTACAAATGTTTGATTAGTTAACAAAGAAAGGTTAACTAAGGTTACCTGAATTCCAGTTAATGTCATATTAAGGCCTCTATGCTAATTTCAAAAATCATATAATGCGTGTCTTCGTAGATGTGTTTATTAGCATCATGTGATTTAACATATATGTATACTTGTACGTATATGCACTCATATACACTCAGACAGATGGAGTGTATCCTTGAATACGTCACACTAGTGTTAAAGTCTATTGCAAGATGAACGTAATCATACAATCGAATTTTCTTTCAATCCGATCTAATTCTTCCTTTCTCATATGTTTACTTGTAAGCTCGTATACTTTAATACTCTACTTAAAATGCATTTAAAATATGCACAGTATATAATACGAAATTAGTGTCGGGAAGCGATTCATCTATGATTTATGCTACGAAGAAACTATACAAAGTTCTCACCAGGCGTAAATAACTTTTCCGTGTTACACATGGCACGATAATTTGAATTTCAAGATAGAACAACTGTAATAGGAATAGTAAAAGTTTGTTTTGTTGCTCGGTTTAAATTATTCTATTTATGTATCTTCTGATTATTACAGAAATTAAAAATATTAAATTTTACTTTGCAACGACGGCCTTCTAAGAGTAGGAGAGAAGATCCTATGACCACTAAACTTCGAGTTCAGCGTCTTAACCATCCCAATATATTTGTGCTTTGCTATCTTTTGAAAGTTAGCACATTAAATAAATTGCACCTAATTCTTTCAAGTATAATGAAGTTATTTATATGTCGTCTTCAGATCCAGTTTTTTTAGCATATCAATGGCCCTCAGCATGATTAATGAGTAAAATGGCAAGGAAGAATGAATGTTTGAAGTGCGTAGTTTTGACATATAATTCCTCCTTTGTTATGAAAATTAACGAGTTGCATAAAGGACCACCTGTTTTCGAAAATATGGGCTAGTAAATTTCAGGTCTCCTAAATACATTCGAGGAAGAATGTCCAGTCATATTTCGAAACTTCGTGATAATTTAGGGTGATTACAGGTACTGCATGAGAGGAGTTATAAGATATTTACCTGGTAGTAGTGATATAGCTCCGTCTTTACAGGTGATAATGACCGGTAACCACCTCTCTACTCCTTTTCCTGATCGGTCTACCGCAAAATTCCTCAGTGACTGGAAAGAGCTAAAGTGTATCAGCCTGGACAATTCATACACTTGAGGCGGTGCCAGGAACACCGAATTCGTTGAGTGCTCCTCTAGCATCTCTTGAGGCGTGCACCACTGAAAGAGAGAAGAAAGTAGTAGGAGGACATCTGATACAGAAAAAAGGCATATACAGAGGCTGTTCGCACATTTTTTAGACGATTTTGGTAAGCGGTAATAAAAAATCATTTGCTGCAAAAGAAATAATTGCAATTGTACTATGTTTTTAAAAGTCAAAATTATCGTCTGAAGCTTGAAAGTTTTGTTTTTATTCAAAATGGCGTTTTTAACAAAGCAGTGGTTCGAAGGCTACATTTATGCTCTTTCCGAAGAGAAATATGCATACTCCGTTATCCAAAAACGATTTGAGAGTCATGGTTTTGTGATATCTAAAGCGTCGATAGGTAATATCGTCAACAAGAAAGGAAAAAAACGTCAAATTGGAGCCTCAAGTGGGACAAAAATTCTAAACAAGTATCCAAGGAAAAAACGGACATCTTCGACTATTGCAAAGGTACGTTATTTAATGTTAAAAGAAAATCCCCCTAGTCAAAAGACAGTTGCAAAATAATTAAAATGATCGGTGTCCACTGTAAACAAAATGATAAACGTTGATTTAAATCTTAAGAAAGCGAAAAAACGCAATGTGCAACGTCTTCTTCCAAATCATATCGCTGAACGCAGGACACGCTGAAGAATTCTATATGAGAAACACTTATCCAAAGAAAAATGGAAAACAATTGTCACAATAGATGAATCATGGGTGTATTTAAATGATTGCAACAAAAAAGAGCCATTTATTATCAAAAAAGGGGAGAAAAAAATTTAAGTACATGGTTCAAAGAATCGAAAGAAAGTTTTTCTAAGGGATTCATGATTGTTGCTGGTTTTTCTTATAATGGCAAGTTAAAAATAAAGGGAGTGGAAAAAAATGTCAAGATTAACTCCAAATACTATCAGGAACATATTTTATCGCCAATTTTTCTGAATGAAATACCATCGCTTTACCCACAGTGCCATCAATCTGTGAGACTCCATGAGGACAAAGCTAACAGTCACACATCAAAATCCACTGTAAATTTCCTAAAAGAAATGGAACAAAAAACTGGTATCAAGGTCATACCCTTCACTGATATCCCTACTAAATCTCCCGATGTATCACCTATGGATTTTTGTGCTTTCGAACTTTTAAAATCTGCATTATCCAAACGTCGTCCCAAAACCCTTACAGGGCTCTGGAAAGCTGTTCAGGAGGAATGGGATAGAATACCTCTTCTGACACTTCAAAAGGCATTTTTATCCTGGAAATTGCGGTGTTGAATGATAGTTCAAAATAAGGGATGTCAAATAGAACATTTAAAACACAAGAATTTTATGTAATTTAGTTTTGTGAATACAATATACATCGTCTAAAAAATGTGTGAACAGTCTCTGTATTTAATTCGGATTCAAGAAAAAAAAAACTTTCTGAATGTCTAGTTTTCTATCAAAATATTTTTAATGATGTTCCCTCTATAATTTTGTTCAAAATGTTTCTTAAGAGACTTATGTCAGCGTAAATATATTGTTACGAGTTTTAGGAGTCTATGGTAATCTTGCCAAATATGAGAGTTATCGTCAAATTGGCGATGGATTTGGGGACTTATTTTGGTCGCCAAGTGGTCGCCAACCTTCTAGGCCTTTCTGGAATGTTCCAGTTATTTCTAGCTGGCCGGCCGATAAGGGGCGCTTTGGAAGTCTATAAATATACCTGAGACTGGCAGTGGAACTCAGTACGGGTGCGATTCCCGGCGTTTGCTTTTATTTTACTAGTACTTATTTTACTTGTATTATGTTTTTACTGATAAGGGCCTATTTATAATATTTAATTACCTGCTGAGCAAATATATTTCTGATGCATAATGTTACAATTGGAGATTCCTACAGATGAAATTGGAGATTCCTACAGACCGAAAGTCCTACAGACCTTCGAGCTCCGACAAGTTGAAATACCTGAACCTGAACCTGAACCTGGAACTCAGTGAGTGTTCTTTTCTGCTGGGACTTGAATGCATTGAAAGTGCGTTAGGCGTGTATTGTATTGAAGACTCTGTTATCCTGGCTTGCGTTTTTAGAGTTTTCTGCTGTTTAGAAGAGAGTTGATACGTGTTTTCTGTTTGAAATTTGTGTATGCGCCTGAAGAATTTACAGAATAATAAATTTTATTTTGTGTGCACTTTCTGAAGAGAATTTATTCCATCCCATCGAACCCAGGAAAACGAAACAATATTATATAATTATTAAATGCAATCTTTTGTAAATTCAGTGCTTTGACTGATTGTATATCATGTAATCATGAAGTAGTTAACATACCATGGGCCAATTTAACAACGACTAATTTAAGGAACACATGTACATCGGAGTGAATGTCAGTTATGTAATTTTTTTGTTTTGTTTTGCATTGTTTTGACCATGGAATGAAGTTTTAAAGGCTCTGAATTTTAACCGACTACCTTCTTAAAAGATAAATAAGAATTTAGTGATTTTGTAAGGCATCGGATTTTAATAGGCTTTTTTCAAACTCGTTAGAAGTTTTAGTTAAAATCTAAACTAGAGTTCTTTTAGCTAATTATTTCTCTAACAATAGTATATTTGGTAATCTTTTAAATTTAAATATTTTTTTATAACTCTGAGAAAAAAAATGGCGTATACACGTCTCTAGTAAAATTCTAACTTGTAACTTTAACGGTTGCTTATTTCCCAAATAATTCGAAACCGAGACGAAGAACATTACTTATAATAATAACTGTATCTAAGAGTTCTATCCTTTCGTCCCGAGTTGCAGCGCTGTTTGTTTCAAAAGAGTGATTTCAACATAGTAAATTGATAACGATTCGGCATAATTCCCCCCCCCCCCCGTATATTAGGTCAATGCTAAAAAAAGGCTTTCAGACGTTATGCCTTAAGTTGCTGATTCTAGCTTGAAAACCACGTTTAGAATTTTTATTTTATTTGTTTAAAAACTGTATGCAAGTTAGATTGAAAAAATCTTTTCAAACAGAGAAGGTGATAAAATTATTGAAAAATGAAAAAAAAAATTCTAGCGAAAAAAGGTAGCTAAAATAGTGGCTCTAAATGAGGTGAAAGATTGGCCTTATTATGGTCCACTGCCAGGTTAACGAGAAAGAATACTAGTATTTCATTAAGGTGTGCAGGTCATTGCAACTCTCAAATGACCTTTTTATGTCTCATTTTGCAGTCACAACAGTTTCAAAATATAATTTATTTTGAAACTGCTGCGAGTGAAAAATCAGATCAGTTTCTAAACATGTAGGAAATTTTCTGGTGCACATAGGAAAGGGCTTTTGTATACATAATAAGTGTAATTATTAACTATTTAGCAAAATCGTATTCATGGTACTTTACTTGTATAGTAGTATATTATATTCATAAATCTTTAATATAGTTATTTTTATTCGATAAGCCTCGTTAGATGGTAAAAAATAGGAGAATATAAAGGGAATACATCTTAGTTTACCCTTTAAAATACATATAAGTGCACTCAGTGGGTTTCTGAATATCATAAATGCGAAAGCAAATGCTCAAAAATATTAAAAAAAATCACTAGTTGTCTCGTGATGAATACATACAATATTCCTTATGCATTAAAGTTGAATAAGTTGAATAAGAAAGAAGTACTTTTAGCGAGTGAATTTGCGAAAAGAATACAAATGAAAAACATTAATTATAAGTATTATAATTTCCTCCAAGCATCCACAAAAATATAGAATATAAAATAATTAAAAACCGAATTATATTTTAAAAGATGATAAAACAAATTCTTGCTATATAGTTCTTTTAAAAAAGTATTATATTACGGTATAAACACCTTGAAATCATAATTGATTATTTGCTAACAAAAAACATCATTAGCGATTAGCAAACTTCAGAAAGCAGATATTCGTTTTCATGCTTTAGATATTACTCTTTCTATGATGGAAGGAAGGCATAAAAAGGTTCGATAACTGTTTATTGCTGTTAACTTTTTATCATTCATTTTCTTCGACTTTCTATTGGGTTTCTTTAGCGGGATTACGCCTGAAGACGCAACCTTTTGTGGGGAAAAAAAACAGAAGAAAAAAAATTCTGGTTTATTCAGAACGTGTTTTAGCCCAGGTAATCGGGTGTTTACGCTCTTTCTACTATTCATTCTATTTCTGTCAGCCTTGGTTCAAAGGTACTGAAGAACCCTTCGAGCGAATGGCATAATAGCCAAGTGCTCGGCATTGGCAAAAAAACAAGAACATATTTCTGCGAGGGCCCATTATGTTTTTCTCCAAGTGTGACGTCAATTTTTTAAGATTTGTAGCTGGTGATAGGAAATTTTTAATATAAGTCGCTCACGTCATTTAATATTTCCCAAGCCTCATGAAAACAATTTACTGCAGTGAAACATTTTTGGTAAATTTCGCATGACGTGTCCAGTATTGTTTTAATTTTAATGCTTTTCCCGACGAAGCTTTTCCTAGTGGAACATAATGCTATACCACCACGGGCAAAAATAAAAATAATGGACTATTAAAGGTACATTTAGGGCCTGTTCATATAGGAGTCTGGTAGCGAAAGCGTAAAAGGAAAAAGGGCACTGAGACGGAAATAAACCAATCATAGGCGTTAAAAATTTCGTTGCTAATCCTTTGGAGGTTTGTCATTGGTTAAATATATCTCAATACTTTAACGCTTCCGCTACCGGACTCCTATGTAAACAGGCCCTAATTCTTTTATATACAAATAAATATATTCATTACGGTAAGAGGAATTTATGTTTCGAGGAGTTTGAGAAACTTCAGAGTTGGAAGCGACGTAATGTGTAAGTTGAAATTTTCCTCAGAATAAGCAGGACAACTATACCGTAAGCGACATGAGGCCGGGGAAGAGAGAAAGGAAAAAAAAAAAAAAGAAAGAAAAAACGTAATAGGTTCTTTTACATTTTTACTCACAGTATGGTATTTTTTTTGAAAAAAAAAAGAAAGAAAAATACCTGATAACATCTCAATAAATAATTACAAAATAACTATTTCTATATTATCTGTGTCTAACCCAATAAATAATGTCTAATCACTGTCAAATCTTATTACATTATCTAGTTTTTTAAGGCCATATGGTTTTAGAAGTATTTAATTCAAACTTTGGTAAAGTTTATCTCTTGTCGTCGTCTGTGTGCTGGCAAAACGCAATCTAGTCTTTTGTATACAAAAACCGGCCTCTAAAACATAACTACATTAAAATAAAATTTTAAAAATTTAATTTCGACTTAATCTTGCTTTACTTGACATATTGAAATTCGCAGCTTTTGTACAAATCACAACATCACAACTCATAAATAAAAGAAAATCTTGTTTATAGGTCCGGTGATTTACCGATTTCGTCATGAAAATGATAGATAGCTTAGAAATATTTACCTAATTTTTCTCTCTATTCTAAAAAAAACTAACTGCCGCTGACGCAGCCGGCGCCGCCGCCGCCGCTGTCAAAAGCTTGTCACGCTATCTCCTCCGAAACCGCTGGGGGTATGGGGTCGAGACCGATACCAATCGATGCAGAACAATGTGGGGAAGAAAGTAAGACATGTCTCATATTCGTCGGACTTTAAGTTTTTTTTTAATTTTATGTTTTGTGGGAAAATATTGACTTTTTCATGTTCAGATTACGATAACTCGCCAAAAAAGGATCGTAGAATTTTTTTTTTTTACAATCTAAGACTACAGACATTTCTCCTTCAAACAAGACCTCATTTGTTTAAAAATAATTTAAAACAGACTGATATTTTTATTAAAATTGAAAACCCAGTTTTTGGAAAAATTTATGCGTTTCGAGATATATAAATTCGATGCTCTCAGACTTATTATGTTACAAAGAAAATATTTATATCAACTGGAAGATGAAAGCTTCCTCATTCATATAAACCTCATTTCAAGTCTCTATCTTAAAATTTCGATTTTTAATTGAATTTTAAAGAAATACTTCAAAAAAATCTTCTCATTCGCTTCCTTTGAAAGAAGATCCGATTTTTCACCCATTCATCCATTTCACCGGGCTTCATCCATTTCGTCGGGAGGGGGGGGGGAAGCTTCAACTGTAAACAAATGAATGACTCAATCGCTGTAAAAAACTATTGAGTCATTCATTCACTTGATTCACCAGAGGAGCGAGCGTAGCGAGGCTAGGGGCGAAGCCCCTAGTAGCTATAAATTAAAGTTAAACACCATAGCACAGGCATCCTGAATGAAAATATTCTGAATATTCTGTTGTGCAGACAACAATAATTCTTAGCCAAATCTTACACCAACGTCAAAGGATTGTGTTTTTACCAGGTAATCGCCAAAATATAAGGCACGTGCCGAAGAAGGATACATCAGTCCACACTTATTTACCATGTTTTTATTAACTCGCTTTCTTGTTTGTTTGTGTGTGTATTTGTCCAGTACAAATCTTGCAATCAATTTTTAACTAACTTCCCGACCAGCTAGACATTTGAAACTTTTAGAATAGCTCAGAACACGATGTCAATGCATTATTTTAATACTTTTAGCCATCTTTAAGCAGCATTGAATTCATTTTCAGTTAATTTTGTTTTGTAGGCTGGTGCAGCCATCTATCGTCTGGGAAGGGAACGAAAAGTTAAACGCAAGTTAACTTCCAATTAACTTAATTTTCTTTCAAGTTGATGGGATAATTCATCAAAACGTTTAAAAAAAGTATTTATTAATACATAGAATTGTCAAGTTTATATGATTTAACAGAAAATTTAAAAACATGGTATATAAAAAGTTCTTTTAATCTTGTAATTATTCTATTGTTTATACAGTTTTCTTAAAGTTTATCGTGAGATATGGAGATTACTTTTTATGGAATCCTTGATTGTTCATACTTCGAATTATTTTATAATCATTATGATGGAGTCCATTATGTTACAGGCATGCATAGTTATTCCGTTATCACTACAGTTTAAAGTGACTCACGTTAAGAATGTGTTCAGACAGGAATTGTTTATTGCATTTTACTCGCCAAAATAGCCGTAAACTGAAAGCGTATGGAATAACAATCCATTGTCCTATATTAATAATGACCAGGGAGAAAGTAAGTGATGGACTTTTTTTAAAGGGAAAAATCAATACGATATCAGTTTGAGTTGATATATTGTTTTACATTAATGGCAACCACACCAAGAAAAAAATGTTCCCCATAAATCATGAGAGCTGGTAAAAGTGGCGTATTTTCAACATTAAAAACTAAAGCATGAACACATAATTCGAATTTTCAAGTCCATTTTATCAGAGGAAAAGACGTCGATTTCTGAAAAAAACCCTCTTACATAAAACTTTTCAAACTCGAAGCACTGTTTGGTGAGTCAGATAATTTACATTTTGGTAAATATGAACAACATGATATGGTTTCCTGCCTAGCCATTTTTTGCACCAATAATTCAGTTTTTGGGTTTGCTAAAAAGAGCACGTTAATTTTCACCTCATGGTTCTTCAACTTATAATGCCACATTGGCGCGATTTCGCCACAGGTTGGCGACCGTATCATGATCTTCATATTCACCCACATCTATGTTTTCACTTTTACAAATTGAGATATCCTTTCACTTTCACAAAGTTATTAATTCATACGTCTGAAAGGGTGGGCCCGCAAAAAGTTTTGTTCACTTACTTGAAATACTGATTTTCTTTACTCAGTTGTATGAATTGTGACCTGTTCTCATAAATCTTATAATTTCTCTACATTGTGTAATTTAATACTTGTTTTAATATTCTACTAATTATAAAATAAGCAGTTTAATTATTTTAAGTGTCATATTCCTCATGCATGACCTTACTGATCCCAGACAACGTGTACAACATATATGATATTTAACCAATTCTCAAAATGTTGTTTATGTTCTAATATACAGTTTAAACAGTTATTGAAATAATTATCTCATCATATCTGTCAGCATGCATTCAAATGGGCATTAAAATTACAATTTCTTTCCTTTTTGTTTAAAATTATGATTAAATAAACTTTAGGATAGCACATAAAGTCATTGAAACTTCGCTTAGATATACGTATGTACTGCAAAGATAAACATCTTTTCAACATATTGCGTACGGTTTGATATTATAAGTAAATGATTTAACTAATTTATAACCTAATTATGCGATACTCAGTAAAAATATTTGCGTTTACAATCATATGTATTTACTAGCTGAAAACCCGTACTTCGCTACGGAGTACATTCAAATTAAATACAAAGGTCAATGTATGCAATTAATGCCAAATATATATATATTAATAATAAATACGATGATCAATGTATACAATTGATGTAAAAAAAACCAAAAAAATATATTTATAAACAAAATTGTAAGAGATATTTTTAAAGACAAAATAATGTAGAAGAAAATATTCAAATTAAATGTAATTGGAAATATTAAAGAATATAGTACAGTTAATATAGTACAGTTTGAGGAACATAATATCTTTTACTGTATTTTAATATTTTTTTGGATAATGTCCAATCGTCTGCCGCATTAGCAAGAAGAAAAAAAAAATTTTTTTGTCTATTTAGTTGTTATGCACGTGACGAGAAATTTATTTATTGTACCAGAAAAAGAAATCACGTAATCAGCATTTAATAAATTAATTCTAAAAATTATTCTTTAAAAATTCACCAAATATCAGAAAATGGAGGTAACGATTCGAAAAAGATCTCATTTCAAAGGAATTTTTACGATCTTTCTCGTGATATAAATTTTATAACCCGCAAATTATTATTTTAAATGAAAACTTAAAAAAGATACTAAAACAGCTTAAAAATTTAATTTTAAAAAATATAAGAAGAATTTTTCAAAAATCTTTCTTAGTGCACCCCTACACTATAAGAAAAATCGCCATGCAAAATTTCAGCCCTTTAGGTCCAGCGGTTTGGTCTGTGCGTTGTATGTCAGTGAGTCAGTCAGTTACGGAACTGTTTTATATACTATATAGATAAAGCGATATAAATGAAATGAAAAAGTAATATTTCATTGTAATTACAACGATAATGTATGAAAAGATATTCGTTAACGCACCAAGAGGGAATTATGTTGGGAAATGTTCTTTGTTTAGATTGTTATATTATACGATGAAAAATCTCAACTGAAATATTTGTGACGCTATGCCATGATTAGCTCGTAACCTATTTATTTTGGGTTTATGTTGCAATTTTTGTTCTAAACATAATTTAACAACCTCTTATGTTATTGATTATTTAAAGTTGTTCTCAAAGTAAGGTTAGGCCTTAGTTCCAATAAGCTACCATTCATACGTTTTTATTTTGGGGAATAGCTTGAAAAATCTGTTAATTTTTGAATTTTATTTGTAATTATAAGGGTGATCAGCAGAACACCATTGCTTAGTATAAACATAAAAAATAGCCAAATGGTAGCCAATCGAAATTGAAAACACGATACGGGGAACTACATCTCTCAGATCTGTTAGGCTCACAAAATAATTCAGATTATATAAAAATGATTGAACATTCGATAAAGTAATCTTTCTATATATTTTTCTTTTATTTTTTCATATGATTTTCTACGCGTTCTCATTTTCAGGATTATTTTATGAGTGTTATAAATCATTACAGGTCCCTTTTATTAAGCAATAAGTGTTAATATATTTATATCATGGTTTGGGAAATACTGTTATGGCAATAACACTATTACGCAAAGTAACGGAATTTCGTTATTATCAATTAACACAATTTTTTGTCCTTTTCTTTCTGACTGGTAGCATATTTTTTAAAGCGCCGTCATTTTCTGCATCACTATTTTAGAAATTTTAAAAACAATTAAGGTATTAGTCCTTTCTGTTTTCAATAAGCTTTAATTTCTTTCATAAAAAATTCACACTAATAGTAATTTTTACATTACTCGCTTCCTTTGCCCGGTTGGCAAAGGCAGCGAGCCATGGACCTGTCATCTCTGGTTCGATGCCAGTCGCTGACATATCCACAGCCATGTACACTAATGGCAGCTGGTGCAAGAAAAATCTGTTGTGGCTGCAAAGTTATCTAAGTTCTCAAATTTACCTCTAGAGGTGTGGGGTCAAGTGTTCCGGTCTCGTCACTTGACTAGGTTTAAAATTACTGGACCGGTCCTTTAGCCAAGTCGAACTCCGACCCTTGTTGTGCCATCCAAAACCGGAGCCGCACCGCTTTGCCCAATAACCGTCATGGACTTGAACTGACAATATACTGTCGGTCAAGGGGCATCAGTCACAACAACAACACGCATTTTATCTCATATTTTGAAGGAGGGGATTATAAATGTTAGTAATGCTTCAGTTTTACAAAACTCGCCAATGAAGTTAGTTTAAGGATCAATAAGATTAAAAAAATATTTAAATTATACTGAAAACAATATATTCTCTTTTGTTAAAAATTGATTCATAATCTCATTTCAAGGTTTAAATATAGTAATGCAAAGTTATTGTTTCCTAAAAGTAAGTTAGTTTTGCTGGATTCAAAATATTAATAAAGATAATCTTTTTAGCCAAAAGTTATAATCCGATAAATCTGAAATTATCACTATATCTTTCCACGAAACATAATGATGACTATTATAAAATGTAGTAAAAAACTTTGTAATCTATGGCACACATTTAATATAACTCATTTTATTCTGTTTCGAATCATTTAACGTATTATTTCAAATATGGTGCTTTTATGCCCATGTAATTAATACATACAAACTCTGAGTTTTAGTATTATGTAGGAGTAAATATGAATCACCGACCGCGCTCGTTTTAAACCAATCAGATTTCAAGGTTTATTCTAACCTAAATCGATAAAAAAAATCTCTAGAATCTGATAACTGGACGTAAGTGCAATTTGATTTGAGAATCATTCCTAAGAATCAATTTTTTTTTCTTGTTCAAGGAATTCTAACAATTGAAACAGAATTAAAAACTGAGGGTGCTTTGCTTTATTTTTACTGGAAAAGTGGACACTTTACGTAATTAAAATTTAAAAAAGAAAACCTATTTAGGTCTGCTATTAACTTCTCCGGTTATCTGTCTGAAAACATTTTATAACTTTAACGATAAAAAAAGAATATATTTCAGGTAGTCTCCTCTAACGAAACTACCGCGGATTAATAACGTAGGATTACTTATCGTTTGCTTACCTCTTTTTTTGGGGGTGGGTGGGACGCATTTTGGTACTTTTCTGTTTAACTGTTTTACTGCTACAGGGTTTAGGGTGCTGCCGAAATTGTAACTCGCGACAACGCTGAATTTTTCTTTCCACCGGACCGTTATTGAGGAACGTAATCCTATACGTTAAAAATCACAATTGATCATTTCAAAACATTAAGCTATTTTTTATTTCGAAAAAAATCTCGGATTTATTGCCATCATCAGGGTTGACTTTTTGTCACTAAGAAAATATAATCTCTGCAAAGTTAATCTTTTCTTTATTTCAATCTATTAGGTATTCAGTGCTCGGGGAACGGTTTTAGTTTGACCATATGAATGCTTAGCTGCTATTTCAGTGACATAAAGGAAATCTTGGGGGCTCAGTTTTCAAGAAGTATTAGAAAAGGTTTTGACATTAATAGCGATACTTCGGATATTTTCTGCGTTTTTTATAGTTAAATATTGAACCATAATACCCAACTGCTATTTTAGTCTTTTAGGTCAGGTGATGAGTCATGAAATATGACAATTTTAAAGATAACTGAACTTTTTCTAAAAAATAACCAGCCCAAAAGAAGTTTCGTCAAGTATAGCAAAATAGCATGATCACACTTCACTAGTCTACTGAAAAAAATGCAATTAA
Organism: Dolomedes plantarius; assembly: GCA_907164885.2. NCBI lineage: Eukaryota > Metazoa > Arthropoda > Arachnida > Araneae > Dolomedidae > Dolomedes > Dolomedes plantarius. Next base: position 100,058,928 of record OU015498.1, on the reverse strand, counting down.
AATTACGAAAAGAGGTTTAAAGTTACACGCATCGGTGATAAAGTAGGAAAAGAACTCTAAGCTTATGAATTAATGCAACTGATGACATTTTGTAAGGACTTTTTTATTGCAAAACGCAGTGTGAAGGTTTTTCGGATAATTGCTCTATTTTTGCAACAAAGGTCAGATAAAAGCTATTTGCGTTCTTAAACTGGAAATAGCCAATTTCAGGCCTCATTAATTTTTAGTTTTTTTTAAAATCAAAATGAATTTTTAGAACAATATGGATTTAGCAGGAATTCCGAAATTTACCGTAAGGGCATGGAATTTATAACTTTAAGTAAATATTAAGTTATCTCTGCCTACTCTTCTATATATATATCCAGCATGCGATTGTAGAGAAGTGTTAATCGTTTTTGGGACTTCAACTGATAGTAATTCATAAAGATCATCAACTTTTATAGCTTTTTAAATCTTTGGACATACACCAATTTGTATAAAAATCTAAATATTAATTTTAAAAGGTTGCTCGTTGTTGCTTTTTATATCCTCAGTGTGGAAGACAAAGGAAATTTTTCGGCCAGAATACCGCCTCATACGTTTTTCTTTCTCAGAAATCTTCTTAGTTTTCTTTCTCAGTTTTTATAGGTCCGAAGAAGCTAGAAACTGACTTTCCGTTAGGATACAAATGCTTCGAAATAATTTTAGTTACATTTTTTTGGTAGTATTTTTCATCTTTATTGCTGTTTCATCTATAACCACCTTTCCACACAAGCAAAATTTAAAGTTTTCATATATTTTAAAAATTATTCCACTGCAATGAATAGTTCAGTTTCCGTACATCGAACAGCAAATTTAGTATGTAGTAAGTAACCTTGATTCTATTCGTTTTCTCTCACCTTGCTTCAGTGGTAATAAATAATGGTTTTCGCAGTTAATTCACGATTATAGACTTACCTCCGTATTACTTTGTTCCGAAGTATACATTAAGGTGATCCTATCTAAGAAAGGTACCTCAGAAGAGGTTAATTTTTAACATTATATTATTGACAATCGCAAAGCTAGAACATACTCATCCCAAAACTAAAAACTTTTCTTTCGACCCTTTTAATTAAGAAATTTTTTTAAAATTTTTTAAATTTTTTCTCGACGACTTAAGATGAACATTTTTAAAAATTAATTAGATCTCAAAGGAATAGCCAAGCTTAACAGGATCGACTCTTATCTTACGGTCAGAAACCTTTGCTCGACATCTGGATTATGTCAGAATGCATGATAGAAGGGAAGCTATTAAGCAAATAAAACACACACTCATTATCACATTACCTGCGATAGGATATTGAGCAAAGTGAGGATAACCGGAGAAGGAAAAGTTCAAAATTTTACTTCTGAGATTAGTACGGTATAAGGAAACGATCGGCTAGATATTATACTGTCAATGCTTTAGGCAAGAGAACGCTGGTTGAACTCGTTAAAATGCATGATGTGGCTTTTAAATTCCGTCTGGGGTTTGCTCCTTTGGGCGATTCCCGTCTGCAATTATTCCTTGTCGTGAAGGAACTGTATTGAACACGCTAAAAAGATGTGTCCACATACAGTAGAGGATCTGGCTATTGGCTGCGCTCATGACATAGTAAACTCGTGACCCAGTGCGAGAAGAATTAGTTGGAAGAAAAAGAGAGAACGCGAACATAGAGATTAAGTATTTCGGACGTTACTCTTTCATAATTGCGACGGACTCATTGAGTACTTTATCAGCGACATAAGATATTACGACGGAATTTCAGTAACTCAACTAGAAAATATTTTCAGAGGAGGAGGGTAATGCAATGTCTGATGACATCCCGCAGTTTTAACTTACTACTCTGTAATATGTAAAAGGACATAACTTTCACGAGGTTTGGGGGAACACCGACTCTTCTTCCGTCTGAGCTCCAAACGGATTGTGCACTGATTTGGTTCGGTTAATTTTAAATTTCGACAACGCAACACGAGAGGATACACGCTTGTACACCTCAGAGGGCTTTTGCCATACAGATTTAAATGATTTGTATTACGCAAAGACAAGGGAGTTTTTGAGTCGTTCTTGCACGGTCAGGAATCAAATCACTGAGGATGTCCCTCTCACGGATAGGATTCCTTCCAACAAGCGAAGTGCTTTGATCAAAGACAGAAAAGTATGCCATTTAAATAAATCAAAAGAAAATTTAGTCTAAATTTTGAGCTGTGGTATGATAGTGAAAGAGTAAACAATAAAGGAAAATGCAACGCTATTAAAAAAAAGGATCCCTATCTCATAAAATTGTCTTTGTCTTCCTAGTTAAATAGGTACAATAATATTCTTCATTAAAATGCCAAGATTCAAAGAATAGAAATTCAAGGAATAAAATATATGACTTACGTAAACAGATAGAAACTTATTCGCCTTCTCAAGATAAAATTTTTTTATGTACATTAAAGTAGACAATCTTTTCAGCCTTCGGAACATTTCGGTATATTTTGATCTTTCATAACTCTATCATTGAACTTAAATCCTGCCGTCCAATGATATAACAGAATATATTATTATTAGGAAAAAAAGAATTGATAAAATCTGACTAGTAAAAAATGAAAAAGTTGCATGCGTTGCCTAGTTGTTTTAATGTAAAAGAAAAAAAGATTATTATTTTTGAGGGAATGACAGAGTGCAAGGGCTTGTCACACATGATTCCGGTAGCGGAAGCTTTAAAATATTGAGATATATTTAACCAATGACAAACCTCCAAACGATTAGCAACGAATTTTTTAACGCCTTTGAGTGCTTTATTTCCGTCTCAGCGCCATCTTTCCTTTTACGCTTCCGCTACCGGACTCCTATGTGAACAGGCCCTTAGTCGTTATACTGTTCACATGGCGTAATTTGAGTTGTTAGAAATTTAAGAAAAATCATCCCTTGTCTTAAATTAAGTTTAAAATAGCCCATTTGATGTACAAAGTTGTCTTTTTGACATTCCAAAATAAAGAATATAATTTGTATTAACTTTCTATAAATATCTCTAATTAGTTTTTAAGTTTTATTATGCAAGTAAAGCCCAATTTCTATACATTATTGAAATATAGTTAAACAGGTAATTGAACTAAATCAAGCTGAATGACAAAATGATGATTAAATTATATCTGCGTAATAATATAAGGTGTATATAAAGTTGAAATAATTTTTTAGAACATAATTTTTTAAACTTTAGCATCTACGTATATTAACAATATAATGCGGTTAATTAAGGTAAATCTATAACATTTTATTTTAATAAGTAATTGCTCTTTAAACTTTCAGTCAATTAAGATTTTTGACAAGCACAATAAATATTATCTACGATTTAAATCTGTTGTGATCATAATGCACATAAAGTACATTTGTGAAACTGAATTCAAAGGCACATTCATACGAAGAAACACTTACCTTGAGGGTAATGACTTCACTATGATCAAGGACTACATCAGGTTGCTTGTCCAAGCAGCACACGTAGAACATGGTGTCGTACCGCCTATGTCCGACAGAAGTTGGTGTCAACCAGTCCCACCACTCGTGTAAGGACCAAATGTCTGGACAAACATTCGCCTCCAGGCAGAATTCGGTAAAAGCCAGCGGATCTTTCCGAATTTTTTCTTGCCAAGCCGCAAGGTCGATATCCTCATACCAGCTAATGGATGACGACTTTTTGTCTTTCGGACGAGTCATCAGAAGAACACCAGTCTCTTCGAAAGTCTCTCTGATAGCCGCGATCCTCAGGGCTACATCAGACGGTAGGGGGTCTTGTTCAGGTGTGACATTAGCGGAAGATAACGTAACTGAGTCTGTGATCATCTTGGGTCTGGGACCGACAACCTTTTTCCCGAAGGATCTTATTGATTCCTTAGTCAGCCCGTGTGCTTCAAAAACTTCAAACCACTTTGGAGAATAGTCACTGATTTCAGCCAGTCCACCAGGAAATACGTAGGCATTGGCCATAAAAGAACTTAAGCTACTTCTTTTGACCATCAGTAATCTGTAGTCGCAATGGTTTTTGCTCACCATCTCACGAGGAGAAGAATGAGCTCGAACCATCATAATAGCTAAATTGTTGCCAACGAGTTCCTGCAAAGAGGCTCGAACTACAATAATAACACTTGCTGCCTCCTTCCATGGTTGGATGTTTTCCATTGCTGAAAGAGAAAAGATATATTTAATCGAAAGTTCTACTTTAAGTTAAGATGACAAAAATATTTCCCTAAAAGTTTTTCATGCCAAAAGAATTGTTTTGATGTGGAAAAATCACCACTTAAATGAGTATACATCCGAGATGATACAAATTAATTCTTAGACGTTTTGCCACATTTTGTGATAAGTTTCGTCGTAAATCTTAATTGGATACTGTATACTACTGGACTGAGAGACTGAGTGGAGTTACTGAATCCTACAAGACAAAGTATATCAACAGTTTTACATGACATTAAAACGGAGACAATATTATTCTACAAAATTATAGCACAAAACGTGTGGTATCAAAGTAATAGCTTTGAGAAATAAATCCTTTTAAACAGGTTCTGTGAGTAGTCCCGTTTATATTTCACCCGAAGAGAGGTGAATCAGCCGGGAGATGCCAACGTCATGGAAGTTTGGAATACGTTCTGTCATAGAGAAGATGAGTGCATTAAAATAAAGTAGAAAGGAAAATTTAGGCTGTGAATAGTTAATATATTGATTTGACAAACCTTGATACTGTAAAGGCAGAATATTGATATTTAATATAATGGGTGCTAGTTTTAATTACAACCCGTTGATAATTAATATTATATGAAACATAGTTTCTTCTACTTAAAAATACAAGGTGCTGTTGTGAGGTTAATTTACAATTATTCATCATCAGAATGCATTTTTAAAGTTGCCTGTATCGTGAATATAAAGCACTTCTTCATGGACTTTTTCAAGACCTATTACTGTGCCATCGAAGAATACTCACAAGATATATTATGATCTTCACTCTTCTGCAAAATCTGTTCTGCGTTTCAAGAATACCAGATCGGAAGGGTCCTCTGACAGCCTTATTTATAAATTTCGAGCCGATATCTTCCCCTTCAAAATTGTCCTGCTCAGATTGAACTGATGTGAAGAACTCGTTACATCCAAAGACTTAAAGTTTTCATGAAATTCCCGACAAATAGTTATTTAAACCTAATATCTTTTAGCATTCTTGGAAACGTACTTTAAAATTGCTAAATTTTACACGAGGTTCATTCACACCACTCTGAAATTTCTTTCTAGTTGTTTTAAAAGTGAAATGTGTTACATTTGATTTTGCATTGTTATTTTAACTCTGGTCCTATTCATTCTTCAAGTCTTTTTTATGAAACTTCGACAATATTTTTCAATAAGACTTTTTTTTCCATTTTAAATCTCCTCTATTCCTTTTCAATTCCATTTTTCTTTTCATTCCTTTTTTGTATTATGATATTCGGATTTATTTATTTATTGTGTTCGGAACTATACACTTCTTGAACTTTTGAATTAAAATATTTACTATTGGCGTCCCCGATTTAGGCAATTAGAATTTTGTTCTTTAATGTGGTAAGTTTGACAGTATGAACAGTAGAATATAGTTTGTTCTACTTTTGGCAACTGAATATGACTGGTGATTGCAGTTTTGACCATTCTATGCAGAGGTTGCTTCCCAGAAATCTAATCTACCTTTCCTTAAGTTAGCAAAAGTATGTTTAGCCTTTGGGATAAGTAATGGAAAACTTGAATTATTGAGCTCAAAATCAGGGTTTGTTGATTATTTTGAAGTGCTATGGTCGTCTCTTGCACCACAATCAAACTTCCAAATTAGAGAGTGTTACGAATTATATAAGAGGTATATTAGGGGTTTATATGCTGAAATTACAGAAGATATTTGTTTAACCATGACTAACAGGTTTCTTTTTGAATACAGAAATTTAGTTATCCTTCTACGCATTCATATCATGATGTTATCAAAAGTTACAACTAAAACAGAAAAATAGAGATGAATAAAAAACTTATCTTATGATGCATATTAGAGAAATACGGAACAATTTAGAATTCGGATTTACATTTGATAGACTCTTCATGAGGTTTATATTTTTCCCTTTTATGAAATGTAGGAGCTTGAAGCCCATAAAGTAGCATGAGGAGTTTTAACTTGAAACTTTGATGGAATGAATGTCCAATACGTATACCGAAGTTTTCAGTGAAGTGCTATAAAAGTGGAACTTCCCCTAATCTCTGTTATACATACCACTGAACTTACAAGTTAATTTCATGCAACAGAAGCGTACATTTGATATGTACACACACAATCAAAATCGGTTAACACTGACACAATACGCATAGTATATACGGAAGTTCTCTAAACACATTGGACACATCCTCAAGTTTTATATATAACTAGCGGCCCGTCCCGACTTTGTCGGGGTTAAACAAAATATTATACCAATAAATTTCCGTCAGTTAATAATTAAAATAAATTTTTTAAAAGAAAAAGGCGTGCCGGGGAACGGCTAGGTTCGAACCGCTACCGCCAGAAAGATCCACCAAGGTAGCACCACGCTAAGGATCGTTGAAATCTTCGGCACAAAAAGCGGTAGAAGACAGTAGCGGTAACAATGGAGATTGTTAGGATTCAGCCTCTAACTTTCTTTCTACTGATCAGATAATATACATAATATATAGCCTATGTCCATCTGGAATAATGTACCTTTCAAACAGTGAAGGAATTTTTCAAATAGGTGCAGTGGTTCTGGAGATTACCCTCCTCATATAAAATCGCTCTCTCTTTATATATAAGTATAGATAGATAAAAGACCACATCAGAAATAACTGTTTGATCTTAAAATTAGAGAATTTGACATTGGGTTATTTTTACCAGAACGCAAAAATTATCGCCATGCGAAATGCGCCAAACCCTGGCAGAAAAATCCAAGATGGCGGCCGTGCACACAAATCTAGAGTATCCCCCCCTAACTTTATTTCTACTGATCAGATATACATAATATATAGCCTATGTCCATCTGGAATAATGTACCTTTCAAACAGTGAAAGAATTTTTCAAATAGGTGCAGTGGTTCCGGAGATTACCCTCCACGTACAAAATTGCTCTCTCTCTTTATATATAAGTATAGATATGCCATTCCCAAATTACATTAAAAAACTACTTTTAATGTTAAATCGTTCAAAAAAGTTATTAAAACATGTAACTGGCTTGTGCAGATTACTATTTTTTAGAGTTTTAGTTTGATGCAACATTTTATAGCACACTCAGAGGATTAAAGAACGAAATAGTAGCTATCATGAGAGGAGATCGAAAAAACAGTAGTTACATGTTGTTACGAAGCGATGAGACAGTTTTGGTGCACAAGAGGTGCAATCATTTGCAGTGTTTTGAGAGAAATCAAAATAAAACTGCTGCATTTGTTAGAAGTGGTTTGCTCTGTGTATGTACTATGTATTCTTCAGGAATTTTCAGACAAAAAAAAATACACGGGGCTCGGAAAAGTGTTAGCATATGATCCTCAGAGCACGAGATCAAAAGTGAATAATAAAATTCATAAAACAAAAATTTAAGATTTTCAAATTCATAAAGGTCTAAAGCTCCTCATGTTAGGTAAATACCACAAAATAAAAACTCGGTATTTTTCGAACGATGAAAAATCTTTAATTTTTTTAAAGAATACAACCGTGATTTCACTTCAAAGAAATTCTCACATTAGTTATCTCGCGAATAAAGAATATCTATGAAAATATCAATAATATGAGACTTATCTCCTAACCTTTTTAAAAAAGGAATATTGCTATTAAACTTTCACTACACAGTGATAAGGAAAAGAAATAAAAAATGAAAAGCAAAGGATGATAAGGTTCAAACTATTTTGAAATCTTTCTGGAATAAATTCCTCCTATGAGATCCAGATACAATAAAAGTTCCAATAGGTAAGCACATGCATCTCCTGCATGTATTTTTGTATGTATGTATGCAGACACAGACACACAGACACATCTATCTATGTATATATGTGTACGTGTTTGTTCATCCTTTACACTTTCGGTAGGTTTATCCATTGCTTAATCACCTGCAAATTAATTTCCATGGGACTGAGTATGTATGTATAACAGCTATATATCTAGTTCATTCTACGGCTGTCATAATCAAAAGAGATAATTATAATTCTACAGCTGTCGTTCTAATCAGAACAAAACATGTGATTATCTTATAGCAAAGAAAACAATTTAAAAGTTCTCCGAGAGTGCAGTAAACCAAAGATGAACGATATTGTGTCCGTATGCGCACGATGTGTCATTTTGATTGCATTTCACACTAATCAAAGAGAGCGCTACTTTTGCAGGCTGTCGCTTTCTCGAACTGAAACAACCGAAACCGCATTCCCCCTCCCAACATTCTTTAAGAGAAACTGAGTAGTGGAGTACTCACCACTTCAGAGAAGGTATCCAAAGTGAAAAAAAAAAAAGTAATCACCCTCGTCCACTTCTCTATCACATCGTCATGATTTCACACATGCACTTCACTTCCACGCACACCAACACATCTCGGAATCGAAGGAGCGAGAGAGGCGACAACTCGGGTAACGACCGGGCATCCCTGTGAGGAAATACCTGGCTGGCTCCTGCCATCCATCCATCCATGGTTTTTGCGCTACAGCCGCAGGGCATGAGTTCGGAGACGTGTACTTGAGATGAATCGAGGAGTGAGATAGGGGGGAAGAGCACGCTTCAACGATGACGTCGGGGAGAAGAAATCTTTGCGCGGCCTCTGTCATGATGGTCTGATTTTCGGTACATTTAGGGGTGGGGATGTCCTTTTATTTTAATGCACGTATCAAGTATTGGTTTTGTTTCACTGAAAAACTGGTGGATTCACTTTGTGAGCGAAACTTTGGCACGAGGCGAAACTGTGTACGAGGAGGGATGTGAAACATTCTAAACGCGGGCTTTCTTTTTTCACAAGATATGATGCTTTCTCTTAGAGGACTTACTTTCTCAATCTCTGTGTTTTCACATTCTTTTACTGGCTATTTGATCCTGCTTAACATTGCCCAGATAACTGTTCAGAGTTTTAATGGGAATCGTATCATTTTCACTGTACAAATTTATGTAGGAAAAAAAAAAAGAAATCAGAGTATATGTAAGGGTCGAGAAAAAACCGCAGTACAAAAAGCTAAATTTATAAAAATTCCGGGGAGAAGCGAAAGAAACTTTGTTAGTGGTTTGAATACAACAGAGGAATTTCTTGATGTCTTAAGATATGTTTTCGGTTTCTTTCAATGAAATTTGACTTGAGACGAGATTTTGACTCCAACTACCATGGATTGGTGAGACATTTAAGTGATTAAAGAAAAGCTTAATTATGTGACAACTTATACCGATTATTCATTGTCCATTACTTAGAGAATTGAAATTTCGGTAAGTTTGTTCGTGATTTCGGCAGATTTTTTTGCCTTTATTTTTAAAATTTTTAAACTGAGGATGGGTACATGAGTTTTAAATTAAACATCATCATTACGTAGTGATTGCATTGCCTTCCACTGCCTTCGTCGAAAAGAGTGGCGATTTTGTCTCTCGGTAACTACAGCGGGATGGATAAATCGTTAAACTTGACCTTTCTACCACGTCGTTTTCGTGACCTAGATTCGGTTTCCTCCGTAAGCGAAAAGACTTGCTCGGAATGCGAACATGCAGGAGACGGATGTGAACCCACTCTGAAGTGACCCGGAAAAAGAGAGAGAATTCAAATTAGAAGCACACCTGGGTAAAATCGAACAGAATGAAGATGTTGGCCGGCAGTTCTCGCAGCCAAGAACAAGCCTAAATTTATAATAAAAGTTCGATACACTCAGCTATCTATCTCTGGTAAAAGGACGTAGAAAAACGGCGGTATTCTCTTTCATTCAGTTTTCATTCAGTTTTGCTACCGGAACGGAAACTCTATAGGACTCAAGGATTTAAAAAAAAATTTTGTTTAATTATTAATTTTCTGAATATTCTGGGAGTAGAAAAACTATAAGATATTTACTTTAAATAACCGTGAATTAAACCTACTTCAAATTTTAGAAGAAAATTCAGCTGCATCCCATGGGGGCTGATTTAAGAACGCCCTACGTAAATAGGCCAAGATAGGCTAAATTGCTAGAGTGATTCATTGAATGGATGCCTCACGTAAACTTTTTCAAAGGTTAAAAGCGTCATATTTGAGGTCAGTGGCATCCAGGGAGGGGCCCTACCCACTAAAGAAATAGAAATTGCATTATGAATATTAAATTTGCATTATAAATATTTTTATCAGTTCAACTCGCCCCCCCCCCCACCCCCAAGATTAAATCTTGGGTGCGCCACTGTTTTAGGTACATGTTCAGAATTCCACGTTGACTCTGCATATGCTCATCGCAATGGCTCTTTCTGTGCGTCTTCACGGACTAAATATGAACAAAAACTATCCCCACTACTGATAAGATTTTATCAAACTATATCCATTATTGATGAGGTTCCAACAAAATTATATCCATTATTGATAAGTGTTGATCCTCAAATCAGCCCTCTATACTGACAGAACTACACAAAATTTTCCAAAACATAACGTTTTCTTTTATGAAGCTAAAATAATAAAATACATAATTTATAAAGATCAGATTGAAACATAGCATCCAGCCTATTTATCTCTACAAATCATATTGTAACAATAATACAGTATGACGCTTAATTTTTCACTAGAAAGGAATCATGGCAATAAACAAAAAGTTGACGAATTATAAAACAAGCCATATACAGTCAAACCTGTTTTTGTGCGGTAGATAAGGACCTCACAAAAAATATTCCAAAAACTTCATAAAGATCTATAACAAATAATTTTTCACAACATATTAAAGAAAAATTTTTTATGCGGTTGAGAGGGACTGCATAAAAAATCTCACTTAGAAAATATGTCAAAGCTTTACGGAATAGCGAGAAAGTGATTTCCAAACAAAATAAATAAATTACACATGGAAAATTAAAAAAAAAAATTAATTTCTCATATTAAACATGGGGAAGAGGTATGAAAATGGCTGGTGCAATATGTACATACACACTGACAGAAAAAAAGTGATGCCAACACCGTTTGAGATTGACCTAACCTCACGGCGAACTTACATACGGCGACAGAATCTCGATACATATTCATACGCCGCATAAAAATTATCGCACAAAAAAAAAATTCGCATAAAAAGACCGCACAAAAGCAGGTTTGACTGTATAAACAAGTGTACAGTTTTCATTTTTATTTATTTATTTATTTATTATTCTATTTTTTATTTATTTTTAAATTTTTAAATCTTTTTTGAGAGAGAGAGAAATACACCGATATATCTTACTGCTGCATTCCCAAATTCTAAATTGTTCATTAAGTATCGCTAAAATTTTGAGGAGTACATTACTAAATTTATATCATCAAATCTAAAATTAGCAAGTATATTAATAGGACAAACATAAAAAAGCTACATAGGAATCAGAAAATAGTTTCTAAGATCCCTGATTCTGTTCATTAGTATAAATGAGCAAAATATTAACTAACACAGGCAGGGAAAAGAATAAAATCCGTTTGAGTAGGAAAAAAAAACTTATGTCTATTTTACACAACACTCAGTCTCAAAATGTATCAGGATTCTTATAATCGAAACTATTTTTTTTATCAATTTAGGGAGAGAGTTTCGAGAACAAACCCCGAAAAATAATCCGTTACATTTAAGATATTACCTCTCTTAAGAGCAATGCCAATATTTGCTTTAACTTGAATGCTCAGTTTTCGAAATTCATGTACGTATGAAGATGTTGAACACAAATTACTGAAGACATTAAAGTTATGTTAATGATTTTTTTTTAAAGATGGTTATGCTGTGTGAGATTATCGTAGCAAATATCGTAACATACCAGCCGAGTTGATATTATAATAGATCCCATCAACTGTATTATAAATATAAAATTAGTATTTTGTATCGTCCTTATACGTCTTGCCACCAAGAATGTAATGCACTTTACATACAGAAAAAATATGATTTTTAAAAAATGATCTTTAAAGTGACTAAAATGACATAAAATGACTAAAATGACATACATAAGAAATGTTGATATTAAAAAAAAATACACATAAATTTTTTTTATTGTTGTTGGAGTTAATTTGCTACTGCCGTTGAATCGGACATATTTTGAACGAAGAAAAAAGTTTTGTTTTGTTTTCCTCTCTACAGGTGAGAATTTAAAATAGAATAAAAAGGAAACGTTCGCTTACGGGCTTGCGCAGCATTCGCTGAATCCTTCGACTCCATGTCGCGTCTCGATCCGTCACAAAATGTATCCCAATGTCAGGTTTGAGAGCTTTCGAGTAGTGAACCAAAAATAATTTTTGACCTGAAGCACTCAGTAGCGAGACTGGTCTCAGTGTGGCGCAACGGCTAACTGACCTTCACTTTCTTGAAATCACAAGGCCGGTGAAACTTCCAATCGGGAGGGCCATGGACTCGATCCTTAAGGACCAATTAATGGCGAGACTGGTGAAATGTGAAACTCGGGTTCATGTTGAGGGAAAATTAAGGGAACCACCTGAAATAGTTTCTGGAGAGAACTACGTACATAAATGAGATCGTCCAATGTTACGTATCTTCTCCTGAGTAATTTTCACTGGATGAAACAGGATTCAGGGTTCTCATGTCTAAAGTACATGATTTTGGCCGTTTCTTTTATTATACACATTAGGATACAATGTGATGTACTCTCAATTTAAGTCAAATGCATGAAAAAATTTTCCATGGAAAAATTTAGAAAATGTTCTGTCAATCAAAGTAAAACTAATGGATTGATTTTCTCTAAAGGGTGGAACCGATTGCTGTCAAGTAGTTTGCTTTGCGTATGTACTTTGTAGGCCATGTGTATTCTTCTGGAATTTTCCTGACAAAAATTGCAAGGAGTCGATTTTGAAAAGTGATAGCATGTAATTTTCAGTTCCACGCCCGAATATTGCTGAGGGAAAAAAATTAAAGGCAATTTAAAGGGAAATTGAAAATTATATAAGGAGTTAAATCGACGTAAGGTTTTTAAATAAAAATTGCATATGCAATTAGTTTGATTATAATCTTTGGAGAAGTTATTGCAAAAGCATATGATAAGAAACGCATGTATTTAGATATGTTATAAAATGTCCATCTGATACTACATTGGGTGCGGTAATAGATGTAAGTTTTCAGAGAAAAAATAATTCACGGTTTGTTGTTTTTTTAAGATGAAATTTTTCTGGGAAATAAACCTATAAACGTTGTAGAAACTCACTACTTTGTAGTTTTAGTTCTATCAAAATCTAAGATCTTCTTAATCAGTGCTTTTTTTTTATAAAAAATATAGGTGGGTATACTGTGTTTTCTCAAATAAAGGTGTGTATTTTTAGTATCGTGTTTGCAACTTCAAAAATGTTAAAAGTCATTTTTTTTTCATTTTGGAACTTATTGGAGAAATTTGATACAATAAAATAATACATCTATTATTTCTATTTATTAATTCGGAAAACTAAACAAAATTTTAAAATAATTAATTTTGTGAATGTTAAAATAAAATTGTAAAAATTTCATAATGAACTCAGAATCTGACTCATGTTATCGGGAGGTTCAATGCCTCAATTTCTTTCTTTGCTATTTGCTTTTATTTCTGAATGATGTCCAAAAAGGAACCAAGATTCTACACATTTTGTTAGATTGAACAGACCTAGAGAAGGCCCAATAATTTTGATGAACATCACTGCTGATGTTGTTTTAGTCAACCATGAAGTTCTTAAAGGGGTTACAATAAGTTTCATCTATGAAAAACCCTTTTCACATTCACTTCAATATTTCGGAATCATATCGAGATTGTGTATTAATTGAAATAATCCTTCTAGAATAATTTTTTCCTCCATGTATTCTTGGAAACTCTGTATCATCTCCTTTTCATTCAAACGAAGTCTTGATAAATTCCTAATTTATGCCTCCCCAAACAAAACATCAAATGATTTTGAACTTCTTCTGGCCATTGTTTTGTATCTAGCACTCTGGCCCATTTAGGTAAATCAGCTTCTTCGTCATCTAGTAATTTCTTTTCTATAGATATTTTCAGAGTTTCATACAATGAATTAGGACATATTGACGGGTCCTCGATTCTATCTTTCTTGTACATGAGCACCTCCTGGAAGATGAGATACACTCTCGCTCACTGCATTCTGCCGACGTTTCCCGCTACCCCGTTACCCTGTACGGCCCTTTTGCAAGGATTCCTCGCAATTAAAAAGAACTTTTTGTTATATAATAAAAATCTATTCGTAAGTTTCTTAAAATTTCGGTTAAATTAAGCCAAAATAGTACTTAAAAAAAGGTGGGGATTCGCCGTATCCCCGCGTACCCCCTGATAAAAAGCACTGCTCTTGATCGTAATTTTAACTAAAATATTCACCTTTAAACTTAAGTATTCTCTACCGAATTCCCTCTTTAGATGAAATTAGATACCACGATTAAATTTTGATTTGTTCTAGACGTTTTTATAAATGATTTTACAGTAAGTCCTCGAGTTACACGGATTCGTAGATACACGGTTGTAATTTTCATTTTTCGATTTTCAATTTATTTATTTGACTCGTACACGTCAGTTGTTTCGCGCATTTACAGTTCTGTGACGTTGCCAGTGTGAATGAGTGGCGCCAATTAATTAGTGGCGTCAATTGACAGCGAACGGTCATATGTTTTGCACCCAGTACTCAAGTTAGTTTTAGATACAAATTACAGCATGAAACCCATAAAAAACATGTCCGAAAAACGTAAAAAGGAACAGACCATAAGCAGATGTAAAAAGAGACGCGTAGTTACTATGGAAACTAAAGTTGAAATTATTAAACGACATGAAAAAGGTAATAAGATTGTAGATATTGCGTGTGTATACGGTGTGAATGAATCGACAGTTAGAACTGTGATGAAGGATAAAGATCGAATTATGCAACACGTGAAGAATTCTGTTCCTATGCAATCGACGATAATTTCGAAGAAAAGATAAAAACGACGGAGAAATTATTAATAAATTTGGATTGATGATCTACAACGCGAAAGCATGCTGATAAGTCTTGCGCTGATACAAACGAAAGCATTAAGTCTTTTTGAAGTTTTCAAGCACAAACGTGGTGATGATGTCAATGATAGAAAATTTCGACTTAAGTGCTTTCTACTTACGCGGAATGTTCTGGAACGAATTAACTGCGAGGATTTACTGTATATGGAATTTGCAACTTGAGGACGACTTCCTACGAAAATAATAATTTAAGAAATAAATGTAAGTTTCAAAATGTTTAAGAGGGTCCAGGATACAAAATTCTTCAAATTTTCGAAAAAAAAATTATTGCATTAAAAATGTTCCCGTTCTTTTCCACTTAAAATGACGTTTAAATCATGTTTCTATCTTGATTCGGACAGGAGATATTAATTTTTTGTTTTGCAACATTCTAATAGCAGCCAAGCTTTGCTTAAACCTTTAAATGCGTTTTTCTGCATGATGGGTTGTTTCGACATTTCTCGCCTTTAAATTGTTGTAAGTCAAGAACCGTTAAAGATAAAAGGTTCAAACTTGGAACATGTCTTTTTTCAATTATTTTACTTTAATTTTCATCCAGAAAATTTGAAAAAATCATTTACTTTTGAAAATATGATGTTTTAAAAATAAGTTACATATTTTTTTTGAAATTTTTACTCTAAATATTTTTAATTTTTTTGAAAATTAGTATTTTAAAAAATGCGGAATCAAAATTAAAACTTATATATCTCTGTTTAATTAAATGAAAAATTTTGAAATTCGACAAATAATATTTCGAATCATAGAATCGAAAGTCTTTAAATTACACCAATTTTTTTAATTTTAAATTTAAATTTTTAATAAACCTCATGAGAAGTTTTATGATGCGATTTTGTTTACAAATTATATGGTTAACCATCACAAAAAATTAAAAATTTTAACTCAATAAATTAAAAATTTTCTTTAAATGTGTCTGGACCCCCTTAAACAAAATAAAAGGCTTTTAAGACACCTGCTTTTCAACTTCACCTTCCTCGTGCATTCAAATTTCTATTCAACATTCTAACCTCATCAAAGTAGCAGAAAGTCAAACGCTACGACATATACAAACATGTCCAGCGGACGTCTTTCATTCTGGCAGATCCCATTCCAGAATTAACGCTTCGAGAAAATTTAGACAGAAAAAACGAAGAAAGTAAAGAAAGAAAAAAATAACAGGAGTGAACTTGAGAGGAAACGATTGCTAAATTATTCGCAAATTATTCTACCTTCAATGAAAACAAAGCTTAAAAACAATGAAAAAACAAATATTACAAGTCACTGCTAAATAACATGGTTTTCCTGTTTGCTTATTTTATCTAGTTGTTTTTTCAGCTAGTCGGTTCTTTAAAAAATGTTTTCAAGTAATTTGCTATTCCTTTTGTGAAAGATATAAAAATATATCCCCAAAATGTTCCTATTTATCAACACTAAAGTTTCAAAAGGTTAAAGGCAATAGAAATTTCCATTTGTCACGTTTCTATCAGAAATAAATATAGAAAACTTACACAAAGTTCCAGTTGGCGTTGCTCTGAAGAAGTACTTTTGGAGATTAAACGTGTCTTTCAATAACCCCAGAATTCCCATGAAAAATTAATTATCACCTTTTGATTTGCAATTTAATATAGAACCAATATATCAGAATACTTTGTTAAATAGACAAGATAGATGTTTACCTTTGTTTTTGTTTAAGAGTAGTTGTATCGTAGAGTAATGTCAAGGTGTCAGAATTTCCTCCAGCATTACTTTCTGGTCACCATGGGTACGTTAAGCTACTTATATGCAAATCAAACAACAAACTTTCCTAAAAGATTTTAATTTTACACGGGGGCGCTATCTGGTTAGGAACGAAGTGACGATGCTACTGGGCGAAGGGAATATAGTGATAGAAATGAAGAAAAGAGGTGCGAACAAACGAGCAATGTTTTTCATCCCAGTAAAACTTCGAATGAATGCGTAAATACGCCTATTATGATTCATCCCGTGTTTTATAAACTAAATAAGAGATAACAGAAGTTGACACAGCAAAAATGTTTATATTTAGAAAAAGTTAGGCTAATTTAATCATTTTGTTTTTCACTACGCCTTTCCTTTTCTCATTTTCTTCTTGCGCGAATAAGGAAAGTACAAAAAAAGTTTGGTGCTGTAACATTTAAAAACAAATTTTGACAGGTTATCGCATTTATCGCATTCATCCGGAAAGCGAAGATTGACAAGAGTATATTTGCTTACATTTTTGAAATCATTGAAAACGCCTGTTTTGAAAAGATGTGAATGAGTGCTGTAAATAATTGTTATAGTGCATAAAACACATCCATTTCCGTTATGAAAGTCAACGGCACCGAGAGGCTAAGTTCCCTTCGGCAGGGAATCTCAAAATTGTTTTCACCTTAACAATACAGAGAGAAAGACTACATGCAACGAAATGCTACGAAAATTGAATCCGGAAAGACTGCTCCACATAAAACATAAGAGTTTGAAAACTGTAAAAATTATTACGTTTATATAAAATAAACAAGAATAAACATTTAATAGCCTAAACCTGAAATCATTTACCATGAACTAAAAAAATGGGGTAATGAATTAGAAGCACCTCTTTGCAATTGGGTTTACATTTTGTAAACTTAAATTTACCTTTGAGAGATGAGCTGTTCCAGAGAAACAAGCCAATTCCTTCAATGACGGAATCTGAAGAGAAAATAGGGTGATTTTTCCTTTGTTTCAAAATTGTGCATAAGGATGAGACGAGCTTGAGTTTATTAATTTTTATCATATGAATTATGAAACGCTTGTCACCGTCATCGAATAAATTATATTGGGTATAGCTCAACGAGCTAACACAACATACTAACAGGAAATTTTTTTTATCTTAGAGATAAAATTAAGGAAATTGTTGCAGGATTTGAAGGTTGTCGTTTAGAGGGTTCTAAAGGCAATAGTTACTTATTATAAGAGTAATACATAATATCTGTCTAAAGGATAAAGTTTATCTGATATATTCAGAAACAAAGCCTCGTGTAAGTCATTGCGACATAATTGACAGAGTTATCACTGAGAGAAAATAATTGCTTCGTCTTTAATATCAGCGTGTGTCCACTTGATGCTTGCAGACATCTTTTAGAATTTTGTCTCTTGTAACGGAGAAGCTAATAATGATTCGGCGTCTTATTGCACTATAGACTCGTCCTAGCACGCGGCAATGATATCAGAAGTAGACATTTATCGAAAAGGAAGTCCAACTACATTAAGTTCGCTAAATTAAGTTCTATATAACAACTATCTAGATGAAGAATTTATATTGCAACTTATAAATTACTGTTACTGTTGACTATAGTTCTTCCCGCTATAAGTGTGACTATAGTTTAGGGTAACGTGTAGAAAAGATGTCAGTGTTAAAATTGTGTTAAAATTATACTTTATACATTATGTTACCAAGAATTATTACTGGTTCGAAGAATCCGATTTTAGCCGTTTGTCTCCAGATAAAAACCTTATGACGCATATTTACTAGATGCTGGAGAAGCATGTTGCATTGAAGAATTCTTCCATCTAATGAAATTTGTATCGAATTAGATACAGCTAGTGGAACGCTTTTGGTGAACGCTTGGTCACTAACTTGATTTTTAGATTTGATTGAAACCGTGGAAAAAAATACCTTACCTTGTTTCTATCAAAAGATGGATTCGAACTAAAGATCTCTAACACATTATTCTAAATAAGTTTCTTATTGGTTTAAAGGTCTAGAGGTTTATAAAGGTTGGATGAAGAGCGTACGAATATTGGCAGAAAATTGCAACTCCTCATTAAAAGAAAAAAAATCAGACGCTTTGAAACGTTATTCTTCGGACTATACGAGAATATCAAAATAAATGTACGTAAGAAAAACACTATCAACAATATTTTCCGGCAATAAAAGATTATATTCCGTTCTAATCAGAAGGTGCGCGAAGAATATTTTACATTCATCAGATTTTGGTTTGATCCACGCAAATGTTATAGGCAAGTTGTTTTTACCTTTGAATGTCTGCCGGGATGTATTATGGGGCTAAAAGTAGTGAGATGACTACGTATGTTGAGCCAAAATGGTAATGAGATGTAACGGACAATATCTACAGTATACTTTTTTTTATCCTTCCTAATATCAATTTAATATTAACGCCCCCATTCTTTCGATTCACGTATACAGTAGTTTTAAAACTTTTGACGCCGTATTAGTGCCTTCTCGGTGATTTCTATTGATACCTCTTAAAATTGTACTAAAAATTCATGACAACGTTTCACTTAATTTGTTTGGGATTTGATGCTTTCAGTATCATTAATTTTCAACAGTGTTATCTAATTATTATTTTTTAATTCTTTTCTACAAGAATAAAAATTATCTTTGAAATCGAGTACTAGACAAGTAACCTTATGATTTTAATATTTAGTACTTTTCAGACAGGTACATTATTCTTTAAACTTAATTTCTATTTTATAGACGCTTTCATATTCATCCCTTTCTTCATATACGTGTTTGTGTGGGATTTTTGGCTTATAAGTACTTAAAATCAGGAGACGCGAGACAAGAATAATTCTACTCGTGATAATAAGTAAAATTAGTTACCAATATACTGCAAAAAAGATTCCATTAAATAATAAAAAAACTAAACTATCATTAAATTTAAAATGAATACACTTATTGAGTGTACCCAGCTCAAAATGTTATAAAATAAATGCTTTTTAATGTTTTGATGGGAGAATTTTGACCTTTCTAAACGTAGTATTAAACGTATTTTTCTCCACACACCTCCTAAGAAGATATATATATATATATATATATATATATATATATATATATATATATATATATATATATATATATATATATATATATGTGTGTGTGTGTGTGTGTGTGTGTGTGTGTGTATGTATATATTACTTAAAATTCCTTATTAATTTAGAATTATTTATTCATAATTTTAATTATTTATTTAAAGTTATCAATTTGTACTTTGTTGAGTCACTTAGAAATCAATATATTTTCGGACGAAACCTTTTTGCAATTCCTTATTTTTAAACTGCTTTCGAGTACACCACTGACTGGAAGGTTTCGTCTTATTTAAGATGGGGATCAGTAAATAGGATTTTCCTTCACTTAAAATTGTTGCTAGTAGCAAGGTCAACATCATTTGTTGCTCCATCATTGTTTATTAAGATCTGTGTGTCATTGAAGATATGTGAAAACACCATTTAATTCCAAGGTTCTATCCAAACTAGTTTATCTGGTTTTTTTTAAATGCACCGAAAGGAGTAGTTTTGGGATAGGAGAAAGTTCTTGAATTGCCTTCACAGACTACAATTTATGGCTTTGAATGTCCCTACCGTAACACATTCCCCGACTTAGATTTGATTGTATTGTTAATACGAATGTCCCTATCTCTATTCCTATGTAAACGAAACTGGATTATTTCTCGTCAAAGTCAAAATGCACACGGTCTGACGAACCGAGTGTTTGTTTCGACACGAGGTATTAAAGTATCAAAATATAGAAGAGAGTTCATGCTTTGAAAATATTGTACAGTTATGTTTCAACACTGTAGTGAGCATTCGAAGACCCATTAAATAAGTCAACCCAAATTAGCATTTCATGACGCCCCCGAAAAAAAAATCATAACAATCACTCCGTTTCACAGTCTGCCGGGAAGAATGTCTGACACGCAAATATAGCACATGTATGCTCTCTGCACAAGCAATATTTTGAAAGCGGAAAAGAAATCTAAATCTTCAGTAAAAATTGATTAAAAGGATAGGATTTCAGTTTTGATAAAACGTTATAATTTTCACTCTACTTTCCAGTAGAATTATTTTTTTCTATCGACTATTATGATACGTCATAGGAGTTAACTACCTTTATTTTCAATAACCCTTAGAAAACATATCATCTAAATCAGTGGTCCCTAACCCCCGGGCCGCCCAAGGAACATTAAATTATTTCCATTTTATTTACTGTGATGTATTTCTCTCGGGTTAGTGCCACTTTGTCGGGTTTGTGCTAATTTATACCTTTGTAACAGAAGAAATCTTGTAACTATTTTAAATCAGTTTATTTTTAATTAAACATTTCAAAATTATAAATTGAAATTGCAGTCATAGCCCCCTCAGCGGGACGCGGTAAAATTATCAAACGTAGACCGGTCCGTGGCGATTAAAAGGTTGGGGAGCACTGATTTAAATAGCATTTAACTCCAATGACAAAGGCGGCTGCATTTAAAAATCAACTAATACAGTTACAGTGAAACTTTTGTGCGGCGGCCAGTAATAGTTCCGATAAAGAGTGGTCGTTGAAAAGAGGTATTTTCCATAACATTGGTTCTATGGAGTCTTGAATCTTTTCTAAACAAAATTTGGCTGTTTAGAGGGGTAGCCTTCTAGAGAAGTTTCACTCTATATTGATGTGCGTCAGTCATAGAACTTTACAATTAATTATTGCAAAGTTAAAAAAAATTAACATTTTTTAATAATCCATTATATAAATAGCGATTATAGATAACTGCATTACCAGATTTAGATAGAATCGTTCCTAATAATTTAACCTATATACTGATTATTCTCCTCTCACTCACTTGATATCGACCTTACATTTCCTTATCGGATAACAGGCCCGACGAGACTGGTAAAAAGAAGATAAGATTTCCGGGTGCGAGAGTTTAAGGAGGTCGGAGTTTAGGAGTTCGGGGTAAGATCTAGGAGCCTAGTAAAAAAATTGTTACTGGGCCTGACACTCGGCGCCCCTGTCAAATCATAACCTACATTTCGTTGCAATGGGAGTCAGAATTTAATGAAAAACGAACTCTTTTAAAGTTTAAGACCTCGAGTAATAAATAGCTCAATTTTCCCTTTCAATAGTGAATGCAGAGTTACCTAAAATAAGGAGATACTGAATAGTTTTTGTTTCCATATTACGTGTAACATCGAAAATTACGGTAATTTTTGGCTTCAAAAATTTTAAAAGGAAACTGACTTCTAAGTCGAAAGAAAAGCAAGTGAATTATCTAAACATCTTGAATTGAGACGTTTGCATCACTGTGTGTAAATGCTGTTGCTCTAGATCAAATTAACCTAATGCAAAGAAATTCAGTTCCATAACATTTATATGTAAACTGCTTAATGGTTCTGAAGTTTGATTATTGAACTCTGCTGTCTGCCAGTTCAGTGCGATAAATGTGGATAATATTAACAAGGATATACTTTTAATACAAAAAGTATATTGACTGAAAATAAATATTTCCTCAATAAAATGAACATAACGATCAGCATTTGAAAGAGATGTGATTATACACAGACACACACACACACATATATATATATATATATATAATATATATTACATATATATATATACAGGGCTAGATTTGAGGCGGAACGCGCCGGAACGGCGTTCCGGTACCTCTCTTTAGGTACCTCTCTTTATCAATAATTTGGAATACCCCCACACACCCCGGAAGGTTACCGTTCCGGCACCTCTATTTCTAGAAATCTAGAACTGTATATGTATATATATATATATATATATATATATATATATATATATATATATATATATATATATATATATATATATATATATATATATATATATACACACATACGAACGATTGCTACATAAATGCAATGCGAGGATACCATGAACATCTTTCCTAAAAAAATCCACCACAAAGGTCCTCAGTCGAGAGTTAAATTTTACTCTGACAAATCTCTCTGTGTAAAGTGATGATGATTACTCAATTAATAATCAGACGAGGCATTTAAAATTATTATATGTAGTAACAGGTCCACTTTAAAAAAAAAGTTTAGTCTACAATTTGAGTTAAACATACCATGTCTTAGCGATTTAAATTTTACAGGATAATTACGCAAACTGTGGGTATTGCAACTGTTGTGTCAAGTTATTCCCTAATTTATTCAGATTATACTTCATTGACACCTTTAATTGAACAAGATGAGATATTTTTAATATTGAAAGGAACGTGTAAAACACAATTTATATGCCCTCTCTATGAGTGCGTTACTCGGTGTATCAAGGCCTATGCGTGCATGTGATAGTGGGAGAGAGGAACAACTAACATTTCAGGTATTGGATAATAGATGGCAGCACTAAAATATTTTGTAAAACGGAAAATGATCATTGTCTAGAATACAGTAATTATTATGTTACCAATTGGGGCTTGTGGCGGTCCAGTGGTACAGCGCGACGGTTTTTGGTGCTGAGGGTGCTCAGATCGAATCCCGGCGTTACACCACGAAAAATGCCTCCCTTCGTGTCGTCCCTTCATAGGAGTTAATGCTGTCCTTCTATATGGTGCCCCCAAAATAAAATGGACAGTAAAACTGCGGCGTAGTAATGGCGAATGTTGGATTATGAGTGCCTCCGGATTAGAAGAATTAAAAAAATGGACATCACATCATTAACAGTAACAATGTTACTACCGTAAAAATATCTTGATTTTAGCAATATAATGTTTTTAGTTAATGTCTAAAACTAAACAATTTTAGAAACTAACATTTGCTTAAATCAGTGATTCTCAGCCTTTTTTTCGCCACGGTAAACTTTTAATGATTTAAAAATTTGGCGGCACACTAACTATAAGATAAATGTAAAAGAATTGGATAACTAGTTTATGTACCTATAATATATTTTGTAAAAATAGCATACGAAATAATTTTCATTGGAATGTATTATGAAATTGCTTTACAAAGTAAACAAACTTTGTTTATTTAACTACAAATTTCATTTAATGCAAAATGTGAGCTTGTTTTTTTTGGATAACTTCATTTATATTTTGGCGTAAAAATAGTAATGATACTCTCATTTCGTAATCCAGATTTAAAGGTCCAGAACTGGAATAGTCCAGAGTTACCAGTGATCAGTCCAGAACTGTAATAGTCATGCGCCTTGGTTCAACCAGTATCCGCTAGGAGGGTAGAACTGATTGAACTACTTGTCACACGTCGCTAATGATGGGTATTCGCAGGGGCGCCACACTTCAAGAATATCGCACACTAAATAGCCGTGGCACAGTGGTTGAGAATCAATGGCTTAAATTATACACTAATATTTCCATGAAAAGAAAAGTCGAAGTGTTTTTTAAATGAAAAATTGACATGTTAAATAATAGCAGTATCAAAACAACGCTTTCAAACCCTATAATTAAAAAAAAAATTTGTCACTTTTATCCGCAAAAATAAATCGACGAAAGAAAGGAAAAATTTAAAGTAAACACGCTGAAAAACAGCTGTGCTGCTGTGGAGAAATTTCACTTGAGATATCTGTTTTTGTTAGAGTTAGTTACTCTCCTTGGTTCTCACCAGAAGAAATTTAGTCAATGGCCTTTAGTATTTTCATACCATATTAGACAGTAATTTAAGTACTAACACTGACAGCGAATAATTGTGTTTATTGGAAACTACACGTGTGGACCGGTTCAAGAGGATTCATATCGAAGAATAGCTTATTGCAGGTATAAAAAATACCTCACCGTCAATGCAGTACAATTGTTTTTATAATTATGTGGCGGAATCGACAAACATACCGTCATCGGAGATTACATAAAACCCAGGATAAATTTTATTCGATTCCTTCGTAAAACGCAGAGTAAAAGAAAAATATTAAATTTAATTCATTAATTATTTATTTATTTTTGGATCCAGAAAAATATTTCTTTTGGAGTTATAACTTTTTCTTGATCTGATGAATAGAAAATTTCAAAAGCGAAAATCATTATTTGTTAACTTATACAGCTATTATTTGACAGGTAAATCCATGAAAGCACTCATGTAACATGAGTTCATATTCTTTTAATGATATTTTTTATAACAAAGGTTTAACATTATTGTTGAAACAAAACATATACGATAATTTATCCTCTACAAAGATATTCGAAACATTTATTTAACGAATGTCACAATATGACGGCTTTAATATTAAAGCCGTCATATTGTGACATTCGTTAAATAAAAGTAAAAAAAAAAATTCTTTCTATTAGGTCTATCTTTAAGTATACTAACATACTTTTTGACAAATCCCCTATAACTTGAAATACAAAAATGTTGCAAAGTTAAAGATTTAAAAAGAAAATATAGAGAAAAGAAAATATTGAGAAAATTCGTGATTAATATTTCTTTCACCTGGAAAAAAAATTCCAACTCTTATTTTCTTTGGTTTCTCGCATTGATTTAACTGAAGCTATATTCATTGCAAATATTCATTGATACTGTCTGAGCGTGATATTAGTATTAAGAAGGAAAACATATAAACAACATGTAGTACTATTCCCAAATTTCTGTCACCAGAGTAATGTTAAAAGTGTGAATCGAAGCATGCTCCCAGATTTTATCCCACCTGAAAACACTGATCCTGATAAATGCATTTCAGCCTATCTCGTGGGGATATTCTATCTACAGAAATTAAACATACTAATATCAGAAAGAAATTCATCAAAACAACTTACCAGCAATAGTTCAGACAGCCTAAGACACAAGCCACGTTCAATCGGTAAAACCACAACTAATGAATTAAAAACTTATTTTTTGAACTTTTTTTGAGGGTAGGAGGCGTGAGGAAACGATGGTGTAACATGATCCCACAGCTGGGTCACGCAAGCGTTGGTAAAGAAACTATCATAACGTCTTTGGAAATATCCCATAATTCGCGTTGTCGGGGTGTCCTTGAGCGGGCTTGACACCAATTAACGCTCTGTTTACGCCGGAGCATTACTTCGGTTTTTCAGCCACCGCTCTATCGCTCCGGTTGTTAGATCAGAACCAGGGGTTTCCCTTTTTAGATTGGCTAGAAAGAAACAATCTAGAAACAAAAGTTTGGCGTATTTCTTTTCTTGTTTTCAAACTGAAGTACAGTCATGACCGATCATGGAATATTTTCGCTGGTTCTCAGTGTTGTGACATGCTTTTTACTGTTTATACTTTTTATTGTCTTTTTTCATATTTTATTCTTGTGTACTGTTTTTATTCCTTGTATAAATTACACTGAAAGTGAGAAGGTGTGAGAGAATGAGTTTTCGATGAATATGAAGGATTGGAAAAAAATGACATTTTCCCACAGAATATATCCAACTTTCAGTGGAAAGCATATTAGCACGCTAAACACAACCTGAGTTTCGGAACGAACGAACGAACACACACACACACACACACACACACACACACACATATATATATATATATATATACAAGGTGAGTTCCTAAAAAAAACCGGACAATTTTTTAAGAATAAGAAATAGATTACTCACCTTCAAATAAATTTATCTCCTTCAAATAATCGCCAAAGGAGTCTATACAATTTTTCCAACGTTTCTTCAAGTTATAGAAACATTGTTTATAGGCGTTGGAACTAACCGTTGGAAAGCACCTCCTTGTAAAAATACTGATTAACTGTCGATTTTCAGGACCAAATTCGTGGTGAATAAGTCCTTTGTAATCAAAAAATGCAATCAGCATCACCTTAGTCTTTGATTTTGACATCCGCGCTTTTTTTTTCTTGTATGGGAGAAGACGGTCCTTTTCACTGTGTACTTTGTCTTTTTACTTCTGGGTCGTATTGTAGACACCAGGTCTTATCTCCTGCTATAATACACTTTAAGAAATTGTTGTCCTGTTGCGCAGTAATCAACAAATCTTCACAGCCAGCTTTTCTGTCTTCTTTTTACAGTTCTATCAAAATCCGAGACACAAATCGAGCATAAACTTTTTTCATTTCAGATTTTCAATTAAAATCAATCTACAGCTTTCTTTGCTTATAACAAGTATGTCTGAAAATTGCTGAGTTGTTACATGTCTATCAGCTTTTACAAAAGAACGAATTTTCTCCACATTTTCCTCATTCTTTGAAGTTGAAGAGCGCCCTGTCTTTAGTTCATTTTCAATGCTTTCTCGTCCACATTTGAAGTTGTACCACTCATACACTTGTGTTCTTGATAACGATGCATCACTATATACTGTTCGAATCATCTCTAAAGTTTCGGTAGCAGACTTACCTAATTTGTAATAAAATTTAATAAAATTTAATAAAATAAATTTGTTCCATTCCGAAGAAATTTTTTTTTGTACAATGCCTTCTCAGTAAATGAAAATTACTAGGGCGTTTTGATAAGCAAACGACTAAATAACCAGTTTAAACTTAACAAGAGTTGAGATGTCACTCTTTCTAGCCAGGTGATTATTCTTTAAATTTTTTAATTTGTCGTTTGATCTTTTAATTTGGCGGTTACTTTATGGGCGCACCATGTACGTACACACACACACACACACACACACACACACACACACACACACACACAAACACACACACACAAACACTAACATATATATATATATATATATATATATATATATATATATATATATATGTGTGTGTGTGTGTGTGTGTGTGTGTGTGTTGTGTGTGTATGTATGCATGTTATATAGTCGTTAACTTCATTTTGGATTATGAGGCGCATAAAAAAATTTCCCTCCAAGAAACTCCAAATTATAAACTTCCTGTTGTGCAATAAGTTTGTAAAATTGATAGTTATTTTTGAGATATCACATTTAATCCTCATATTTGTATCTTGACATTTAATGCATAAAGCCCGAAGAGAACACAGTACAAATAACTTTTTTAAAGATGTAGTTGAACAGTACTAGGGATGTTTTGTGTTATGTTAGATTCACCTTGTAAGCAAAAGTGTAATGCAAGTATATAAGAAGACTTCAATCTCATCTTAACTGAAAAAACACTGTTTTTTTTCCCTGAATATTTCAGATAGCTTAAACATTCTGATAAGCTTACTCCTTGAAGCTGATTACTCAGCAAATCTTCAATAAACTTGATTAAAAAAAGTATTTTGAGTGATTTACATGAAGTACGCTTTAAGGTATTGAAAAAATTAAAGTCTAATTTCAGATTATGACTGATTATCAATGTGTGAATACTTAATCAACACATAAAATGCCAGACACTAAATCAACTCTTAAAATGCCAGATATATTTTGGATAATCACTCATATTCTGAAGTTCGATTTACACAAATCTCAATTTAATGTTTATACGAGTAAATAAGGATAAAAGTCCGTCATGATTCTTGATCCAAAATCTGTTAGAGGATAGAAAAATCAGTTTTGAGAAGAACGAAGTAAAAGGTGCCCACACTTTTTGAAAGTTCCCCAGAAAGTACTAACGTTGGTCTTTTGACATTTAAAATATTTGTAACAAGATACTTTTGCAACCGAACGACATATGTTTTATTATTTTAGACCCAGTAAAACATAAGATAGTATAAGTATTAGTGGGTTTTACTCGGTGTAAACTTGTACAGGTAACGCTCCTATAACACGGTAGATAGGTTCCTTCCTAGAAGATACCGTGTTGTGTGAAACCATGTTATATGAGACCCAGAGACAGTTCAGAAAGGAGGGGTTACGTTCTGAAAACTTATTAAAAACAAACATTTTTTAAATTCCATATAAGAAACTTAATTTTTATTAAAAACATTAAGGCATGTATAACACAAAACGAAAAGAAACAAAAAATATTTTCTTTTAATGCGACCTTAATTTAATAAATTTCTTCCTCATCACTGCTCAGTACAATCAATCGAGAACGTTTTTTCGATTGAACGATATCTCATTAACTTTCAGAACCTTTTTCTTCATTTAGATTTTTTGCACCCTCTATACTCTTTAAAAAATATGTAATTTTGGCTTATTTGCTGGTTCTTACAAGGTCATTGTAGATTCACGGTATGGAGATAGACAATTTGGCAGCTCCCTTTTGAATTTTCGGCTTCTTTCAGCGGCAGGGTCTGCATTCAGGAAAAATAATTCAAGATTTTAAGCTTAAGATTAGGCCTTCTTGTAATTTTATAGAGTTATAAATGAATAAATTATAATTTGTTTATACATTTTCATGTAAAGTCACTATAGTTCATTATTCCTTCTCGTCATTATTTTAAGGCAATTTAGTTTTTAAATGTGTTAAACAAAAATCATATCTAGTGCTATAGAAGTACAGTATCGTACAAAGGTTTTCGCAATTTTTTATCGTGTTAGAGCGAAACCGTGTTACAGGTTGCAGTGTTATACGAGGGTTCCCGCAATTTATCTTAAAGTGTTAGAGCGAAACCGTGTTGTAAGATGCCGTGCTGTAGAAGTGTTATCTGTATATACCTTTTACAGTTTCAATTTTTCACATTAATAACTGCCTTGTATCACGCTTTGCTCCGGCAATCAAAAGAGCGATGCCTTGGAGAAAGCTGTGGGAAAAATGGATCTAAAATCAAAACTCAAAATGGCAGGTATATTAGGGCATCTGTGTCCATTATTGGCAAACATTTTTGAGAAGAGTAAAATGAACAAATTTGAGCACTTTGAAAGATTTACATTACTTGGGAATTAGAGATGAGTTGTAGAAACAATATTAGCTCAGAAATTCTGATGATAAAAGTTTAGCTGCTAATGTATGTTTTGATAGTTTGAGAAAATACTATAAATCACAACTCATTAAGGGAAAAACTAAAATAATCTATAAGTTTCAGTTAGGGTGAAGTGGGGTAAGTGAGAACGCGGGCTTAAAACCCTGAAAAATTTAAATTTTTGAAAAAAATTTCAAGCGTACTCTGTAGGAAAATTCTTGCTCTACTGTTATGTTTAGTTTTTATTTACAGAAAAACATTGTAAAATGGAAAATTTTTATACCTACCAAACCCTTGCATTTTAATTGAGGTACCCGAGTTCGAGTACCAGCTCCCCTAAAAAGTCAAAATCAATTAACCACAACACATAGTGTTATTTTGAAAGTATCCACTTATTCATTAAAAAACGAAGAATACAGATAAAATATATAAAAACATTTTTTTTGCAATATTACTTCAATACTGCAGGGTTTTCACTTGCCCCATAAAAATGTTGTGTCGGGGCAACTGAGAACAGCAGTTCTCACTTGTCCCATGTACTGAAAAAAAACCTACCTTTGTGTTACAACAGCCATATAAATAGTGTTTCTTCCCAACATATGTTTTCTAGCTGGAAAAACTTCAAAATCAACCACCTTTTGCCATTTTTCTTTGACAGATGATGATTGTTTTCAATTCCTTAACATTCAAAAATAATAAATTATGCAATTGAAACTAGTTTTTTTTGTTGTAGGTTTGAAGAAGTGAATTGTGATAAACTAACTTGTTTAGACTAACTGTTAGGGGCCGTGGCGGCCTTGTGGTAAAGCGCGCTGGTTTTCGGTGCTGAGGGTGCTCGGATCGAATCCTGGCGAAGCGCCACTAAAATGCCTCCGTTTGTGTCGTCCCTTCATAGGGGTCAATGCTGGTCCACCAATAAAATGGCCAACAAAACTGCGGTGAACTATAGGCAAATGTCTTCGCGACAAGTGCCTCCGCATTGAAAAAAAGAAGAACAAAGATAGACTAACTGTTAGTGAATGTGAGTGGAGTGGACATTACAAACTATGTGTGAATATATTGAATTTCTAATTCTGTTGTCACTATTTCTGAGTTTCCAATTTGTACCAGCAGATGATGACTTATTAGTGTTCCTGTAAGAGCTGAGGCCTGGAAGGAGCGGAGAACTAATTTTTTCCGTGTCTTTTTGGTGCTACACTATTCAGTAGAGCCTAGGCAAAGGAAAAAAAAACTTTTTTTGAACTTTTAACTTACATTTGTTACTCTAAAACAAATAATACAAATACACTTATTTTGTTAATATTCGGACGTTGCTGACTTGAACAACAAATACCGCCACAACGAAAGAATGTAAAAAAAAAATAATAATAAATAGCCTTTTGTTCAGCATGAGATATCTGTTCTTTCCCTTGCCCTACTTATTTTGCTATAAGCAACTATGATTTATTGGGATTCGCGTTCTCACTTACCCCAAGTGCGGGGGCAAGTGAGAACGCAAAACACAAAAACTTTAAATATTTACGGCAAAAAAAGTTGTGTATATATTTAAAAAAAATAAAACTATAAATGTAGAACATAACCGAAAGTATGTATGCAGATTTTCATACAAATGCAACGATTTGTTAAAAACTTATTTAGATTGAAAGTGAAACTAGTATATGATTTTGCGTTCTCACTTACCCCACTTAACCCTATATCTGAACTAACCTGCGTATTAAATTGGACACGTTATATGAAGAAAGACAATATCTTAGGGATTTTTGGAAGAAACTCATTAGCATCTTTAGTACTCAAATCAAAGTATCTTTCGTACTAATCAAAATGACGGAAGTTGTAAAAGGAGACACAGTGGCAAAAGATAGGTTGTGTGATACCCTCGATAATTTGCCACTATGCGTTTTTATTAATTTCCAATAGCTTTATGATATACTGAAAATAAAGTCGAAAGCAGATTCTAATCAAAACGCCTGTTGACATTCAGTGATGAGAAAATTTTAAAAATTATTGAACTGAAAACCAAGGACTTGATAATAAATGAAATATTTAAATTAAAATACAGGAGTGTTAAACTACTTATAAACACTTATAATTGCTTACGTTTTATGACTTTGATAATTAAGCGATCGTTCACATTTTGGGCAATAAATCGTATCTGTGTTCAACCAAATTCAATGAGTGCCATCATGAAGATTAAATATCGCATTGCGCAGTATGGAGAATCGAGGTGAAAAGTTCATTTCCGTTGCTTCCGCGTTTTACCGATAACGATGAGTATTCATGTTCGAATCTACTTGGATGTATGTGTTCGTAGAAAATAATCGTTTCAAGTTCCTTGATTGCTTTACATTATATATGCTATGTTTTTCAAAATATAGGTACATTTTTCCTTCAAACGATTGACTATCTTGAGAATGAAGAGGTCCGTAAAAGTGTTGAAGATATTTTTTACACCGGAAAATACAATAATAAAAAGGGAATGTATAAACATTTTTACAGTAACTTTTTAAAAATTTATTATTTTACGAAAGCTTATTTATAAACTATCTTGCATATCAAAAGCGGGGGAAAATAGTTCATCACTGTATATATAACAGTTCCGTAACTGTCTGACTGACAGACAACTCCCAGACCAAATCGCTGGACTTAAAGGGCTGAAATTTTGCATGGCGATTCTTCTTATAGTGTAGGAGTGCACTAAGAAAGATTTTTGAAAAATTCATCTTAGATTTTTTAAAATTAAATTTTTAAGCTGTTTTTGTAACTTTTTTTAAGTTTGCCTTTAAAATAATGATTTGAGAGTTATAAAATTTATATCACAAAAAAGATCATAAAAATTCCTTTAACATGAAATCTTTTTCGAATCTTTACGTCCCTTTTCTGATTTTTGGTGAATTTTTAAAAATTAATTTTTAGAATTTAATTTACCAAATGTTGATCAGGAAGTTTCTTTTCATTTTGTGATACTTTAAACTAATTTTGCGTCACGTGCATAACAACGAAACAGACAAAAAAATATTTTTTTTTCCCGCTAATGCGGCAGACGATTGGACATTATCCAAAAAAATATTAAAATACAGTACTGTCCGACCACGGAAGCAAGGTCCCTGGAAGCTGCTACGCATGCGCGAGAAAAGTACTCTACTTAGAAAATAGGGGAAAACGTCATATTTTTGGATGTGTTTGTTTATGAAATACGGAATGTATTTCAGACTGCTTTTTGTCCGCAATTTTAAAGTTATTTTTTAAAACTTTATTTTTGATTGAATATGTGAATAATAATTTCAAAATAATAAAAAGAAAGAAGCAAATCTATTTAAAGAATAGGAGTGTTATAGGAGTGGATATTTTTGGATTACATCAAAATCAAAATTATCTAAAGCTACGTTTTCGGTGGTTCTTTTTTTCTGACGTTTCCTCGGAGATTCAAATTTTTGAGTTTCTTCACCCTTTGCTTCTCTGCGTA
Organism: Dolomedes plantarius; assembly: GCA_907164885.2. Lineage (NCBI taxonomy): Eukaryota > Metazoa > Arthropoda > Arachnida > Araneae > Dolomedidae > Dolomedes > Dolomedes plantarius. The sequence goes on along the minus strand of OU015498.1, from coordinate 100,025,909 downwards.
TTCTTTTTACTCTGGGCATTGATATCCCGGTCATTTCACTAGCTCTCTTTAGAGATTGCGAAAGTGGAACAATAACATTTCCTTCTGGTGCTTCTTTCTCACACAATTTAATTACATTGTGTATTATACGTTTACAATCACTACGGAACGGCTTATTCCGAGCAGTTGTGTTGGGTAAAGGATCCATTAATTTTAATATAATAATCAAAATAACAGACGAGGTAAAAGCAAGCAGTTAGTAACCGATTCTAAAGAATGTCGAGAGAATACGAGACTTTTCCCCCTCCTTCCTCAGCAGCCTTAAAGCAGCCTTACCTACAGCGTGAATAGAATCGTCTTGGCACTATGCCAACCGTGGTTCTTCGTACTGTGGTCGGACAGTAAAAGACATGTTCCTCAAACTGTACTATATTAACTGCACTATATTCTTTAGTATGTTCTATTATATTTATTTTGAATATTTTCTAATACATTATTTTATCTATAAAAATATCCCTTACGATTATTTTATAAATACATTTTTTCGTTTTTTTTTTACATCAGTTACATAACATTGATCGTTGTATTTATTATAAATATACAGTGGCTCCCAAAAGTGTTCGTACACTTACGAATTTCAATGAAATAGGGGTCTATCCATTAATTAAAATGAATATTTCAGAATGGGTATTTAATAATAAGATACAGTGGCTCCCAAAAGTGTTCGTACACTTACAATTTTCAATGAAATAGGGGTCTATCCATTGATTAAAATGAATATTTCAGAATGGGTATTTAATATTAAGATCTATAATCTATTCTTAACAAAACTACATGAAATATTTTGAAAACATAGTAAAACTTTATTTTTAAGAAACCAATAATCCAAAAGTAACAAAAACTTTATCTCACAAAAGTCATCGTACACTTGTAAAAAATCTCTACATATTAGTAAATATTCTAATTTTTCGTTAAATTAATATTTAGTAGGATATCCTTTAGCATCCACAACAGCTTTTAAACGTCTGGGAATAGATTGCTTTAGTTCTTTTGTAATTTTTGCATCAATGTTCATCCATTCATCCATCATAATTGCTTTTAGTTCGCTTTTCGTGTGAATGTCGTGTTTTCGTACTCGAACCTCCAGTTCTCTCCAAATATGTTCCATTGGGTTTAAATCTGGCGATTGAGGTTGTGTTTTCAAAACTTGTGGACAATTATAGAGACATCAGATGCGAACGTTGAGAGCCGTGTGCTTAGGATCGTTATCTTGATAAAAAAAAACAAAGTTGTTTCCAATACCCAAATTTTGAGCTGATAATTTTAAATTGTCTCTTAAAATATTTATAAAAACAGCATGATTCATTATGCCATTAATAAATACCAAATTTCCTAGTCCTGATGCTGACATGCACCCCCACACAAGGATACCTCCACCGGCATGCTTAACTGTTCCTACTAAGTTCTTGGGATTAAGTTCCTCATTTTTTTCTTCTCCATACAATTATACACCCATCAGCACCAAAAATGTTCATCGGCAAATAAGACATTATTCCAATAGGTTTGGGGCTTATTTATCATTGATAGTGCAAAGGGAAGCCTAAACTTTCTGTTTTTCTCACTCACAAAAAATTTTCTATGGGCAGAACGCCCATGTAACCCAGCTGTTCTGAGAACTCGTCAAAAAATTTCAAGTGAAATTGAAGTAGAAAATGTTTCATTGAATTCTGCAGAAACTTTTACAGTACTCAAACGTGAATTTTTCACAAATTTTCTAATTAAAAATCTCTGATCACGTTTTGTTAACTTTGCCGGATGGCCTTTTCTTACCTTGTTTTCGATCCAATTTTCTTATTTAAAGCGTTTTTTCACATACTGCACAGTAGAATGGGATAAATTAAGTAATTTAGCAATATTCCGAACTGATTTACCACTACTATGATGAAAAATAATCAATTTTCGAATGCTGTTTGTTGTTTCTTTACGATTACGAGCCATTTTTAAATAATTAATAGAATATTACGGAGTAGGCAAGCAAAAATTAAAGCCAAACGATATTTTAAATGCCATCACAATTCAAAAATAAAAATAAAGCACCGGACGATAATTTTAATTTTGAATTTATCCGAAAATATTTCAGTGTACGATGACTTTTGTGAGATAAAGTTTTTGTTACTTTTTGATTACTGGTTTCTTAAAAATAAAGTTTCACTATGTTTTCTAAATATTTCATGTAGTTTCATTAAGAATAGATTATAGATCTTATTATTAAATACCCATTCTGAAATATTCATTTTAATTAATGGATAAACCCCTATTTCATTGAAATTCGTAAGTGTACGAACACTTTTGGGAGCCACTGTATATAATCTATTCTTAACAAAACTACATGAAATATTTTGAAAACATAGTAAAACTTTATTTTTAAGAAACCAGTAATCAAAAAGTAACAAAAATTTTATCTCACTAAAGTCATCGTACGCTGAAATATTTTCGGATAAATTCATAATTAAAATTATCGTCTGGCGCTTTATTTTTATTTTTGAATTGTGGTGGCATTTAAAATATCGCTTGGCTTAAATTTTTGC